>CP025649.1:14113034-14126447 GCA_003576665.1 Ipomoea trifida
AGAAAGCTATACTTTCCTCTCAAGCTGCAGAGGCAGAAAGTTCAGACTCGTCTATCCAAGCCGAAGTAAGAACAAAACAGCGTAATGATAGGCCATCTGCCGCCTGAAAACAAACAGGAAAGAGAGGAAATCAGTGAACAAGGGGAAGGTAGTCGCGCTGAAAGAGCAGCAAAGAGAAAAACTGCAAGAAAAAATCCATGCACAGATGAGGATGAAACTGTAGAGAAACAACAAAAGACATGGAATACAAGAATGAGCCCGAAGATTGTGGCGGAGTTTGTTCAAGAGCTGACTGATGAACAGAAAAGGGCTGTGGAAGAGATCGGATTTGAGGGATATTACACCTCCAACTAACAAAGAGTGAAGGCCCTCTAATGAAGTACTTGATTAGGCAGTTTGATGTTTATCGCTCTGCAATCCAACTTGAAGGGGTGAATTGCTGCTTATAGAAGAGGATGATGTTCAAAGAACATTGGGGATCCCACAAGGGAGCAACGTGGTTGAGGAGGCCACAAGATTTGAGCATATGTCAGAAGATGGTGATAGTGCAGCGTATGCCAACCTTGTGGCATCATGGAGGGAGCGATGGGGATTGATGGTAAATCCCCAATCACAACATCAATGCCGGGCAGATTCTGAAAAGAGGAGACCATGGAGATATGTTTAAACGCGACTTTGTCCTATTTATAGTATCAATGCTGTGTGGCCACCAAGATAGGTGTTGCAACTTTAGGATTTTAAAATCCTTGATAAACCTTGACCAGATCAAGACCTACAATTGGTGTGCCTATACACACAAGTCTATGGTCGACTCCATTCAATCTTTTCAGAAAAATGACAAGCAATTCTTCACTGGACCCGTTGCATTCATCCTAGTAAGTCACTTTATTTCGATTTTTCATTACTATTTTATAAATAATTACTTATTTGTTTGTGAATATAATGTATTGAATCTGTGAATATATGGATATGAATGTGTGAATCTATAACAGATAGTAATATAATTAATGATATCTATGAATATATACTTGTCAGTTTTGTGAATATATAGTATTGAGAGTCTGTGAATATATGGATATGAATGTGTAAATCTAGAACAGATACTACTGTAATTGTTGAAATATGTGAACCGGTATCACTGAAATGTGTGAATATGAACCTTTGAAACTGTGAATATAATGTATTGAAGCTGTGAATATATGGATATGAATGTGTGAATCTATAACAGATAGTAATATAATTAATGATATCTATGAATATATACTTGTCAGATTGTGAATATATAGTATTGAAGGTGTGAATATATTGACATGAATGTGTGAATCTAGAACAGATACTACTGTAATTGTTGAAATATGTGAACAAGTATCACTGAAATGTGTGAATATGAACCTTTCAAACTGTGAATATATAGTATTGAAGCTGTGAATATATGGATATGAATGTGTGAATCTAGAACAGATACTACTGTAATTGTTGAAATATGTGAACAAGTATCACTGAAATGTGTGAATATGAACCTTTGAAACTGCGAATATACTGTACTGAGTCTGTGAATATATGGATATGAATGTGTGAATCTATAACAGATAGTAATATAATTAATGATATCTATGAATATATACTTGTCAGATTGTGAATATATAGTATTGAAGGTGTGAATGTATTGACATGAATGTGTGAATCTAGAACAGATACTATTGTAATTGTTGAAATATGTGAACAAGTATCACTGAAATGAGTGAATATGAAGCTTTCAAACTGTGAATATACTGTACTGAGTCTGTGAATATATGGACATGAATGTGTGAATATGGGCTTTTCAAACTGTGAATAACCTTCAATTCTAATTCCCTGTCTTGTGCAGCTTGTGTACTTTGACGAGTACAGTTCAAGGGGATGAGAGTGAATAAACATACCCAACCATTGTTGGGTGGAGTGCTGAACTTGCTAGAAAAAGGGTTAGAGAAGAAAACAAAGCAGGGTCATTTGGAAGGGGGACAGTGCTCCCTAGAATATCAAAACCTACTGATATTGCTGTTGCCACCTCCAGGCAGAATGATCAACCTCCTGTTGCTGCATTGAATATCCCATCATCAAGCGTAGATAAGGTGGCAGGGATCCTACAAAAGTTGGCTTCGACAGTAGGAGAGTTTGGTGAGGCTATGGCTGAAATTGGAAAGCAAGGAGCACCCGTAAATGTGATGAGGAAGGCATTTTCGGGCTTATCTAACATGCTAAATGTAACACCCCAATTTTCACAACTTGGATTTATTACAAAATCCTTAAAATATAATACATTGCGGAAGCGTCTAACCAGCCAGAAAACTGGGTGTTACCGCCACGCTTAGGTATCTTTCCTATACCCAAACGCTAAGGCTAAACTTACAACCTCAAATAACCATATCAATATCCAGATATGTACTTATGGAAATAATCCTCCAGGGTGTCTATTCTAGGACAGAGTAGTCTTCAACCTCGACTTCCATCCTATTCAGAGCTCACGCTAGACTGCATCTAATAGATGACACAATGAAGTGTAGTTAGCGCGACGGCTAAGTAAGGATATCCATGATCACTCGAAAATAAACAAAGGTTTCAAAAATAATTTTCAATAATAGCAGGGCAAGATAACATTACCCATCAGTCGCAATCGACCTACAAACATTCTAACAACAAGCAGTTTCAATTTATCTCAGTAAATCGAACATATAACACAATCATTAATTCACCCGAGGGGTACACAACTCTCACCTCTAATATTAGAACACTTTACGGTCAGCTCTCACACCCTGCCCGTGAAGTACCCAACTCCCAACTTAAATTCATACGTGGGGAACACATCACCCACCTTTAATTCGTAAGAACACATCACCATCTGAGTAGTGGACCCATATGTCGGGGAACACATCACCCATCTTAGAACACGTGGGGAACACATCACCACCTTAATTCGTACATGGGAACACATCACCCATCTTTAAGTAACACGTGGGGAACACATCACCACCTTTATCATACATGGGGAACACATCACCCATCCTTAAGTAACACGGCTGGGGAACACATCACCCACTTTATTTGTACATGGGGAACACATCACCCATCTTTAGTAACACATTCACCCATCTTTAAGTACCACATGGGAACACATCACCCATCTTTGAGTAACACGTGGGAACACATCACCCACTTTAATTTGTACATGGGGGAACACATCACCCATCCTTAGTAACACGTGGGGAACACATCACCCACCTTATTGTACATGGGGAACACATCACCCATCCTTAAGTAAACACGTGGGAACACATCACCCACCTTTAATTCGTCATACGACTCCCACCAATAACTCACTCAAAAATATCCTCCCAACTCACATGCTTAGGTTAGTGTTAGTCACGTCACAGAAAATCAAGTATAGGAGTCATAATAATTTTCAAAACATAGTTATTTTCCACGTTAATATAATACACAAAAAGTATTTGCCAAAATTGTTTCTAACCATTCTTTTTTCAGAAAATTTCAGCTTGGCGCAGTCCGAAAGATTGAGCCGGTAAAAATAGTTCCCGAGCTCTTTTTCACTTGAAATTTTTATGGTAGAACCCTAACTCATAGTACTTGATGTTCATAAAAAGTTTTGGTCACCTAGGTTCACGTATTTACACAGAAAATTACATTTTTGCCCTTAGCAGTGTGCTGTCCGGATTTTTCTTCTCTCTGGACCAGTTTCGGAAAATAATTTGGAAACCATACTTATACTACTCCAAAAATTATGAAATTTTTATGGTAGAACCCTAACTCATAGTACTTAATGTTCAAAAAGTTTTGGTCACCTAGGTTCACGAATTTGCACAGAAAATTACATTTTTGCCCTTGCAGTGTGCTGTCCGGATTTTTCTTCTCTCTGGACCAGTTTCGGAAAATAATTTGGAAACCATACTTATACTACTCCAAAAATTATGAAATTTTTATGGTAGCTTCTACACTTATAGAACTACATGTATAAAAAAAATTGGATCAAAATACCTTAACGATTTTTCCCAAAAATTCACGGAAGTTACCGCCAGAATCTACCCTGATTTTCCTTTCTCTATTTCCACAAGTATAAGCTTATATAGACATAAATACAACATATACATGCATAAAATAGCTATGAACATGCATAACAAATTTATCAAAAATCAAAGCAAAGATTTTTGAGTCAACTTATAGATCTAAAGTGTAACACACATTTTTTTTATGAACAAAACTCTAAGCATGCAATTTTCCTAGCATTTGCCTATTTCCAAGCGATTGAACCGACTTAAGGGATTCCTTACCTTTGTAGAAACCTTTATAAACCGTACTAGTTGATGGTGTTTTCCTTGGATTCCTTCACCAAAGATCCTAACATAATATCGTAATAACAATATTTTCATAAATCTTAAGTTCAAGCTTAAATCTTAGGAGGGATTGAACCGAACAAAACCGAAGTTCTTACCTATAGAAGAGCCACTACACCAAAAAGGTTATTTAGTGGCGGTTAATTTGTTATTTAGAGGCGGTTCAAAACCGCCACTAAACTGTTTAGAGGCGGTTCTTCAACGTGTCTAAATAGTGTGTCGCGAAGGATTTAGGCGGTTTTAGACAAGTGTGGGAATTAATGAAAAACTTATTTAGCGGCGGTTTTAAATGCATTTAGTGGCGGTTTTGTAACCGCCGCAAATAATCGTTTATTTTTTCTAGAGTTTAGCGACACTTACATAACCGCACTAAATTCACATTTTATTTATTTTTATTTTAAATATTAGCCGGTTATATAACCGCCTCTAAATTAAGCTTTATTTTTAAATTATTTTTTAAATTATTTCTTATCTAATTGTAATGAAAATTTTTGAATTGACATTAAAATTTTTCATTGTATTTTAATTTTAATTTTTATAATCCTCATCAAATTATGTATTTTTTTTTTTAAATCTCCACATTCAAATTTACATTGCAACCACAAATTAAACAAATCTATGTACACATTTAATTGAAAAGAAAATCAATTGTAACTAATATTTATCAAATAATATCAAACAATATTCATGTACAACCAACCGTCCACATATTAATTGAACTGTATACATAACTAAAAATAGTTTAAATTAAAAAATAAAGCAACATAATAGTTTATTCATCAATATGACGGTTTCATGCAAAAGGAAATTGCCCATTTACATCATCACTAGACGATGAATATCATTTTTCACCCTTGATGAGAATTAATTGATAGTCATGACTTTTCCTTGTAGTATTTTGAATCTTCGAGGACTCAAACAACTGAGGAGCTTGGAGAGCATATATGGCACTGGTGGTATGTATTGATTGAAATGCTACCATGTCACAGTAAATGGCATACAATATCAATGCACTCTCCTAAGCCACACCCAAAACCACTTGGTATCTGCAGTTCAAATTCCATCAAATATCAACTGCATTGCTTCTATTAAAGCATGAAAATACAACTTAAAACTTGGTACCCAAAAGCAGAAAAAAAAAATATGACAGCAAGCATAACCTGGATGTTAAGTATCCAACAAAATATTTTAAAAGAACAACAAAAAAATGCAATTGGATAGAATTGTTCTTAGAATTATATGAATCTTATGCTAAAATCTAAATAAAAAAGTGATGATTTTAGAAAAATTATTGCATAAAAAATGTAAGAGCAATGTTGTTCGAAATATCCACTTTAACAGGCACTTCCTGTCATGGTAACCAGGTTCTATAATAAAGAGAAGACATTCACTCCAAAATTTTTGCTTCAAGGAGTTTAATTTTATCAACCATCAAAGACTTCAGGTTAAATTCAAGATGATCCACAATTCCATAAGGTTTCTTAAGCAATTCTAATTTCTAAGCAACAACATTAGGCTATGAAAACTGACCATTTTTAGAACTACAGCATCCCTAAGTAAAACTATAGTGCAGAATGAGCATGCTCTATTAAGTTAGCAACTCACCAGAATCCTCCCAAATTATGATTGACTTCACATTCCTCAAGATTTTTTCCTCAGTCTTTCATCTAGGGGAGCATTCTTGGGATCAGAGGGCATCGGGCTGTAATGAAATAGCATCCAGTAACAATCAGAAACAAAGTGTCTATGCACCACCAAAGCAAGTTGAAGTTACTACAATGAGTACTTGCATATCTACACTCGGTGGGGATTAGTCAAGATAAATTGTTCTATTAAAGGAGAAAAAACTCATGCACC
Source organism: Ipomoea trifida (assembly GCA_003576665.1). Taxonomy (NCBI): domain Eukaryota; kingdom Viridiplantae; phylum Streptophyta; class Magnoliopsida; order Solanales; family Convolvulaceae; genus Ipomoea; species Ipomoea trifida. The sequence continues at coordinate 14,119,277 of CP025649.1, forward strand.
TTACTTCCCCATTCTGAATTTAATGAGGCATCTAATAGTAAAATAAAGCTGAGAGATATAATCTTCAACCCCATCCCTAAAAATAGCATAAACTAAACAGCTCTGTCACATGAATGAATTAACAATTGCATATCAAATCATAACAGATATGCTAAAACAAAGACAAGATTAAGAATGAAGAATCTTAGTTACCCCCAATGAATTTGCTTTTGTCTGCACTCATTGTGCTTGTGTTTGTGCTTGTGCTTGCGGCAACTCTGCGTTTTGTCATCAAATTCTGCCACCATATGAAACCTGCATGATAAAAGTCCATTATATTGCACATGCCATGAAAGAAGATATGAATGCCTATGTATTGCATAAAGAATAAGCACATATACGTGCTGCATTGTTCGCAGAGTGCTGCTCAGTGCCATTAACAAGAACTTGCATTGAGCAGCCTTGGAATGCCCGTTACATCCTTTGTGTTTCCCATGGTAATGTTTAGAGAAGCTAAGGTCCCTGTTACAACCATAAACTTGGCAGACATGAGCCTAGCTGGGAACTAAAACTTGTAATCCTGACTTTTATATATGTCACTAAACATTGATTTCTCTTCATTGTGTTTCTTCATAATATAATTAGTAGTTCTGGCTCTTTCCAATGGCAGTGACGAAGATTCAGATGATAACATCATCATCATCTCTGTCAAAAGTTGAAGAATAAAGAGAGAGTTCCACATCACATCAGTAACACCATCTAGAATGGTATTAAGTTCCATTCAGTTAGATAATTTGTGGTTCTTTTAACAGTTTCAACTGGTAATTCGAGACCAATATCAGAAACCGAAAACCCTCCTTCCAAAGCATAGCTCCAAGATAGACTCTATTCTTGGCAAAGTTGCAGAAATGTTTAATCCCACCTGCTCAATCCAAACTTCACTTTGCCAACACCAACCACATCATACTAAAAAACAACTAAATTTTCAATAATCCAAAAATGAAGACTGTGAATGAACCTTTGTGACAGCTAAAATTCTACTGAGCAAAAATATTATAAGAACATAGTAATGATTGACATTTTCACCCAACTATACTTTCATCTAATAAGCACACTGGAAAATCATAACCAATTGGATGGAAGATAAATGAAAAATCATACAATACAGAGCAGAGAGAAAAGAGGACCTTGATGAAATCATACTTGGAGGAAGCAAGTGATGAATCGAGCACTTGAGTTATTGAGTGTCGAAGCTTCGTCTTCAAATCTTGATTGTTCTCCTGCTCATTATAACCATCAGTGAATCTTTCTCCATTTTTTCCATTCTCGCTAGGTTTTGCTCCCCCCTTGTCACTCAATGGCTATTGATTCTTTGTATCTCATAAACTAATTGAGATTTAAATGGGAGATGTTGGCAGAAAATAATTAGGTTGAGAAGAATTGGGAGAAAAACTGAGAAGGCAATTTCATATTCCGCTAACAAAGAAGAAGAAGGGTGAAATATAGATTAATAAATTTCCGTAGCAAATATGGTAACCGTCCGCAGCCGCCTAATATTTCCTATGTGATACAGTATTTCATTGCAAAAGCAGTAGCGGTTGTCAAAACCGTCCCTAAATAAATATTTAGTGGCGGTTATATATAACCGCCACAAAATGTGTGTCGTTAAATATCTAATTTTTTGTAGTGAGCTCTTGGAGTTGAAGAAATGCCTAAGGAATTCTTGGATCACAATGGAAGACTAGGCTAAAATAATTTTCCTCTTCTTCCCTAAGTGTGCTATACGAAAATGAGAGAGAGATAGGTGATCTTGGAATGATTTTGTTCTTGATCTACAAGTAACAAGTGCAAAGCCACCATACCTCATAAATGTTACATTAAATGATCAATCTTAGTCTAGATTTGCCTCCATACCTCATTAATGCCACATTAAATGCCCAATCCAAGCTTGGATTCACTTGCCACATGTCAACACCCCATGGAGTCCTTACAAGATCTCAAATCTAATTTGCCAGTTTATGCTTAAATCAGATGAATGTTCGGAGGATTATAACTTAATTCGGGAAAATTCTAATACCAAAATTATCGTAAAAATATTCCCGTCGCAAATCACAAATTTTGGGAATTTTTCGGTGTCCCGCTAAATTTAGGTACAGAGTCCGTAACAATTTATCCCTTACAGTCCATTTAGAAATTCCTTTCGAACTAACTAGAAATTCAGGCTTAATCGTATGATACTTAATAATCCCAATTCTAGGAAAAATTCAAACTGAATCTATATCCTTAAAATTTTCTCGGTTCGTAACCGGTACGTACAATCGCAGCTTAATTATTACTAACTGTCCTTACTTATAATAATTCTTTTGAGGCATCGAGCGATCATTTCATGAATGTCATAACTTAAAGACCTATTTTCCGAACCTCAAACTTATCGGAAAATACGAGGGGTTACACTAAATGTTGCCAGCACCATAGAAGCCACTACAACCCCAACATCCTCCCAGCTGGATGACATCTTCTTTGGTAGTGAAAGCTTCACTACGGCTGTGGATGCCCTTGTCGAGGCCTTTGAAAAGACAAGGAAACATATAGACCCTAATGCCCCTCCTTTTGACTTGGGGCTATCTCAAGCAACACAGCCATCGGACCAAATAGATGCTCCGACCTTTGATTTGGGGCTGAATCCATCACCAGCAGCAGCACAGCAACAGGAGGGGGATTTAGTGCTGACTCCACCACCACAACCAGCACAGCAGCAAGGGAGTGATTTGGGGCTGACTCCAACACCACCACCAGCACAACAGCAACAGAAGGACAAGGAGCAGCAGCAAGACAAGGAGAAAGAGAAGGAGAAAGAGCAAGAGACAGAGGATGCTGCGGGGGCACCGGGGATTGATGCCCTGGTGGATAAAATTGCAGGGGAAGCCACAAAAGATGCAACATTATCAACCCCTGGTGGGACTAGAGTTCCTTTTCAAAGGGCTGATTCCCCTGCTGATGAATTTGATAGGTAATGGAATACTTTTACTTAGCAGACTCTAGAACTTAGACTACAAAGAATGATCTTAGTACTATGTTTTTGTCAATCTATAGAATGGCTGTAAAGTTAGCAATGAAGCCCTAAAATGTTATGAATGTGGACTACAAAAAATGTGAATGTTTAGTATGCAATATATGAATATAAAATTATGAAGCTGTGAATCTGTGACAGAGGTGAATCTGTGAAGCTGTGAATATGGAATATATAAACTGTGAATATACAACATTAAAGCTGTGAATCTGTAAAACAAAGGGAATCAGTTAACAATTTGTGAATATATATATAACAGATTGTGAATATACAATTAACAATTTGTGAACATAGGGATCTAAAGTTGTAAAGAAAGCATTGGGACACCTAAAACTAAACACCTTTAGGCTAAACCTCCAAAATTCTAAATTGTGAATATAGACCTCACAGATTGTGAACATAGAGATAACAAGGTGTGAATATATGGCTCTATATTTGGTAAGCATAAGCTTATGTTTTTTGTTGACTAAATACTTCTATTATGTGAACACAGTGCATTAGCCGAGAGTGAATCGGACGTTGAGGATGTCATTACTAGAAAGAGGCCTCAACGAAAGTTCAAAAACATCCCCCTCAACCTACGGTCTCCATTCTGGAACGAGCATGGGATGAAAATAAAAAATGCCACTGTCCCAGATAAACTCCTTTCGAACTATGCATTTGTACAAGTTTCTAGTGAACATCCTAAAGAGTATGTTCCATCTAAATATTTATTAATTACTTACATTAATGTGAATTGGGTAAATTTTCTATTTTTTTTTTTAATTTTAATTCTTTTTTTGTGCCTTTTGTAGTGAGTTACTTTTAAAATTTGGTGACATTGAGATCACTAGGGATCACTTCATCTCGCTCAGTGTTGGCCAAGTTGAAAATATCTTCTTAGATGTATGGGCATTGAGGCTCTCAATGCTTGACAAAGAGCGTGCACCCAGGCAACCGAAGAGGGTGTTTTTCAGCACAATTGCCTACGTAAGTCCTTTTTAAATATACTTTTTAAATATTGGTATAACTGTGTTAGCTTGGTTCCAGATTCACACATTCATACTAGTATATTCACAATTTCTATACTCTAAATTCACATATTTCAATAATTACAGTAGTATCTGTTATAGATTCACACATTCATGTCCATATATTCACACCTTCAATACTATATATTCACAATCTGACAAGTATATATTTATAGATATCAGTAATTATATTACTATCTATTATAGATTCACACATTCATGTCTATATATTCACAACTTCAATACATTATATTCACAGTTTTAAAAGTTCATATTCACACATTTCAGTGATACTTTGTTTTTTATTTTTTATTTTTTTTATCTTAGTTACAACTAGATCCCACCCACGAATGGATGAAACGTCTCCCGATGGAAAAAAAGAAACAAAACTTCTATGAACGGATGACATATGAAATTGAGCGCCTACAAAATTTGGACATAAATGATGCGGATCTGGTGAGTTTATCAACAACACTCATTTTTATCTAGTCACATTCAAGACATTAATGACACTGTTTTTATTTTCCTTTTTTGAACTTAGATATTCTTTCCAGTGCTTCGTCACGGGCACTATTGTCTCATTTGCATCAATGTTAAAGCCTCAAAACTTGAAATAATTGACAACAAGTCCTTAGTCCACGGTGTTACCATGAAGGACAAGTATGGAGATTGCACAACCCTCTTGGTAAGTTGATCAACAACTTGAGCTCCTTTTCAGTTGCTGCTTGTATGTGAATGTATACTTTTCAACCCGTGAATATATAGTATATAAAGTGTGAATATAGAGTTATCAAAGTGTGAATGTATAGCAGAAGTAATATAATCACTGAAAATCTAACACTGAAATGTGTGAATCTGGTATTTTCAATCTGTGAATGTAGAGTAGATAATTTGTGAATATACTGTTATGAATGTGTGAATGTGTAACAGTGGTAGACTTAAATATTTATGTCCAGGTTACAGCTTTAAAAGAATACCTAGCACTGGGTTCATCTGCCCTATTCTGGAAGGTGGATGAGCTAACCGAAGAGGTTGTGGACATGAGTTGGAAAGAGTCGGAAAATTATATTGATTGCGGACTATTTGTAATGAGGCATATGGAAACATATAAAGGAACATTGAAGAAATGGAACCCGGGATTCAAAAAGAAAGCAAAATTAAATGTAAGTATACAAATACTAGCTTTGAATAATTTCTTCTCTTTTTTTTTTCCTAGCATTGCAATAAAGTATTTTTTTGATCTTGTATATTTGTAGGAAGAGTTCTTAATCGGATTGAGGGCCAGGTACGCCGCAACAATCATAAGGTGGCGTGCCAACATATTGAAAAACATTGTGATCAAGAAAACCAAACTCTTGTACAACAAGAAATGAACAGCTTGTACTCAAATGTTAATATACAATAGTTCCTTGAATTTCTGTAGAACTATGTTGTAATCCTTTTTTCTACAAGTTTTAATTTTGTTACATATTCACACCCCCATAGCTTTATATTCATAATTTCAAAACACCACATTCACACTTCTCTAACTATAAAATTGACCATTGACCATAATAATATTAACTCTGTTAACCAAATTCACAACTTAATAAATCCAAATTTACAATTTCAATAATTATATTACTATCTGTTCTACATTCACACGTTCATGTCTTTATATTCACAGCCTCAATACTCTATATTCACAGTCTGAAAAGTCCTCATTCATACATTTCAGAAATTATATTACTACCTGGTTTAGATTCACACACTCGTGTCTCTATATTCACAACTTCAATTCTCTATATTCACAGTTTGAAAAGTCATATATTCACACATTTCAGTGACACTTGTTCAGTAATTATATTACTATCTGTTCAACATTCACACTTTCGTTTCTATATATTCACATATTCTATACACTATATTCACACATTGAAAACTACACATTCACACATTTTTCAGTGATTATATTCCTATTTGTTCTACACTTCAGTTTTAAAACTAAACATTCACAACTTAATAACTCAAAATTCACAATTTCAACACTCCACAAGCATCACTGAAATGTACTAATTAATAACTCCAAAGAAATTTTATAACTAAATGTTCACAAATACAAAAAATATATTGTCATCTCTTATTAACATGAACTAATTCAGAACTCCCAGAACTTGGATGTACAAGATATCCATCCCCAGCAATCTCAGATAAACTTCCCGACAAAATAGATTGAACAACACCCTTTGTAATTGAAGCAACCTTGTTTGCAGAACTCTTTCGCCCCCTAGCTACAGCAGACTTCTTTTCAATAATACTACTTCGCCTCTTATTACGCTCCCCTTTCAATCTCCGGCTTGATGGATCTTGTACAATACCACTTGATGATGGGACATCAGACTCTTCAACATGAACATAACCAACCTCGATTTCAACACTTTTCTTTGCACTTTGAAAAGCTTCTTCACAACGTTGTCTAGCTGCACTGTTGTCTTGACAAGAAACAATTAGTCTTTGAAACTTCCTGGTCATCTCAACAACCCAAATTGAAGGAGCAACACCAACATTAGAAGACAAAGAACCCATATCAACAGTCTTGCCTTCAGCAACTTTCTTTGTCCACCTTTTCAGAATGTATTTGTCGGGGATAGAACAAATGCAATGCACATTCATAATGCGTAAACAATGGCAACACAAAATTCCTAATTCAGAAAACAACTTACAACTGCAAGAAATATCCAAATTGGTAGGCTTAAAACTAACTTCATGCCTTATAATATCTTTATCAGGACACCAAACATGATACTTCAAATGACAGCCATCATCGAAAACACTATCTTGATGACAAGCAGCACCTTTCAAGAATTGTTCCTCAAACATATAATATATTTCAATGGTATATACCTCTCTAGCATGTGAAAGAAGTTTCACATCATCCATCATCATATTGGGCATGCCTTGAGCACACCGAAAATCCTCACCATTTTCCTTACTTCTCCATTCATAAACAACGCTCACAAATGATGAGTAGAAATCACAAAGCCCTGCTGTCTTTGTTAGCTTCCTAGAAATTGAATGGTTTGTGGTCTCACTCCTTTGTGAGGATAAAATGCCACCAGAAAAGTAATCCTTG
>CP025649.1:14126519-14285480 GCA_003576665.1 Ipomoea trifida
GATTGTGTAACCATGTATTTGAGTTTTAGATTCACACTTATACAACTATACATTCACAGATACATAGTTGTAGATTCACACATTTAGAACTATAGATTCACACTGTTTCCTGATACTCTGTTTTATTTTTTATATTTGTAGTGAATGCAGATTTAGTTGTTGTCTCAACAAGCAATGATCAAGGCTGTATAAATGCTGAGGATTCTACTTCAATTCCAGGTTTTTTTTTTAATTGTTTTTTAGAGTAAAATTAGTGATTCATATTGATTTACGATTTTATGTGTAGTTGTGTGTAATAGTGTTTGATGTGTGAATATAGAGTATAGGACTTGTGAATATATAGTTTTGAATGTGTGAATGCATAACAGTGTTGATATAATTGCTAAACATATTGCCCCTGAAATGTGTGAATGTGGAGGTTTCTACAAGTGTGTGAATCTGTAACATACTTCTATAAATATGCTTTCGAGATTTGATGAAAAGTTATTATTTTAGTAGAGTGTAGCTGGATTTATTTTGGCATTCCCGCCCCCTCTACATAGAGAATATATTTCCATTAGATTGCTTTTTATTTGTTTTCTTTGGTATGCTTTTCCATACTTGAGGTTATATTTCATATGTGCAGTTGATCAAGATTTGGTGGTATTGTAGTAAGTAATGGTGATGAAGCGTATGAGTTGTATAACGATTATGCATTTAGAGTTGGTTTTAGTGTGAGGAAGGGTAAGCAACGCTACCAAGGGTCTACTAAAAATGTTAAGATGAAGACATTTTTGTGCTCTAAGGCTGGTAGTAAGTCCAAGAAAAACAGTGGTGTTAAGGCGTATTCAAAGATTGATTTAAGGACGGGGGTGTGGCGCATATATTCAGTTCGATGTAGATGGTAATGGGGTGTGGACAGTAACAAAACACGAGAAAGCTCATAACCACAAGCTAAGCACTAAAGACAAGAGTCACCTACTTCGTTCGCACAGAAGAGTGGGAAATAATCAACTTTCATACTTAAGAGACTTAAAGAAGAGTGGGGTTGCCTTGGCGGATGGGATAAGGTTTTGAAACATCAGTCAGGAGGGTCTCCACTCGTTGGGTTTACCAATCGAGATGCTTACAATTCATTGGCATCTGAGTCTTTGAAGAGCTTGGATGGAACTGATTCGAATTCGTTGATTGAAATATTCAGGAGGAGGCAGTGTAATGAGCCTGACTTCTTTTTTGACTTTGAAGTTGATGATGATGCAAGATTAACTAGCTTTTTTTGGAGGGACGGGCAAATGAGACGAGACTATGCGTTGTTTGGAGACTTGTTAGTGCATGATACAACATATCGCACTAACAAGTACGACATGATATGTGGTCCATTTGTAGGGATGAACCACCATTGTATGAATATTATGTTTGGTGTGGTTTTTTGATGAACGAAAGGATAGAGTCATTTGTATGGTTGTTTAGAGCATTTCTTAGATCTATGGGTGGCAAATGTCCACAAACCATTATGACTGATCAATGCGCAGCCATGACTGCTGCCATCTCTCAAGTGTTTACAACATCACGGCATCGTCTTTGCATATGGCATATCGGTGAGAACTCGAAGAAGCACATCAAGACACTTAGGAACAATAAGAATTTCATGGATCTATTTAATTGTTTGTTGAAGTACACAGACACCGAAGCTGAGTTTGAGTTGTATTGGTCAAGGTATGTTATTGTATTTTACTCATTCACTTTGAGTTTGAATTTTCAATACTATTTTTGTAAAATAATGACTTATTGATTTGTGAATATAAATCTAACCATAAATCCTAAATTCGAAAAAAACAAACATAAATCTATACAATTCATCAAACAAGAATCCAAACTTAAAACCTGCAATCGAAGATGAGCCATCAACGTGTAAACTTAGTTGATCTACTGGCTCTGCCATCACTGCAAATATAAAAAATAAAACAGAGTATCAGGAAACAGTGTGAATGTAGTGTTCATAATGTGTGAATCTATCACTATGTAACTGTGAATGTAGAGTTGTATAAGTGTGAATCTAAAACTCAAATACATGGTTACACAATCAATCTAACCACAAATCCTAAATTCGAAAAAAACAAACATAAATCTATACAATTCATCAAACATGAATCCAAACTTAAAACCTGCAATCGAAGATGAGCCATCAACGTGTAAACATGAATCCAAACATGAATCTACTGCCTCTGCCATCATTGAAGAAGAATTGCAAAGAAGAATTACGATGGTGAATCAAAAGAATTTCGCGATGTTGAATCGATGATGAATCCAACGAGAATTGCGATGATGAATGAGTGAAGAATTGTTTTGCGATGATGGTGAATGACCGGAGAACTGCAATGATGAATCAAACAAGGCGATGAATTGTTTTCCGAGAATTGCGGCAATGATGAATTGTTTTGCGATGATGTTGCGGCGATGATGAATTGTTTTGCGATGATGGTGAATGACTGGACTGCGATGATGAACCGGACAACCGCCTGCCTACTGCTCCCAACCTCCGTTAACGGCGTTAATTAACAATTTTTTTTTTAAAAAAAAAAAAAAAAAGCCATAAAACGACGTCGTTTTTGACCCAGGTGCACCTTGCAATGTGCACCTGGGTCCACGGCATAATTTGCGATAATATGTAATCTGTTAATATATGAACCAAACCCATTATCATCATGAAGCCCAAATTGCAGCCCATGGCCCAAGTATAAATAACAAAACGCCCTTCCAGAATCATTTTACTCTTACCCTACCTACCTTCTCGCCTCTATCCAAATTCTCCCCACTCTCTCCGGCGACAGTCTAGAACCTTCAATCGCTCTTGCCAAAATTAAACCCAAAACTTCCCATATAGTCCATGCTTCCAAACAATTTAGCCGACTGTTAAATATTCTTTTTCTTACAGCAGATGAATGAGCTACTGGTGACCAATTTTAAAAACGAAACCCTAATTTCTTAATGTCGAAATAAGCAATTATTCACGACAGTAAAGGTATGTCTTCCCTTTAATTTTTGTGTTTTCGCTATATATATTTTTATTGTGTCCGATTTAATTCAGTTTAAGCAGTACGTATAATACTTTCTTTTTAGAGTTAGATTATTGTCTGAAATTCTTCATTTTATTAGGTGTTTGAATTTGGATTTTCTGCTAGATTTATTTGTAAGCATAATTTTTTTTTTTAATTCATGAATGCAAAGAGTAGAGTTCAAACCCCACCCAAAGAGTTCACGTTGTACATGCATAACGATTACGAAGTCGAAAAGCTTCTCAAAGACAAAATAGATAAGATTATTAAATTTTTAGTAAAATTTTTTATTAATTTTTTTAAAATTTATATTCGATATATGAAATTTGTATAAAAGTAGATTCTTATGTTAAAATAACTTCAAAAAAAATGAAAGCACGTATAATGTGTACTGAAATCATAAATACAAATACATATATACACAAAATTTTCTATACTATACAGTAATGTCATTATTTTTTCTTTCATTTATTATTTTATATTCTATCATTTCAAGATATATTTTTACATATATATATTTATTAACTTCATTTTTAAATGAACTATTGCAGGTGAAGAAACAGTAACCAACCCACTAACACTAAATTCCATATTTATTACTTAAACATTGTAAGTTGATACATACTTAACCTATTTTTGATATACTATTTTGCCACTGAATAGTTAAATAACCCACATTACATTTTTAAATCATAGTAAACTAAATAACCCACATTACACATGTAGTAACCAACCCACTAACACTAAATTCCATATTTATTACTTAAACAATTTGATGGACTGATAATTTGAATCAATCTTCAACCTTCAATCTTGCTATCTTGATTACAGTATCATTAGACTTGGAATTGCTTCAGAGTATTTGTTGCCCAAGTTGCATGAACAATGTTCCGGGCCAAACAAATACTTTTCTATCCTTGTAATCACGGCAAAACACCAAAGCCTTCCCTAACAAAACAGCACCCTATCTGCCACATCACATAGATAACCATGAACTTTAAGAGCATTATATTAAATTAGTTAACCCTGAACTTTAAGAGCATTATCTTCTGTTATAAATTAGTTTCTAATTGTTTACCTGATTAAAATCATCATCGATCACCTAAGCTGCTCCATGTGGTCTTGGTATATGAGAATGTATCACAGTGCCATACAGACAAAAAATGTTAAAAATTTTCTAGAATACTATTTTTTTAAACTAAAAGAGTTAAAAGAAGATACAAAGCTTACCAAATGTGCAGGTGTTCTCAATCCTTAGCCTCAACACAACATAATCTTTAAGCTATTGTCTACTTCATCATGAATGTTTTCCCAACATGGCCTATGCAGCTTAACCATTTTCCTCCATTGTGCAGTTAGTCACATATGGAAATCCAAGCTCAAAATCATCAAAAAAAAAAGACAAAGTCAATGCATTATAAGAAGTTTAAAGCTAGAACAACAGGTAATGTTTTCCCAACATGGCCTATGCAGCTTAACCATTTTCCTCCATTGTGCAGTTAGTCACATATGGAAATCCAAGCTCAAAATCATCAAAAAAAAAAAAAAGACAAAGTCAATGCATTATAAGAAGTTTAAAGCAACAACAACAGGAAATATTACATTGTACCTTAAAGCTTCTTTCTCTTCTTTCTCTTGCCCAGAATGGTAGTTTATCCCTTCAGCATTATCATTCTTATTTCCTGACTAAATACAAAATAAACTGACTTTTGATTCAAAAGAGAACTATGAGAACAAAAATAAAAGATATTAGAGTACAACCTGAAAGATTTAAAGGTAACCATGTATCTTTAGGAAAATTTAGATATCTTATTCATGATTTGTAACTTAGAGAACTATATATAGGAATTTATCATATTTTTTATGGGCAGTCTATATCTAATGTTCTGCAGTTTCTCAAGCTTATTCTTTTTTCAAGAAAAAAAAACAATATAGATCATTAGGATCCACAAATAATACATGTGAAAATGTGATATTAACATTACCTCTTTGTCGTGAAAAAATGCATCCTTTGCTCTTGCTTGTGGTGCTTCAACTCGGACCAGCCGAACTCGTATAGCTCTCCTTGTATGCACAGGGCTAATATGACTTGCAAGGGTTGAAGAAGGTGTTTTATAGAAGGATTTGGTGGCTGAAGAGTTCCCAAAGACTCAACCATTAATTGCATCGGATACTGAAACGCCAATTCTGAATATACCGACGGCTTGCAATATTTATATTTTATATTTATGTAATATTTAATTTAATATGTAAAATTAAATTTAGATCATTTACATCTGTTGGGTTTGCCGTGTATTCATTTAGAGTTTGAATTTGTAACAACTTCCAATAACTTAGGGAATCCCAAAAGATTATTATGAATCAATTTTGTATTTAATTCTAACGTAAATATCTTGGTGGTTAACAAATCTGATCCTTAAACAAAATATAATACCAAAACGGCGTAGTCTAGAGCGGGCGGGAAAATGGGGCCATTTGATTGGCCGAAATCTTATGGCTTTATTAGATAGAAGGATTGATTACGGAGTATCACGTTAGAAGTCAAATTTGTAACATTATAGACTTTATAGTATCAAGTCAACCGTGTGACCAATTTTACCGGGTTGTCCCTAATATTGATGGTGTTGATATGTTTAGTTTTTATTTTTAAGTTAGTTGTCTTACCTTTCATATAAGAGTTATTACGACTCTATGTATTTGAGTCAAATTATGACTCATTATTCTGGTCTCCCTGCGATTCTCTCATTATATATATTCATGTAATATATATATTTAGAATTATTTCATTCAATACAATTCATACAGTTCTCATTTAGTATCAGTTTACGTGTCGATGATGGTATGTGCAAGTCTATTAGCCGTGTTGGTCATGCTACTTTTGATACCCATTCTAGCTAGGTCCTTTAAGATGTATAATATTTTGCATGTCCTTGGTTTATCCGCTTCTCTACTCTCTGTTCAACGTTTTGCTTCTAATAATCAAGTATTCTTTGAGTTTCATCCTTCTTTCTTTGTTGTGAAAGATATCGTCACCAAGGCGATACTATTTCAGGGCAATAGTTTTGGTGGACTCTACTCCTTACCAGTGACTCGTTTTACTCCATATGCGTTCATGTCCGCACGAGCCTCTGCTTCAGTCTGACACAATCGTCTTGGTCATCCACATCATTGTGTTTTTAGTCGTGTCTTGTAGTTCTATTAGTGGTTCTCGTAAGTCTCTTAGTGATACTTCGTTGTGTTCTGGATGCCAGCTTGGAATATCTACTTGTTTTCCCCTACACATGTTGAGTCATCTGGTTCTAGCATTCTTGATTTAGTTTACATTGATATTTGGGGTCCTGCCCCAATTTTTTATCTAGTGGACATCGTTACTTTGTTATTTTTGTGGATGATTATACTCGTTACACTTAGTATTTTCCCATGAAATTAACATATGATCTTTATGTCATTTTTAATAAGTTTCGTGTTATTGTTGAGCATTCCTTTAATCGCACCATCAAATATATTCAATCTTATTTGAGTGCAGAATACAAAAAATTACACTCCCCCTTTGTGCAATTAGGGATCAATCATAGACAATCCTTTGTGTACACTCATGAGCAAAATGGTCGTGTTGAAAGGAAGCATAGGCATATTGTTGAAACTGGTTTAACTCTTATGTCTCATGCTTCTGTTCCATCTAAATTTTGGGATTTTGCTTTTGAAACTGTTGTCTATCTGATAAATCGAATGCTTTCTAGTGTCTTGAATAATTCTAGCCATCATCTTATGTTACACAAGTCTCCTCCATCTTATTCTTTTCTTCGTGTCTTTGGTTATCTGTGTTACCCTCACTTACTATCATATAATCGTCATAAAATGTCTTACAGGTCCTCCCATTGTGTCTTCTTAGGTTATCTTGATTCTTTTCGGGAGTATAGGTGCATGGACTTACAGACTAATAAGATTTATATTTGCAGACACGTATGGTTTGATGAGGCAGTTTTTTCCTTTGCTACTAAGAATGTTTTGCAGACACCTCCAGCTCCACATTATTCTCCTTAGGCTGAATATGTTTTGATGCCACGTTATGATACACACATTGTGCTCATGAGTTCTGCTCAAGCCATCGTGTCTGCATTAGTGGTTGGTGCTACATTGCCATGTGGTCGTCCCCACGGTCGATATGCTAAGCCAGTTGAACGGACTCATGCCATGACCACTAGAAGTCAGTCTCGTGCTTCTCCTATGGTTCTCACTACACAAGTTTATCCCACGGATCTTACTTGTTACACACAGGCGGTTAAGTATCCAGAATGGCGTGAGACGATGGATCAGGAGTTCAATGCTTTGCTATAGAATCAGACATGGTATCTAGTTCCTTCTCAGTTAGACATGAATGTTATTGGTTAAAAGTGGGTCTTTCGCACTAAACGAAAGGCAGATGGCTCTAATGAGAGATACAAGGCCAGGTTAGTTGCAAAATGGTTTAATCAAGTTCCTAAACATGATTTCTTTGATACTTTTAGTCCAGTTGTTAGGCCCACTACTGTCAGGTTGCCTTTATCCTTAGTTCTATCTTTTGGTTGGATTATTAGACAACTTGATGTTCATAATGTATTTTTAAATGGGAATTTAATTGAAATTGTCTATATGTGTCAGTCACCTGGTTATATTGATACATAGTTTCCTAATCATGTATATATTTTGAAACGTTCTTTGTATGGATTAAAATAAGCTCCTAGAGCTTGGTTTAATCGCCTACACACGTTTCTGTTGTCAGTTGGGTTTAAAGCTTCAAAGATGAATGTGCCATTATTTCATTATTCACAAGACTCTACTTTTGTGTATATATTGGTTTATGTTGATGATATACTTGTGGTGTGGATGGTCAGAATCTAGTGAATGTGCAACTAACAAAATTATCAATTGCATTTAAGATTAGGGTTCTTGGTGACATGGCTTTTTCCTTGGAATTAAAACAGTTAAGTGTGGTGAGGGAATGTTACTTTCCTAGCAAAGATACATGACAGGTATTTTAAAATGTGTTGGTATGACAAACTATAAATCTCTAGCTACTCATATTCCTATCTCAAAATATATTCCTTTCAGTGTATTTTTGTATGATGATCATACTCAGTACAGGAGTTTAGCTGGGGCACTACAGTACCTCACGGTCACACGCCCAGACCTCTCACAGTTTGTATGCATGCTCCTACAGTTTAGTTGGATCAGATTTGTATGCATACTCCTACAATTTCACATTGGGAACAACTTAAACAAGTACTGAGGTATGTTAAGGGAACTATTACTTATGGTCTGCGTATAAGAAAGTTAGTGTCTAGAGATTTGCATGTTTTTTCTGATTCTGATTGGGCTGGTTGTCCTAAAAACCGTAAGCCAACTAGTGGTTATGCTATATTTCTTGGATCCAATCTTGTGTCTTGGGTTTGTAAGAAACAAAGAACTATTGCTAGCTGAGTATAAAGCTCTAGCAGATGTCTGTGCTGAAGTAATCTGGATTTTGTCATTGTTGCGTGAGATTAATGTTCCCAATATTTATGTTCCTAAGTTATGGTGTAACAATCTTGGTGCTACATACATGTGTGCAAATCCAATTTTTCATGCTTGTGCCAAACATGTGAGATTGATTACCATTTTGTTAGAGACAGAGTTGTTTTTGGAGATATTCAAGTCAACTTTATTTCAACCAAAGATCAACTTGCTGCTAGTTTTACTAAAGCTCTGCTTGGTCATAGATTTTCTTGTCTTAGAGCTAAACTACATGTTACTAGCTTACTCTGTGCTTGAGGGGGAGTATTAGGCTCTATGTATTTGAGTCAGATTTTGACTTTCTATTCTAGTCTCCCTGTGATTTCCCCATTCTAGTATTCATGTGATTCTCTCATTATATATATATATATATATATATATATATATATAATCTGTATCTTTGTGCACTGTATAGCAAAACAATGTGCACTGTATGGCATAAAAATGTGCACGAGAAGGAGGAAAAAATGTGCACTAGAAGGCAAAAAAAAGTAACTTACACAAAATTACAATAATGCCACCGTATTTTTTTTAAATCTTTAATTTTGGCCCTTGATCTAGATTCAATCTACAGATATAATTTCATCATATTTTTCACCTAAGGCAATTGTTTCACATGATCATATATATATATATATATATATATATATATATATATATATATATATATATATATATATATATATATATATATATATATATATATATCAGCTCAATGGTGCGTTTTTGAACACTATGTGGTGCTTTTATGTGTACCTAATGATGTGTTTTGTGGCGATGCATATATAATGGTGCTTTTTTTTTTTTGTGCATTAGTCTATTTTTTTTGTTGTGTATTTCCTAATATTATTGGTGCATGTTTGCATAACTATTGGTGTATCCGCACTGACCACATGTTAAGGCGCGACCACATTAGAACTAGACTGTGTGTGTGTTTGCGCGCGTGTATATAGAAAGGGTTCAGGTGCAGGATTGCTCACAGAGTCATTGGTAAAAAAAATGGGGTTAGATTTGAGCCATTGATCAAGATTTTGATCAATGGCTCAAATCAATGAAAATTTATAATAAAAAAAATGCACGATCCTTCATTAATGCCCTCATCTGAGCACCTAGGATGATAGACAACCTAAAGGAATTCATGGAATTGTTTATAAAATTAATAAAAATTCATTTTATTTTATTTTTTCTTAAGGAAAACAAAGTACCTTAAGATTGAAAACAAAGCACCTTAAGAAGGAAAATAAATCATGCACCTTAAGCATCAAAATGGTGCACCTTAAGTATACAAATCACGCATCTTAAGCACATAAACCACACACCTAAAGATTTAAAATGGAGCACCTTAAGTACACAAATCACGCACCTTAACATATAAATCTCGCACCTTAAGAAGGAAACACACGCACCTTAAGAAGGCAATTCACGCACCTTAAGAAGGAAACTCATGCACCTTAAATTTCAACAGCTGACTCACCTTAAACACAAAAATCACGCACCTTAAGAAGGAAGTTCACACACTTTAAGAAGGAAATTCAAGCACCTTAAATTTGACCTAAATACAAAAAGACCAAATTGCCACCGCGCATTTTTTAATCACTGTTAATCCTAAACGTTCGTTTAGGCAAGATCAATTGCTCAAATTTAACCGCACAATCGCACTTGAGATCATCCATCGCACAGGATATATATATATATATATATATATATATATATATATATATATATATATATATATATATATATATATATATATATATATCCACCCGCTCAGGAGAGAACTGAGAACGCTTCGCAGCGCGCCACGTGTCCAGATGTAGTTGCACCTAACGTTATAACTAGGTGCACCTAGGTGCATGAATGTTAACAAGGTAAAGTACTTGCACTTGTAAGTGAGAATAGGTGCACAAGTGCAACTAAAATGTATTGCAGGTGCAAGTAAATTTTGCATTGAGCATCAATACTAAGTGCACCTATGTTATAATTAGGTGCACCCAGGTGCATGAATGTTAACTAGGTAAATTACTTGCACTTGTAATTGAAAATAAGTGCACAAGTGCAAGTAAAATGTATTACAGGTGTAAGTAAAATATACACAAAGCTCAATACTAAGTGCACCTAATATTATAACTAGTTGCACATAACGTTATAAGTGGGTGCACCTAGGTGCATGAATGTTATTATGTTAACAAGGTAAATTACTTGCACTTGTAAGTGAAACTAGATGCACTTATAAAACAATTACTTGCACCAAAGTTCGAATTATTTACGAAAATGTCACCGCGTCGTTTTTTTAAATTACATCTTATTAGTTGATCTGGACACGTGGACTGCTGCGAAGTGTTCTCAGTTCTGTTTGATGAATAAGAAACAAACGTGTCATATATTTAGAATATTGCTTGATGAATAAAAAAATGTACTTCCGAAAAAAACAAACAAAAAAATGTACTAAATACTAATGTGGCGTGTTCATATTAATTAATTTAAAATGAACGATCTACAATTTACTAATGATGATACATCATATTAACATTTAATGAAAATTTTAATAAATTTTGTAATGCATTTAATAGTGTTGTGTTTTATTTAGTGAACTAGTCTTAGGCATGTGTGATGCGCGAAATGTTGTGTCCAAGATTAAACATTGTTATTAATTTGATTTTAAAAATAGGTATACATCTCAAATTTTTACATGGCACTTTTTTTTAAAAAAATACTAAATTACTTATGAATTTAATTATGAATTCAATTTCTACTGCTTAAATGTCTATGACATTCATTAATTTGTTTGCAAATTTTTGGTGAGTAAATTTAATTTTTCTTGTAGAGTGATTAAGGAACACTTTGCACTGGTCAGGAACACATTTGCTCAAAAGCAAACATAAATAGAATAGAAAAGCAATTTTTAAGAATATGATTGAATTGTCAAGCATCATGTGATCTGATGACATCACATTTACCACTCCAAATAAAAGATCGCATTCAAAACATTATCATGTTGAGCAGATACTATATAGGTGAGGCGAGTTGTGTACATCATGTGTGCATTGTCTGTGTCGTGGGTGTAAGAATTTATATAAATACATATAGACATATAGTTAAGTGTTATTCCGTATTATATAATTCATTTTAATATTGGATAATCATTTCCATGCATAGCAGAAAGAGTTGAGTTTAATGAAAATACTTATCTTTAAGATAAAATTTTAAAAAAAATTAGGTGACCCAGTTTTGTCGAATTAATCCTAAGTTCTCAGGATTTAGTCTTTAAAGTCATTGCTAAGGTACGAGTTGCACTATCAGTTTCAGTCAGATCATAGTCTTAATATGTGCACAATAGATCTAATCTAGACCTTTCAGCATTCGACTCCCGTCATGACCTTTAAATTAAGCAATGAACCAACTGCTGGGCAACGAAAATACTCATCTTAAATTGACTAAGGCCATCCCCAATAAGGGGACTTTACACGAAAATTAAGAAGGTGATGAGGTGGGAGAGAGAGAAAGAGGAGAGAGAGGGGAAATTTTGCTCCTGCAAGAATGGAGATTTTGCAGATGTATGTGGGCCCCACAGATTTAATGGGAGTTGCGCCTCACATGCGTGAGGCGCAACTCCCGTGCCCAGGCGGGCGCGTGCAGTGGCGCGTAATCCATTTTTTTAAAATATTTTTTTGGTTAATTTTTGTTTTGTATTTCTTTTTTCTTTTCTTTTTTTCTTCCACCTCATTTTCTCTTTCCTAATAACACTTACAAAATCTCTTCAAAAACTACACCAAAATTTTAACTATTGGTGAAGGCCTAATGATGGTTTGCAAAAAAAAAAAAATTGACTAATGATGGCATTTTTGTAGTTATTAATGGAAGGGTGCCCAATTTTGGTAAAGCGTTAGATCTGAATAGACTTATGAACCGACTACTTTATATACTCTCTGCTCTGCTGTCTTCTCTGCTCTGCGATGCTCCACAGCTTCCTCACTTTTCTCCTCTCTCTCTAACCTCCCGACAATGGCGTTTCTTCAATGGTTTCTTCTTCTCTGTATTGTCTTCACCTCCGCCTCTGCTAATGCTCAAAGTAAGATCCTTTTCCTCATTTTCCTTTGAAAATGCTGTTATTTTTCTGGCATGATTGTGTTTTGTGTTTGGATGCTTTTTCTCTTTGCAATGTTGTGATAGTATAGCGTACTCTATAGTTGATCTGGTTTAAATGTTGGACTATGAAGACTGGTTCTTGACCTTGTCAAAACACACTGGATTTTGCGTTGTTAGTATACTCTTTTTGGGTGCATTTGCAATGAAAGAAAAGAATGGAGAGTTTCATTGATGCAAAGTGGTGATGGGATTTCTATTATTTTAGTGTTAGATCTCACCATGGATTGAGATATATATCTCCAGATGGCCAGATCCTAAGATGAAATCAAAGATCCTTGTGTTTACATTGGTGTTCAATAGTGTATGTTTTCTAAATTAAGCCTGCATTTATAAAGATTCATAGGGTTATTAATTTTCCAGGTCAAGTATGATTGCTTTATATGGACTTGAGTTAAGGCATGTTGTCCTAGTCTTGATTGAAGGGTCAATCAAATTTAGATAGTTTACTAACCCTATTTGAATGTGGTGTCCACCTTATCTTTTACTTTGAAATTTTTTCCATACTTGGTTTGAATCAAGGTTTTTGCTAATGTCAGCATAGCTGTTGAAGGCGAGGCTGGATTCGATTGTTCTTTTAGTTTCCTATTCCTTATACGGTTCCTTGTTGCCCTTTATTTGGATAAGTGGGCAGTGCTTCTTGATCTGAGAATTAATGTCAAGAAAGCACATCTGTTTTCCTGGTTAATATTTGTCTTTTGGGTGAGTCTCTTGTGAGGGATCTGAGACAGGTCAGGTTTAGATGCAAATGTAATACGGAGTACTTATGATAGAAAACGTAATACTAAATAGAGATAAATTGATTGTTACTTATGAGGAAAACGTGATACTTTTGTTGAAAAATATAATACTTTTAAATCAAAATGTAATATTTAGGAGTTTCGAAGGTGTACATTAACTCATTAAGTAAACTTTTTACCTGCAAACTACACAGGATAGGTAAACTATAATGTTGTCATACATCTTTTTTTTATGGCATGTACATGAGGACCCTTCACAAATTAAATATTTAAAACTTGTAATCTCATAAATAGAGATGATGGAGTACGTATAGGAGTTACTTATGAGAAGCCAAGTTGGTTAGATTGTTGATTTGGTAAGGTCTTCTTGGTTTGAGATAGTCAGCTATGGATAACTTAGGCTGGTGCTTGGTTAAACCACCATTGGATTGCCATCTAGGAACAAGAAAAACCAAACCATTGGATTGCCATAATGCCATCTAAGAACAAGAAAAACCAAACTACAATATAATTATATAAACAAGGATGAAAAGGAAAAGAAAGTGTCCAAGTTAGGTGTAATTGATGATCAAATCCTGTTAACCAGATTTTCCAATATGTGAAAACCTATCTGCTTTACCAGCTTCAAAGTTCAGAATAAATTGTGCACACATTAGATTGAGTTCTAAAGGCATATTTCTTGAGCAGAGAGTTGTGCTTTATTTTGACTTAATGTAGTTTGGCGTCACCCTCATCCACTGACTGAATCTTTGTTTCCTTGATGGAAAAATACAGGTAAAGTCACAGACAATCCTGCTGATGAGCTCGTAGCGGCACTCAACAACAATAGGACTGCTAAGAAATTACCTTCCTTATACAGCAATCCGGGACTGGCGTGCTTAGCTCTGCAATACATAAAAGCCTATGAAGGTGACTGCGATGCCGTTGGAGGGTCAGATGCCAAGAAGCCTCCTGATTCTTCATTCGCTGAAACTTTTGCCCCCAACTGCGGTGTTCAGGTAAACACCCTTGCTCAAATAACCGGCCGCTTTCTTGCCTGCCAGTCCAAATACGTGAGCCCTTCTCAAGCATTCTCGGACATCTTGATAAGAGGCCAAAAAAGCTTCGATATACTCTACAGCAAGAATCACACCGAGGTTGGCGCCGGTGTGAGTGGCTCTGATGGCGGTGGCCCGTATTTCTGGTGCGTGCTGTTCAGCAATGGCAAATCGAATAGCAGCTTTGCCTTGGAGGGAGGCACGGCGAAGGACACAAAGCCTGGATGCTTCAGCGGTGCTAACGATGTGTGCAGCGCAGCTAATGCTTTGTCTCGAACCGTACGCCCATGGCTAGTTGCAGGTGGAGCTTTGGTTGCCCTCTTTTATGCATTTGGATCACTATAATCCACCATTTCATGGATTGTGGATGGCTGTTCTTGTGCAACTCTCTTTGTTATGCTGTAGGAACTGTGGTTAGTGTATCATTGTATCAATTCATTCATCAATGTTCTCTGTAAAGAATACCATTTCCACATTTGATTTTGTTGAAAATGTTCGTTGCAACAAGGCAAATTTTATTCCCAAATTTAAAAAAAAAAAATTACTTTTATCAAACGTGATTGTTCATATACAGAGCAAAATCAATACATGCAAAATAATTGTATGAAAAGATTTAAACTTCCTTTATAATACATTTATGACATTTCTCACACATGGAAACTTGAATTAGAGTATGGAGTGTGTCTTCTATAATGAGTGCTATGAATCAAGTGAAATCTATTCTATAACAATAGTTTAAAGGGAAAAAAAATCAAATTTATCATAAATCCAACAAATAAATTTACTATATATACGGACAGAGAGAAAGCCATGTATTAGAGATCATATGAGAATTAATTTCCCATGAGTTCATTTCTATTAGAACAACTAATTTCTCATGAGTTCATTTCTATTAGAACTCTCATCCATTAAAAAAAATGAGTTCATTTCTATTAGAACTCTCATCCATTAAAAAAAAATGAGTTCATTTCTATTAGAACTCTCATCCATTAAAAAAATAGATATATGGATGAGATTAAATTGTGAATTAAAAACGCACGTGTGCATATTAGATATTATGATATGTGCACATTATGCATGTCTCTATGTTGCACACAACACATGCTTAATATTCACACAATATAAATATATAATGCCTAATATGCACACATGTTTTTAAAGATGCAAAATATTAATACTAAATGTGCAAAATTGAAAAAGTCTGAGAATTGCATATTTTAGTGTTTAGTTTGCATAGTAAACTTGGTGATCATTATCAAAATGCCACCGTATTTTTTATATATGAAATTTTATTTGATCCATCCAATTTTTCTAGATGTAAAACTGAGATTGGTTCTTATTTCTCTCCTAAAAACTTATTCTTATTTGATCAAATGCATACACACAAAGTCACACACACACAGATATATATAAGAGAGAAATAAGAATCAATCTCAGTCATGCATGATGCATCTATAAAAAATTGACGGATCTAATCAAATTTAAAAGAAATACAGGGACATTTCCGTAATTATTATTAACTTTACTATGCAAAATTGAACACTTAAATATGCAATCTTTAACATTTAAATATGCAAACATGATAAATTTTATATTTAAATCGTAAATGCTAAACCTTAAGAAGTAAAAAGTGAACTAATAAACCAAATAAAAACCAAAGACCTTGTGGTCATATACTAAATACGTAAAATGACATTGTTTAAAAAAAAAAATTGATATAATCCGTTCGATTTTTTCAAATGTAATATTGAAAAATCAAAATCCCAAGTGAAATGCACTTTCGCAATTTTACAAGTGCAATCTATTAATACTAAATACGTAAAATGGCATTTAAAAAAAATTGATATGATCCGTTCAATTTTTTCAGATGTAAGATTAGAATTGGTTCTTATTTGTCTCTTAAAGACTTGTTTTCATTTAATCCAATATATATAGTCTCGTAATTCCATAAAACCATTCATAAATGCACACAAGTTACTACACGAATGAGATTGTGTGCAATTTGCTGAGCATGAATTTACATAAATTATTATGTGTGCATTTGTGAAGGGTCTCAAACAGGTTGATGCATGAGAGATAGCTCAAAACGACGTGGTTTCGGAATATATATATATATATGTAAATTTTTTTTTTGAAAACAGTATAATATGTAATTAATTAATTAACTTTTAAAATTTCTACCTTTTGCTCTTCTCCAGTTCTCCGTTGCAGGCTGAAAAAAATTCTCTCCCCTCTCTGTCTTCTTTTGCTTCACAGCTTCATCATTCTGCAATCGCAAGTTTGTCTTCACTCATCAGAGAGTAGAGTGCGCCATAGCCTACAAGCTGCAACTCCGCAATCCGCTGACCCTTGCAGCGAGCCAGCAGCTCCACGGACCGCCGCCTCCGCGTGACCGCAAGCCACAACTTGTGAGATTTATTTATAAAATTTTCAAATTAATTTGTGAGATTTATTTTTTTGAAAAGTTGTGAGATTTATTTATAATATATGAATTGTGAATTGTGAATTTACGAATTTGTATACTTGTATATTGTGAATTTGTGAACTTGTATATTGTGAATTTGTGAACTTGTATATTGTGAATTTGTGAAGTATGGAATTCCTTTTATGTTTATGTTTTAACTTCAATACTTCATGCCAAATGGCACTTCTCAAAAGCCAATCATAGATCAGGGCATGCAGTATTACAGTATTTAGCATAACATAATTTATTTTAGGGAAGTGAAAATTGAAATGACTTTATACTTATATATATATATATATGTGTGTGTGTGTGTGTGTGTGTGTGTGTGTGGGGATTACATAAACATGATTTGAGAACAAAAGAAGGGTGGACAAAATACATTCTTGTCTGTTACTATGTTATACTAGAAAGACAAATTTACAGTAAACATTTCGGGCAATCCTTAACTGAAATTAACCCAATGGTAACTGTATAGGAAATGTGGCGTTGTTGCCAGAACCTACTGCGAAGAGCCTCTTTGACACTACCCTTACGCCCTCACTCATCATCATCATCCTCCTCATCGAACCACAAGAGCACATTCAGACACATCATTATCGGCTCCAATGCAGCGGCATCAAGTCCTAGCGTGTCGATTTGGAGACGCAAGAAGGAAATGGGGAAAGAAGGTCTAATGGTTGCCAAGGAGCTCAAGCGGTTACAGTCAGACCCGATTCGGCTTGAACGGTTTATGAAGTCAAATGTCTCTCGCCTTCTCAAATCTGACCTCCTTGCTGTCCTCGCCGAATTCCAAAGACAAGACCTTATCTTTCTTTCCATGAAGGTACCAATTTAAAAAGAGAAAAAAAAAAACTCATTTTTTCTGGTATATTAGTTGAAAAGTGAATATTGCAATCATAACATTTTTTCTGTAGTTGTTCAACCGAATTGCTTGATACATTATTATGAATTGATCAGAGTGCGCTTCTTCTTCTAGAATTTGATGTTTTAAATTTATATTAGTTCACTCTATGCTTGCCCTTAAGTTTTGAATAAGCTTGAGAAAAGTATGAGTTTATGTTGCAGAAAACAAGAACATTTTGTTTGGTATTTTGGTAATGCTCAAAGTGATGACCCATATAAATGCCTAACCTTTGATGCTTATAGTGAAATAGACCTTTTTCATGATGGTGTACTATTGGAAAGCGATTATTCTAGAAATTTTCTTGTTTGTGGCACTCTAGTAATTGAACTGTTTCTCTTATTGTTATGGTTAATTTTTAGAGTAAAATAGAAACTGCTTGCTATTACGTCAGTGAGATCATTGTTGTGATCTTGAAAGAGCCTAAATGCAAAAGTATTTGACATTTTTGACCATTGTGTTTCCATGTGCAGGTGTATGAGGTGGTGCGTAAAGAGATATGGTATCGACCAGATATGTTTTTCTATAGGGATATGCTTCTGATGCTTGCAAAGAACAAAAGGGTAGATGAAGCAAAGAAGGTGTGGGAAGATTTGAAGAGTGAAGGTGTCCTTTTTGATCAACATACATTTGGTGACCTTGTGAGGGCATTCTTGGATAGTGAATTGTGTGATGAGGCAATGCATATATATGATGAAATGAGAAGCTCTACTGATCCCCCTTTATCTTTGCCTTACCGAGTCATATTAAAGGGGCTTCTTCCTTATCCAGATTTGAGAGAAAAGGTTAAGGATGACTTTCTTGAACTTTTTCCAGATATGGTCATTTATGATCCCCCTGAAGACTTATTTGATGATGAAGAGTGGAGAAAGGAGAGTGAGGATAATTGACGTATGCCATGAAGATGTGCTTCTTTCTGCGGAAAAATTTCCTCTGTACAAGCGGAATGAGTACTGCACTAAGATGATTGGCTAAAAGTCCCTAAAACCATGAATGTTTCTGAGCTTCGAAGTGGGCAGATGTTTCTGCTCCGTTTGAGTGTCCAAAAATGAACCCAAGGAAAATACGGATGATGCTCAGATCCAAGGTATGATGCTTACCAAAAAGATACTACTTGAAAGCATGAGCACTGTTTGGTAAAAGAAGGCTCTTTGTCACTGGCTTGTATAACGGTGTAACTTATATTTCGTGAACAATTGAGTCCAAAGTCAACAGTGTTTCTCAAACATTTCCTGCAATGGTAGTAAGTTCCCTGAGTTTTATGAAATGTTGCTTCATTGCAAACCTGTTCTGGTACTCTCCACATACTGCTCTAGTTAAGATGTTACATTATGGAGTTAAATGTTTTTAAAAATATCTTGCTTCAGAATCAAATCAGCTAGTCTATGACTTGATTTTTAGTATTAGCCATGATAGAACACCTTGTCTGAATTGTATTCTTATCTTGCACGATCCATATGCTCCTCGAGTCCTTTCAGACCCTACTACCTGTTTTTCTTCTTTTTTTTTTTTGGTCGTAAAGGTTAGATGCTGTTCACTTTTTTATTTTATTTTTGTACTGTGATTTCTTTTCAGATTTATTGATGTGGTCATTAAGTTATACTTGGTCACTCATATAGTGCATGTGAAAAACAAGATGCCTACAGTAATAGTTTTATATGCCAATTGCCCATTTCTAATCTGTGTTTTAACAAGACCTTAACAAATCAAATTAAATATATGTTTTCAAAGACAGTGCAATAAATTCAAGGTTATCTTTGAGCTTCTTAATTATCTCCAACCTCCTACAGTAAATTATTTTCACTTCAATTTTTGTGTGACAATGGTTTGTGACTTGGGTTTTAGATCTTTTCCTTAACTTTCCCAGTGTCAGGAATCTTCTTATGGAGAACCAGAGTCTCCGTCCTGATGGGGATGGGGACAAAAATAGGAGATCAGGGATGGGGATGGAGAGAATATATATATATATATATATATATATATATATATTTATTTATTTATTTATTTATTTATTTATTTATTTATAGCCACACAACACACATATTTGTATTACTTTGTATATACTATATATATAATTTTAGAAGCATTATTGCCATTGTATATCATACTTTTTTTTTTTTTGAAAAGATTGTATATCATACTTATGAAATGCATCTTTTACTAACATGTTTAATTGTAAAATATTTAATACTCCGTAGTACTTTAAGTTGAAGATGAATATATGTGTTATTTATTTAAATATTTTTTAAAATTTTTAATCTTTTAATATACGTTACAAATAGGGTAGAGGATTTTCCGTCCCCGGATAGTTCCCGTGGGGATGTGGATGGGGATGGGGAGATTTTTCCCTTCGTCGGCGGGGATGGATATGAGGAATGGGGAGAAAGTCGGACGGGGTATGCCCCTGTCCCACCCTGTTGACTATCTCTTTTTCTCTGTATATTGGTGTTATTGGTTTCACTACAGCGAGGAACACATAAATATTTGAATGAATTCCGATTAGTGTTACTTGTCTATTTGATCATGCCTTCTTGAATGGAGTATTTAGAATTTTGATGCTCATAGACCTAAATGTTGAACAGGGAGTCTCATTCTTGCAAGGTTAAAGAGAGGTTCTCATGGACATGGTGCTCTGAAATCCCTGGGATCAAGTGGGATGCGTCTCTTGATAAGTATTTTGCAGGGCTCCACTCTGGTGGATTATTTATTTATTTATTTTGCATATATCCTAAATTTTCAATGATCAATTAGGCATGCATTTTGAATTGGAATTAAAAGCAGGAGTGAGTAGGTGGAATAGTTTAATGGTATTTATCATATGGATGGAGATGGGAAATAGTCAATTAGTTGAGCTCATTTCACGTGCCCATTCTTACATTATTTATTGCCCTAAAATATTAATTTAATTATTATATCATCATTGGAATGCCAATTTATTACATATCTTAATTTTTTTATTCTCAACTTTATTTATAAGTTTTTAATACCTCGGTTAATTTGATTTCATATTAATAATCTATTTTTTAAAAAAATTTCTAGGTACAAAATAATAATAATAATAATAATAATAATAATAATAATAATAATAATAATAATAAGTGGAAATTGCATTTTTCGTTTCTAAGTTATAGGGTGATTGTTGAATTTGTCTCTTAGTGTTAGTCATATTGACTTAGTCGCTTTTCGTCCTAAATTGTCATTGGCGTTGTACTTTTTGTTTTTTCGTGTTCCCTTTTCGTTCCTGAGTTATACTAAAACAGTAAGTTTCATCCCTAATGTTTTATTAGCAAAGGGATGAAAAGTGCAACATATAACTTAGGGATAAAAAGTGGTATGACCAACACTTATGGATAAAAAGTTAAATTTTCCTTAATAATAATAATGGATTATCATTAGAGCATATGGGGGAAATCCGTAACTTGTGTACTACACATGAGAGATAAATTGTATTTGAAAATCACTTATCATTTCTCAACTAAAAAAAAACATGTTTTTGCAATTTTTTATATGATAATATAGAATAGTCAAATTGAAAAAAAGAAAAGATAATTGATACTTTTGAGATAGTTGAAATTAGTTTATTTTTTTAAATTAAATTTTAATCAATTTAATCTATTTACTTTAAAATTGATAATAAAATGAAGTATAAAGATTAACATAGTTAATTTAAGCAATTAATGACACTGACACAGCATAACATGCCAAGATTTTTTAATGTAGCAATGTCACCTTAATTTTATATTAACATTTTAAAAAATATTATTTTCTAATGTTCTCATACCATGTTGCAATTTGCGAACCACACAAAATTAATGATATAGTACATTAATTGGAAGACCATTAATTGATGATTATGCCAACATTTTTAATTATGTAAACTTTCATTTAGAATGGTAACATGCTATTAAATTACAAGTTCTTGACACCACAATATTGAGATATTAATCATATTAGGTTGAAATAAAATACAAACAAAAAAATAAAGAATCGTAACAAAAATTATTGAAATGCAATACATACTATTTATGAATTATATTTTGTTGAAAGCTTATTTATGAACCATATAAGTTTATATTAATATATGTATTGAATATTGAAAATATACATTCTAATAAATAGAACTTTTAAGAGTTAATTTCATTTTTTGTTCTGGATTTAAATGTGATAATCCACTTTTTTTTTTTTTTTGAAGAATGACAATCCACTTTTAATCATTCTTTTTCAAAACATCTCTCTTTGTTCCTAATATTATTGTGGCATGATCATTTTTTATCTTTCGTCAACAAAATCGTTAAATGTTATTAAATACAAGGACATTTGGTTCTCTTTTTTTTTTTTTTTTTAAATACAAAGTGGGTTAACCCGATATGTTTTTCTAATTTTGTTTTTGAAAAAAAAATAATTGAAGACCTAAATGCCATTGTATTTTGCAAAATTTAAATGATTTTGTTGATGAATGACAAAAAATGGTCATGCCACAATAATACCATGATCAAAGATGATGTTTTGAAAAAAAAAAAAAAAAAAAAAAAAAAAAAAAAAAAAAAGAGAGACTAAAAGTGGATTGTCACCTATAAATCTATAACAAAAAATTGAATTAACTCAAACTTTTAATTAGTCAACTAATTATTTGTAATTGTGTAAATGCTTTATTAAATGATTTGTAAGAATGGGTATACACTATAAAATATTAATTTTTGGGTCACACTTGTGTGAAATTGTATCTGCGAGATCAGTCGGGTCAATATTGAAATGTAATACTTATACTGAAAGATATATTAATTTTAAATTGTAATGTAAAACAATAAAAGTATTATATTTTTCTTCAAAAGTGATGATTTTATCGGGACTATATCCACCATTAACCGGGTATTAAAGTACAGAATGAAGGTAAAAAAAAATAGTGGTATTATTGCTCAAAGTGCTAGGTCCAAATTAAAAGACTACTTACAAAGTCCAAGCTACCAGTCCAAAATGGCACCTCAATTACTAAATAAATAACACAAGCTATTGGCCTAAATAGGGAGTAGGAACTCCGGGAAGGTATAGTAAAAATTACGATGATCAAATATGATAAAATAGTAAAACACATTAAATCCAAAAAGATTTCTGATTAATTTTTTTTTCTTATGACACGATAATCAAATATAGATTCACAGATTTTTCGAGCAAAACAACAATCCGCATTTGAGTTCGGATTGAAATTATGATTCAAGTGAAGTAAGCCTATTTTTTTTTAAATTTATTTAGAATTTTTCTAATAATAATGTTATTGCTAGGAATCGAACCCTAGTGCATGGGTTACAGGTTAGGGTTATGGACCTCTAGACCAGGGTGCCTTTAGTGCTCAAACCGTGATGCCCTATTGAGAGCAAGACACCCTATTTATAGGAGAACCCCCTACCTCTATACTATCTGCGTGTACAGTGCCTAGTCCTCTTCCCTCACCATCCTACACGTGTACCACACACAATACAATATCGCATCGCACCACACCACACCTGCCGCACCACTTCGAACACTACACCGCATTGCACCCTGCCACCTTGGGAAAAAAGGGGAAGCGAGGCACTCCCTAACCGGCGGTGACCCGTGACACCCACCGCACCGTTGTACCGCGCTACCTCGGAAACAGGGGCGCGGGCAAGATGCGCACGGGCACGAGACACGCACCCCTTGTGGGGGCTAACGACTTCCTCCGGTCGACCATCCCTAGCCTGTGGTACCCCTCTGGACTGGCCCACCACTCTCTCTGTGACCTCCCACTTTCTTTGACCTACACTGCCAAATCAAGACCAACAACAAGCCTTATGAATCTAGCCCATAACCTATATCTCAATTAAAAAATATTATATTTTCCCTTATAAATAATAAACACTTTATTTTTGATTAGTATTACATTTTCATTTGACGCGACTTGTTTTATAGACAAGAATTTGTGATACGGTTCCACACAAATTTTTATCTTAAATTTTTAGACATTAACCGTAGTCAAGGGATATTGTAAAAAAAAAAAAATAGTAAAGGGAAAAAAAATAGTAGTCAAAGGAAAAATATAATACGGACATGATATAATCACAAATCTTTATAAGTTCTGGTAAAGATAATGTTTTAAAAACGCTTGTAACTCAAACTAGCTAACACGTATTTCATGCATACATAATTTTTATTTTTTTCAAAAATAAGGAAAAGAAAATAGAAAATGACAGCACCCTCAATTTTGATCACATGTTTCTTCATGAGAAAATGGCAATAACAAGTAGTTGCTAATTGCTATAAAATTCTCACAACTGTACCAATGCCAGCGTGGCAACGTGTTTCTTACCGGTCATAAATAGACAAAGAAACGCCTAAACTTCATTTTCCGGTGAATCAGGGCCTCATTTCCGGCCAAGCCATGTCGGCGAATCTCCTTCGCTTTTCACTCTCCCCGAACCAGAAGCTCACGCCGAGCTTCCACTACTCCAATGTCAGGAATTTTCAGTTCAATACTCTCCACCGCAGACAACGCCGCACCGATCCCCATTTGCTCCGCAATGGCGTCTTCGCCAAGGCAGTTGAGGTCAACCCCGTGTCTACGAAGCCGCCGGTTCAGAAGCAAGCCAAGCCGGACGACTCAACTGTGCTTCTGGATGTGACGGGGATGATGTGCGGCGCGTGCGTCTCACGCGTCAAATCGATCCTTTCCGCCGACGACAGAGTCGAGTCGGCCGTGGTCAACATGTTGACGGAGACGGCCGCGGTGAAGCTGAAGCCGACCGCCGCCGCTGTGGAGGAGGGAAGCGCTGCTGAAGAGCTAGCTAAGAGGCTGACGGATTGTGGGTTTCCGACGAAGAAGAGAGCGTCGGGGCTTGGGATTGAAGATAAGGTGAAGAAATGGAAGGAAATGGTGGCGAAGAAGGAGGCTTTGCTTGTGGAGAGTCGGAACCGGGTGGCGTTTGCTTGGTCGCTGGTGGCTCTGTGTTGTGGAGCTCACGGCTCCCATATACTTCACTCTCTCGGCATTCATGTTGGTCACGGTAAAGCAAATTCTTAATTGTAAAGAAGGAATATACTTTTTTGCTTTACTTCTGATCTATAATTTTCAGTAAGTTCTTTTAATTTTCACCATCAATTTAAGTAAACTATTTTAAAATGTTTGCTTAGGATCCATTATGGAGTTACTGCACAATTCGTATTTGAAAGGTGGATTGGCTTTGGGAGCTTTATTGGGGCCTGGAAGAGGTCAGTAATATCTTCCACAAGTTCAGGTTTATTCTCATATGCTATTGAATTTTGAATTTAGCAGCTGAAATGCTGAATCTCCTTTTTATTTTTGGAGTCAATGCAGTGTCATAGTCTATAATTTGGGTTCTTAATGCTTTACATCTCACTTTTTTATCCCAGCAGTAAAACCCCTTACCATTTTTCTTAACAACTCATGGTTTCTTAACTTTACAAAAACAACTGATGTTCAATTGCTCATCCATTCTTTTAACTTCAGACTTAATATTAATGAAATACCCCGTATATGATATGAATAACACCCCGGACCTGCATGGCTGCATATAAGCCCTTGTCAGTCATGCAGTGTTAATGCCCTCCAATGCAATATGAGCATGTTGAAATGATCATCCAGGGAAAGAAAACACTGGCATGCTTCTCATGTTGCCACTATGGATGTATTTTCCATGTGTTATGCAAGTTTCTATAATAGACTAGCTCTAAACTTTATACATATCTATACAAGTTGGTAAATGGACTTTGTAGAGATTGTCAAGTAAACACATATTTCAGTAAGATATCCTTGCCGTTGAGGACTTGACATATGCTCTGGCATAGGTAATTTAGGTATAATAGAGATGTTGTGTTTTGTTGTAGGCAACTTGAAAATAGGTTTGTGTTTGTGTGTACGTGAGTTCAGCTCTCTATACTGTATGTGAAAATAGCCATCAAGATTCTTTCCAAGTTTAACATAAGAGACTGTGTGGTTACTTTTGGGGTCGTGAAATGAGGAGACTCAAAGTGGAATCACCCTTATTATTACATGGAGTACTCAAAACAGATAAGATAGCATAATTTATGATAGGGACTTGGATATCACAACTGTTTGTGTTTTTTGTTTTTTGTTTTTGTTTTTTTTTTTTTTGAGTTGTATTTTACGGTAATTCAGCAAAATCCTCTGTTTATATATGATTGGCTATCATTCTATAACTGCTCATCCTTGAAAATGACTCAAAATAAGTTTTTTTTTTTTTTTTTTTTTTTCAGACCTGCTTTTTGATGGGTTACAAGCATTCATGAAGGGATCGCCAAATATGAACTCTCTAGTTGGCTTTGGTTCACTTGCTGCATTTGCTATTAGTGCTGTAAGAATTATTTGAAGCTCGGAATCATTTTGTTTATTGTATTATTTCAAGTTTCTTTTCAGTACTTTAGCTGTTAATATTGCTTTGCTCATTTATCTCTTAGGCCTAAAGTGTTGAAACACTCTCCTCTTTCACAGGTGTCACTTCTTAACCCTGAACTTCAGTGGGATGCAGCATTTTTTGATGAACCGGTTTGTTTCGTTTCTTGTTTATCCCTTTATTTTTCCTCAAGGACTTTTTGCTTTTCCTCCCATTTGCTTAAAGTGATCTTCAAGTTACAACTTATGCATAGGAAAGTACTACATATATTTCCTTTTCAATATTCTGTTCAATCAATTGATTTTAGTTGCTTTTTAGCCATTCACTTAACTAGTAACACTACTAACAGATGTCATATCTGACCAGCAAATACATGCATTTAACTGATTCAAAAGGCTTAATTACTCCACTATCTATATAATATATTTGTAAGAGATTTGCTCACTGAAAACTGTTGATTTTAGCATGCAGGTCATGCTTCTTGGCTTTGTTCTGTTGGGCCGTTCTCTGGAGGAAAGGGCCAGGCTGAAAGCTTCTAGTGACATGAACGAGCTTCTGGTAAATCCTTCACATAGTACTATTTCAATGTTCCACTTTTTAAATTGGTGGTTATATGTGTGTGTGTTTTGAGAGAAGGAGAGTAGGGGTGGGGCTTCAGACAAATGCCAAGAAACATAATTTAAAGGCTAAAGAGCAGAAGTGCAGAATTGCTTCAAACACGAGGGAGGGAGGGACGTCCTAATAAAAATTTTCTACTTGTCCTCTCAGGAGGGACAAGCAGCACTGCTCTTATTTATAAATCAGTTAGGCATTTCCTATGGAATCATTTGAAATGAATTTCTACAGAGAGCATTGGGAAAGATGGAATAGAAATCAGAATAAATTGTTGATTCCACATTTATTAGAAACTAAACACAACTTTTTTAAATATTGAGATGAACAAAAGATATAAGAATCTAAAGGTGAAATACTGCTGATTGACTATATGCATCAGCCCTACTTGCTGCAACTGCAAGCCAAGTGCCAAAAATGGGCTTATGGGGGTGTTGCGAGAATCGAACTCACGACCTCTTGCACCCGAAGCAAGAATCATACCACTAGACCAAACACCCAGACACTAATAAAAATTTTCTACTTGTCCTCTCAAGAGGGACAAGCAGCACTGCTCTTATTTATAAATCAGTTAGGCATTTCCCTTGTGTGATTTTGATAGAACCAGATGGAAGATTGTTGAGAATCCTATGGAATCATTTGAAATGAATTTCTACAGAGAGCATTGGGAAAGATGGAATAGAAATCAGAATAAATTGTTGATTCCACTTCCACATTTAGAAACTAAATACAACTTTTTTAAATATTGAGATGAACAAAAGATATAAGAATCTAAAGGTGAAATACTGCTGATTGACTATATGCATCAGTGGCTCAGTGCTACTTGCTGCAAGTAGGGCTGTTAACGAACTGAACATAAATGAACGGAGGCAGTTTGTGTTCGTTCATAAATGAACGGAGGCTGTTTGTGTTCGTTTGTTAAGGATTTTGGAGTGTTCGTGTTCGTGTTCATTTGTTAAGCGTTCGTTAGTGTTTGTTAACATTCGTGAACAAGTTCACGAACGTGTTCATTAACATTAACGAACATGTTCACAAACATGTTTGCGAATGTTAACAAACATGTTCGTTAACAATCACGTTCATGGATGCTCATGAACATGTTCATAAACAATGAATAACCAAACACCTGCATATGTTCATGATCACAATTCGTTTGTGAACAAGACATAATCTACGTTCACGAACATTATTAACGAACAAACGATCTCTTAGCAAATGAGCTTACCACTGTTCAAACTCTGTTCGTTTATGAACCAAGCTATAAATTTAAACACTTACCGCAAGTAAAAAATGGGTGTGGGGGTGTTGTGAGAATCGAACTCACGACCTCTTGCACCCGAAGCAAGAATCATACCACTAGACCAAACACCCAGACACTAATAAAAATTTTCTACTTGTCCTCTCAAGAGGGACAAGCAGCACTGCTCTTATTTATAAATCAGTTAGGCATTTCCTATGGAATCATTTGAAATGAATTTCTACAGAGAGCATTGGGAAAGATGGAATAGAAATCAGAATAAATTGTTGATTCCACATTTAGAAACTGAACACAACTCTTTTAAATATTGAGATGAACAAAAGATATAAGAATCTAAAGGTGAAATACTGCTGATTGACTATATGCATCAGTGGCTTAGTGCTACTTGCTGCAAGTAGGGCTGTTAACGAACGGAACATAAACGATCGAAGGCTATTTGTGTTCGTTTGTTAAGGATTTTAGAGTGTTCGTGTTCGTTAAACATTCGTGAACAAGTTCAACATGTTCGTTAACAATCACGTTCATGGACGCTCATGAACATGTTCATAAACAATGAATAACCAAACACCTGCATAGTTCATGATCACAATTCGTTCGTGATCTACGTTCACGAACATTATTAACGAACACTAACATTATTAAACGATCTCTTAGCAAATGAGCTTACCACTGTTCAAACTCTGTTCGTTTATGAACCGAGCTATAAATTTAATAGACAAACATAAACGAACGCTTACCTGCAAGCCAAAAATAGGTGTGGGGGTGTTGTGAGAATCGAACTCACGACCTCTTGCACCCAAAGCAAGAATCATACCACTAGACCAAACACCCAGACACTAATAAAAAGTTTCTACTTGTCCTCTCAGGAGGGACAAGCAGCACTGCTCTTATTTTTAAATCAGTTAGGCATTTCCCTTGTGTGATTTTGATAGAAACCAGAAAGAAGATTGTTGAGAATCCTAAGGAATCATTTGAAATGAATTTCTGCTGAGCATTGGGAAAGATGGAATAGAAATCAGAATAAATTGTTGATTCCACATTTAGAAACTAAACACAACTTTTTTAAATATTGAGATGAACAAAAGATATAAGAATCTAAAGGTGAAATACTGCTGATTGACTATATGCATCAGCCCTACTTGCTGCAAGCCAAAAATGGGTGTGGGGGTGTTGCGAGAATCGAACTCACGACCTCTTGCACCCGAAGCAAGAATCATACCACTAGACCAAACACCCAGACACTAATAAAAATTTTCTACTTGTCCTCTCAGGAGGGACAAGCAGCACTGCTCTTATTTATAAATCAGTTAGGCATTTCCCTTGTGTGATTTTGATAGAAACCAGAAAGATTATTGTTGAGATTCCTATGGAATCATTTGAAATGAATTTCTGCAGAGCATTGGGAAAGATGGAATAGAAATCAGAATAAATTGTTGATTCCACATTTAGAATCTAAACACAACTTTTTTAAATATTGAGATGAACAAAAGATTAAGAATCTAAAAGGTGAAATATTGCTGATTGACTATATGCATCATTGCTATATTCTGCAATAGCCTAAAAGATGCAGGGGTGTTGTGAGAATCGAACTCACGACCTCTTGCACCCAAAGCAAGAATCATACCACTAGACCAAACACCCAGATGACTTTTAATACCATATATTTGTTTAATTTTGTGAATGACATGTGAAGGATTGCTATGGATAAACAGTGCATTTTTTGACATTCTGCCGTCTCCTCTCTTTCAACTCATATTTTATTATATTTTAATCACCAATGCAAGTATATTAAGCTGCTCAATATAAATATCAATCAATTAATAACTATCTATAATAATGAGTTCAACACTTTTGGGAGAAGAAGAGTTTTGAACTCTTCAGACATTTCATGTGACAGATAACACTTTAGGAAAATGGCCTTTTAATCTCTCAATTATGAATTATGCCATAATGGTAAACTCAGTCTCTTAATTATAAAGGATGACCCTATTTAGTCTATGAATTACTAGTGTAGTGGCCATTTTTGTCCCTCACCTCAAGTATTTGTTAAAACCTAATGTTGATGTAACTGCAAATCTGAAAATTCATTTACATGAAATTACATAGAAGACAGAAGAAAAATAATATATATTACATTCATATGCTAGAAATGGTTACAACTTCAACTACAACTTATATTCAAATAAAATTATTCAAATTGGTGTGGCTGGGGAGGCAGACGTTGTGGAGAAAAGGAGCCAACTTCAACCATTTTCACATTTCATCAAAGACTCTTTCGGTGCCATAAGTTCAGAGGTTCATCATTATCTACCATGATCTCGACAATTGGTCTTTTGTTTATTTCAACATTTTCGGCTACTCTCTCTGATGACTTCTGTCATTAGTTTCATGGCCTCTGATTCTAATTCCACCATCAACAACCTCAAAATACTTGAACTGAACATGACAATGGAGCCAATATGGATCCAATTCAAAGAATTTAAAAATGGGACCCACACAAGAACAAAATGAGCAATATTTAATAGTAGATGAGAAATTTCCCTAAGTGGTACAGTCGTACATACATTCTTAATGTATGCTATGCGAGAGGTCCGTGACATTTCTCCATTGTTGTTCCGTACAAGAAAAGGAGGAAGATGAAAGAATGGTGTTTTTGGATGCTCGGATTCAGGTTGGGAGTTGTCTGACCATGGCCGGACTGGTCCGAAAATTCGGCTATGGAATTTTTAAAGGTAAGGCCATCCCCAATAAGGGGACCTTACACGAAATTTAAGAAGAAGTTGATGAGGTGGGAGAGAGAGAAATAGGAGAGAGAGGGAAAATTTTGCTCCTGCAAGAATGGGGATTTTGCAGATGTATGTGGGCCCCACATGCGTGAGGCGCAACTCCCGCGCCCAGGCTGGCGCGTGCAGTGCACGCGCCAGCCTGGGCGCGTAATCCATTTTTTTTTAATATTTCTTTTGGTTAATTTTTGTTTTGTATTTCTTTTTTCTTTTCTTTTTTTCTTCCAACTCATTTTCTCTTTCCTAATCACACTTACAAAATCTCCTCAAAAACTACACCAAAATTTTAACTATTGGTGAAGGCCTAAGAGAATATGGGAAAATGGAGAAAGAAGTAGAGGAAGGTGAAACCATGGATAGCATTTGGATTGATGAGAGTAGAATGCCTCGTGCAATTACTGCCATAACTTTTCAATAATGGAGAATATAGTTTCCTTGTACTATAATATTTTCCTTCGACATTTTTGTGTAGTGCAAATACTTATAGCATATTTCATATTCAATTATATACTTATCAACTTGTGTTTTGGGAGAAGCAAATGAATTTCTAGATTTGCCTTTACATCAACATAGATTTTAACAGATACCTGAAGTGAAGGATTAAATGGCCACTATGCGAACAATTCAAGGACTAAATGGGGTTGCCCTTATAATTAAAGGATTGAGTTTACCATTATGACACAATTGAGGGATTAAAAAGGCCATTTTCCCTAACACTTTTCTCCATATTGTTAACTCTCAAACTTAACATCTTTGTGTGAATTATAAGTAATGATTGTTTTATAATAGGAGCTATGGAGACCATTATACTTTTTTTTTTTTAAAAAAAAAAGAAGGTTCCAACACCTAAATTAAAATTTGTTTTAGTAAATATTTTTAATGCTAACTTATTTTTTTTTAATATACTAAGGGACATGTATTCTAAAACAAATTTTAAAAATGTTAGTTGTTAAAAAATTACAGATCAAAGTTAATTGAAATGTTAAAATTTTACTTGTAATAATAATAATTAATTTTTATCAGCATAAACTAAAAAAATTTTAAAATTCTAATTTATTTTGATTAATACAAAAATCTCTCTTCTCTTTTTTTTTTTTGAACACAAATAAATTCTCTATAGGTTCCATTCCTAGATGATCTTTAATTAAATTTCACACAATAATACTAAGTTGGGTATTTAGTAATGTGGAGTATAGTGGCATTATTTCCATAGTATTTAGTAATTTTGGATTGCTTAATATTATTATGTTGGTGATTAAATATTAATAAAACCTATATAATACAGGGACCTTTGACTGAACCTAAATGGCTGCATGCCTGATGCCTCCACTGTCCTCAATCTTCTTAGATTAAACATAGCATCACTTAAGAGGACCTCATGGCCTAAGTTCCTTTTATTGGGTAAAAGCTCAAATTTATAGGCATATAACAGAAGTTTCAATGTGAAAATTAGAATAAGCTGAAGTTTCAATTAACACCATAGTCTACTAATATATTAGTTTATTAAAGGAAGCATTTATTTTTATTAATGTCTATATTTAAAATTCTTTCTCTGATAAACTATTGTGGGGATCTCTTTGCAGTCGCTCATATCCACTCAATCTAGACTTGTGATTGCTCCCTCTGGAAGTGATTCCTCAAGTGATGTTGTCAGCTCTGATGCAATGTGTATTGAAGTTCCAACTGATGATATTCGTGTTGGAGACTCACTGTTAGTTTTGCCTGGCGAAACAATACCTGTAGATGTAAGTCATTATTTCCCACTGAAGTTGTACTTCTGAAGTTATGGATAACCAATTATATCTAAAAAATCCTTATAAGAGCATGAGATGTTTTAAAATCTAAAGTCATCTCTTCATAATTGTCAGTCAGTTCTAAATATCATCCAACTGTGGGATAACTTCCATATAACAGTAAAGAGCAGTTGCATCTTTACATATTTTACATCTTTTCAAATTCTCCTTTAGATATTTTTCTGTTTATATGAATTGAACATTAGAACTTTGATGCTTTGAAATGTCTATGGTTTTAAAATCATTCTCAAACCAAAAAAAGGAGTTTTTCTTCAACAAGAAAAGATGGAAATGAGAAAATCTGCTATTCTACAAGTGATCTGTTTTCTCTATGAATTCATTTTTCTGTTTTATACTTTACTGTTTCTTTTAAGTGGATGTACTGCTGGTTGCATTCTCAACAGCTAGGTCATATTATGCAGGGAAAGGTTGTTGCAGGTAGGAGTGTAGTGGATGAATCTATGCTTACTGGGG
This sequence comes from Ipomoea trifida, assembly GCA_003576665.1. NCBI lineage: Eukaryota > Viridiplantae > Streptophyta > Magnoliopsida > Solanales > Convolvulaceae > Ipomoea > Ipomoea trifida. The sequence goes on from CP025649.1 coordinate 14,159,679, forward strand.
AATCCCTTCCTGTGTTTAAAGAGAGAGGCTTATCGGTATCAGCTGGAACAATAAATTGGGTATGATATTCAAACAACTTTCAACTTGGTTTCTGGAATATTTGAAATTATTGGGGAGTAGCTTTTATCACTACCCCTCATATTATTTACCAAAAAGATAAATCCTTACAGTTTACAGGGTACAGTGTGAAGTGACAATTGATTACTCCTCAGGCTCAGAGTTGATAAATCCCTCATATAAGTCTCAAATTTCAGCTAATGTGTTTTTGAGTCAAGTGCATAAGTTACCTATATTTACGGTGGGCACAACTAGAATGACAATTAAATTTTGGTCATTAGCATGGGATGTGTAGAGGGGGATAGAGTGAGAAGTGAAATTCATTAAGGATGCAAATCCATGCACATAGATTGTTCACTGACCCACCCCACCTCAAACACATACACAGAAAAATAAAGCTCAATAAAAGAAAAAGAAAAACCAACCTAGCTTTGGGTGGTAGAGACGACTGTGAGTTGAGGTTACTAGGTCCATGGTATTTGATCAACTTACTAACTTCCTACCTAATTCCTAACAAAAGAAAATGGATAGACTTTAAGAAGCTGTAAATGGAAAATTATTGAAAAGAAAAAATAGATATTTATGATGAAATGTTGATGCAAGTTTGACTGCTTAATTCTGTTGTAGATGGACAGATATACATTAGTGAAAAAGGCTAGTTAATTTTTGAAGAAAAAGAATGGAAGATATTTAAGTAGGGTTAATAAAAGGAAGCATTGGAAAATTATGTGGGATGGGAGAGTGGGGATGTTGCAGGATGTAGGGAGGAAAGAAGCCAAATATTTGGGACAGCATGATGTGGGATGCACAGTACAGTTTTGGCCTGCCCTATTGCCATCCCTAGTTCCCTAAACCAACTAGCACCTGGATTGAGATTGACTGCACTGAAATGTGATATTCACAAATTTCTTGCTAGTGAAACTTCGAATGATTCGTTTTCATTTTCCTTTTTGTCAGCTGTTTGATTCAAATGCTTTTTGTACTTTGTTTCAGGATAGTCCAATAAAAATTGAGGCCACTTCCACTGGGTCCAACTCGACAATATCCAAGATTGTTAACATGGTAATTAGTCAGATTCTTTAGCAACTTTTTATTTTTTAATTTGGAGCCTTATTCGATAAATGCAACTTCAGCTTGCTGCCTTGAATTCTTTATATGTTGATCTGTAGCTACAACTACAAGGAAAAGAAACAATTATTGATTAATTTTGTTGGAAACTAGTTTTCTACCTACAGAGCATGAGAATAAAAGGTAGGTTGCATGCAATGGAAAGAGATCACAAATTCATTGAAATTCCCAAAAAGATATGAAGTCTAGAATAATTTTAATTTTGTTTGCACTGAACTGAAAAATCCCCTGTGTTGAATCAAAAGGTTGATCACAATTGTTTGGCAAAAAGAAATTCCAATTCAAGTCAGAAAAGGAGTACACCAAGATTAGAAATCAAATCCCAAACAAACTAGGAATAACACCAATACTGTTTTGGTTCTGATTAGTTGGCTATTTAAAGGACCTCTCACCATTACACCATTCAGGAATTCCCTAGCTAATCAAAGTGAGGCATAAGAGGGTTTTGAGAGGATTCTAAATTCCCCTAGAAAGTAGTACATGTGTTTAGGTTACAATAGATTAGATAGGAGAAGATCAGTCTATTGTGTGATTTCTGGTCCCAAAACTATGTACTTTTGAATATTAAGCTTTTAGTGGATTTAGGCAAATTCTCAAGACTGAGAAGTGCCTCGCAGAATAGGGTTTTCCCAAACTGCGTTATCAAGCCTCTTGTGTTACAACTGTTGTTTTAACATCTCTGTGTGCTGCGCATTACATTTTTCACCCTGGGAGGGCTCATAAATTGATCTCAAACCACTGACATTGTATGCAATCTAACCGACTAACCTTTAACTTCATAATGAGCAAGCAAATTTTGCATTTTTTATACTCGAGAATGATTGCTATATCTTTGGCTGTTATTCTATACAGAACAAATAAATAAACAAAAAATAGTTGCTTTTCCAACAGGAAGTAATGTTTAAATGGCTGCTGCTTGTAAAATACTGAAATGTGCTCCTCCCCGTTTCTCCAGGTTGAGGATGCTCAAGGCCGCGAAGCACCAATCCAGCGGCTTGCAGATTCAATCGCTGGACCATTTGTGTATAGTATAATGACTTTATCAGCTACAACATTTGCTTTTTGGTAGGTATTTTCTTTTTTTTACTAGTGGATTATAGAAACATGTTGTCACCTTTTCCTATTGAATGGGTCCATGTGCACAGAGACTTTATGATCACTAATAAAGATAATATAATCCACAAGCTTCATATTTGAAGCCATTATTATGCTGCTAAATGGATGAACAGTTACTGCTAATGCCTTATACTGCTATCCTGTAAACAACCTTCTACAACTCATCTATCCAACTAAATCCATCTGTTATAGTATAAGAATAGTTATTCTGCCTCAACTTAAAAGTTCTGGTGTGTTTGAAACTGGCACAAGATGACAAGAGTAACATAGTTACATGATTCACAGATTCAGCTTGAATACAATACAAGTCTCACTATTCTTCTAATTGTGTGATTGTTTTGAAGTAATGGCTGTACATGCATCTGTGTTGATGTATTTTACTGGATAAAATCTATGTGATTGTGTGTTTGATATATGTTACCTCCCATCTTTAGGTACTATCTTGGTTCTAAGATCTTCCCAGATGTCTTGCTGAATGATATTTCTGGACCAGATGGAGACCCTCTGCTTCTGAGCTTAAAGCTTGCTGTTGATGTCCTGGTATTCCATAGTGAACCTATAAGTTATTATACTGGCTTATTCAGCTCCGATTGCTCCTCTTTGATGTCACACTAAAAACAAACTAAAAGTAATCTGTTAGAAACATCAAATTGAAGTAAAATGGTGCTTACAGTCATTCTTCCCCTTGTATTATGCTTCTTAATTTGGTTATATTTACCATGCGGGTTCCTTGAAATATAACTGGGATTGGAAGTTTGAACCGTGCTTAAAACTCATTGTAAAATGACACTGCAATTAGAAAGTACAGATAAGCATATAGCATGAATGGTTTAACTTTGATTCTTTTTGACAGGTTGTATCTTGCCCTTGCGCTTTAGGCCTTGCAACACCAACTGCAATTCTAGTTGGCACTTCACTTGGTAAATCACCAACTTCAGTTTGCTTTACTCACTGCATTTGTTGCCATATTTATATGGCCAACATTGAGTGCCCTATCTCAATCCTTTATCGCTGGCTTCCTTGGAGGGGCCTCAGCAACAAGGTTACAAAATAGGAAGGAGAAAGTGAATAAACATAAATGGAAGCCAAATGGTAGTAGGTAGTACCATAAATGGCAGGCCTAATGGTGGCAGCAAGTGCAGCCATTGTTTACAAAGCAAATGGTTACCTATAAGAGCCATTGTTCTGAATACTACCTGTTATTGCCCAAATTCTTCTTTCTTATGATGAATTTGGTAAAGAGGAATGCCACATTCCCCAAAATTGTCCCAAATATTATTGCTTCTATTGTTAACAATCTCTCCAAAATAAGCTGCCTGGTTTGCTACTTTGATATATATATATATATTCATTTTGTTCTCTCCTCCCTAATTCCATTATTCCACTACTATAATGTCCTACATCTTCAGTGTTCATCGCAGATACATTCATTACATGCTTTACTTTGATGCAGAAAATTCTGAATATTCGATATAGTATATTTGGGGTATTTGTTTAATCTATATCTGTAATGGCATTGAAATTGAATAGGAGCAAAGCAGGGACTTCTTATAAGAGGAGGAGATGTGTTGGAAAGATTGGCAGGCATAGATTATGTTGCTTTGGATAAGGTAGCTAAAGCCTCTAGTCTATTCAATATTTGCAAAAGTTTCATAAGAATCCTAAGTTTCAATGAAAGAGAATAGAAGGAACAATCATGAATGTCTTAGTACTTGTATCAGATACTGTTTGACCTTTGCAAATTCATCTTGCAGACAGGAACCCTCACTGAAGGAAAACCTGCTGTCTCAGCTATTGCATCTATGGATTGTGAACAATCAGAGATTCTTCGAATTGCTGCTGCTGTGGAGAAAACAGCATCACATCCTCTTGCCAATGCTATTTTAAGCAAGGCAGAATCACTGAACTTGGATATCCCTGTTACTCGTGGACAATTAGCAGAAGCAGGTTCAGGAACCATGGCAGAAGTAGATGGGCTTTTAGTTGCTGTTGGAAAATTGGAATGGGTTCATGAACGCTTCAAGCAGAAAACAAGCACCAGTGATTTAAAGAACCTAGAGCAGTCTCTGATGCATCAAACCCTATTAAACAGTCCATCATCAAGCCATTCCATGACAGTTGTATATGTTGGTAGGGAGGAAGAAGGCATAATAGGTGCTATTGCAATATCTGATAATTTACGTGACGATGCTGAATCCACAATAAAAAGGTTTGCAAGCCCCTCTTTTGTTGACATAAATAGGCACAAAAGCTTGCAAATCTTAGAAATTTGAAAAAGAAAGTAAAAATTGTTTATTATTCATTTCTTAAAACAATGCATTGTCACTTGAAATAAGTGTTCTAAATTTCTAGTGTCTAACATTCCCTGACAAATTTCTTTTTGTTCCCTTAATGAAATTTATTTGATTTTTACCAATTGAAGGCTTCAACAGAAGGGAATCAAAACAGTCCTCTTATCTGGGGACAGGGAAGAGGCAGTTGCAACAGTAGCGAGGACAGTTGGGATAAAGGATGAATTTATTAATGCATCCCTGACACCACAGCAAAAATCTGCTACCATCTCAAGTCTTCAAGCTTCAGGACATCAACTAGCCATGGTATTTGGCCTTCTGATTAAATGATTCTCTCTGAAATCTTGAAATACTCTCATTGATAACAAGTACAATTGGATCCATGCCTCCATTCCCAATCATATTGTTTTATATGAATTGACTTTAAAACATAATATCTCAGGAAATAGAGCCACCTCTAAAATGGCCAGTATACTTGCCAAAAATTTAGGACACAAGCCATACATATTAAATCAATTTGTTGAACTAAACTGATTAATATTAGTTGACTGCTAAACTTTATATTATTGATGAAGGTTGGTGATGGCATTAATGATGCACCATCTCTGGCTCTTGCTGATGTTGGGATTGCTTTGCAAGTTGAAGGACAGGAAAATGCAGCCTCTAATGCAGCGTCAATCATACTTCTCGGAAATAGACTTTCTCAGGTCTGCATTTTCAACTCATCACGGTTATACCCTTCACTCTCATTGCTTTACCTTTTTTTTTTTTTTTTTTTGAAAACCTCATTGCTTTACCTAGTGATACATTTTGCTTTTACCACTTAAATTGTGCTAGTCAGGACTACTGTGTAATTGGTAGGGGGGCAAATCAAGTATCCATCGGATAGGAAATGCGCTAATCATAACTTGTTTAACTGAATTCCTTTACTGGTGTAAGGCTGAAAAGTTTCATTTCTGTATATATTAATTGAGCTAATGAAATAAAGCTTCTGTAATATATACCTATCTGGGCATTTTTGTGCCTGACTTCATAAAACATAAGTATTTGCCTGCATGCAATACATTCATGTAATTATAAATGGAACCTGCATGGTACTCTCACAAATCAAGAAAATTCACCTGGAGCTTTTGGTAGGTTGTTGAAGCATTTGAGCTTGCACGGGCAACCATGGCGAAAGTTCATCAAAACTTATCTTGGGCAATAGCATATAATGCAGTCACAATCCCCATAGCAGCTGGAGCACTACTTCCCAAGTTCGATTTTGCCATGACACCATCTCTATCAGGTACATAACACCCTTCTCTTCTCGTTGAGCATATAGTATATAAACATAAATGTGCAATCTAACTATCAGCTTAGAATTTTAGTTGAGATGGAGCACATGCTTCAATTCTTCTTATTCCATTTTTCATGAAATTATCTCGTATGATCCTGTATATAGATAGTTTGATAATTAACAATGACTCGTGATATGAATATGCTGAATTGTTGGTTCATTTCCTGAAATTCAACCCGAATAACAACTGTAATCACCTGCAATATGTTTATGTTGACAGGGGGATTGATGGCCTTGAGCTCAATATTTGTGGTCACCAACTCCTTACTTCTGCAGCTCCATGGTTCTGGAAGGAAAAGCGGTGAGACTTCCAACCATAAACAACGTGTTCAATAGTGTACAAGGGTTAGGTTTTCCACGCCCCACGGGCACCTAACAATAATAATGATAATGCTTTATATTTGAGTTGTATGTAGCAGCCCCATTATGTGGTTTGCACCCAATAAATTGCATGTGTTCAATAAACTTATTATCTCCTGCAGCCTGCTTCTATTTGATGGTTTTAATGGGTGGTGGAACTTTGTATTAAGAACACCACCAGTCTGGGCTTTGTTTTATTATTTAGATTTTAGAATAGTTGCAGTTATACAAGGTATTAAACTTATTTTAAGATATCTTTAAACTGGGGGCATAAGGGCAAATTTCTTCAGTAAATATTCAAATAACATGAAAAAGTAGGTTGGCTACCAAAGATACTGGTCAGTACCCAACTTCTCTTTTTGTATTTAGGTAGAGTTTTCAGTGCGTTGAGTACAGTGCCTTTTTAGAAAGTAAATGCTCTCATCATGTACTGATTGATTGAATGAAAGAAATAAAGAAGGTACATGTAATAACTTAAGATGGAAAATTGGTCAAATAAACTCTTAAATTTTACTCGAAAAGTTAATTAGACTTTTAAACTTTCAAAAGATGTAACTATACCCATAAACATGTTATTTTGGAGCATTGAAGCCTAACAACCGGTTGGAGACTTTTAATTGCATGTCACTAGGGTTTTGGCGGTTTTTTGATAAATTTTCGTGGAGATTCTGTTGACAAGCATTGGCGACCCTCAAATAGTCGTCGGTAGCGTTTGGAGAAGGTGATCAAATTGGTGGTCTTCTTTGGTGACTGGAGAAGGCTACCAACTTGATTGCCTTTTCCAAACGCGATCGCCGATAGTTGGTGTTTGTTTCGAAATTTTGTCGAAAATTTATCGATGGCTAATTAGATTTGTCAGAGTTGGTTGGAGCGTTGCTGGAACCCGAGTAACTTGCAATTACAAGTCACTAATTAGTTTTTGGGTTTCAATGTTCTAAAATAATATGTTTATGAGTTCAATTATAATTTTTGAAAATTTAAGGTCCTAATTGACTTTTTGAGTAAAGTTTAGAGATTGATTTTATCCTTTTTCCTAACTTAGATAACAACTCAAACTTTAAAAATAAGTTTAGTGGAAAATTGTCACACAACATATATATATATATATATATATATATATATATATATATATATATATATATATATATATATATATATATATATATATATATAAAATATTTTTTAATTAAAATATAAATTTTTATGTTTTCATAGAAAAGCATTATACTTTAAATCGTTAACTAAAAAAATAGTATATGTTTTGTACAAAAGTTCTACTACATGTACTTCTAAATTTTACTCTTTGAAGTAGCAGACAATGATAAGCTATTTACCTCACGTGAATCCCAAGAAAAAAATTTAAATAAAAAATTTAAGAGTGATAGCAAAATTTAGAAGTAGAAGTTGCGAATTCATATAATAATTTCCTTGGTACAAAGACTAACTCAAACTTAAAATATACTCAAAACTAATAATCTATCAAATCAAATAATAAGAAATGAAATGAAAGATACACTAGAATGGTCACGTGATTTGCAACATGTACATGGTATTGGCATCATTTTCATGCATGGAAGGTTGGAAGGTACTTTGAATTGCATGTGAGGGATGCCACACTACTGCGGACTGCCACTGCGGAACCCACACCAAATACTTTTCTGATCGAGGATAGTTTACTTTAACCTTTTTTTTTTTAAAAAAAAAAAATTATTTTATTTATTTATTGTGGTGGTTTTCAAAAAAAAAAAAAATTTATTTATTGTGGTGGCTCAACTTTGAACCTCCATTATCAGTTTATCACAGGTAAGTATTACAGGTTTACAGCATAAAGATGAAAAGAAAGGACAGCGGACTACTTCTTTAATGGACTCCAAGGCTCCGTGAGAGCTGTGACTCCTGTGAGTAGTCAAGATGGCAAATTATACTATGCACCATGGTGCACATAGCAATGTGCACCACGTACCTAAACGACGTCGTTTTGAGCATTGTAAACTAATCATCCGTTTTTTGTAAAAATCACGTTTCGCGTTTCAACCGGTCTGTATTTATGTTAATATTCTGTGTATTCCAGGCAATCATTCTGTGTATTCCAGGCAACCGTTCTGTGTATTCTAGGCAACCGTTATGTGTATTCATGTTAGTAACACATGTTGTGATTTCATGTTAGTAACACATGTTGTGATGTGTTTGTGCATTCGAATGTTTAGGAGGATGAGTTCTGTGTATTTTGTGTAAATATTCTGTGTACTCATGTTATTAACACAAGTTGTGATGTGTTTGTGTATTCGAATAATGTTAGGAGGATGAGTTCTCTGTGTATTTTGTGTCAATATTCTGTGTATTCTCGGCAAACATTATGTGTATTCTAGGCAAACGTTCTCTGTATTCTATATAATGATTATGTGTATTATAGATAATGAATTCCATTGAGTCATTCGCGTCCGCGTCCGCATCCACTAACATCTGTGTATTTTGTGTCAATATTCTGTGTATTCTGGGCAAACATTCTGTGTATTCTAGGCAAACGTTCTGTGTATTATAGATAATGATTATGTGTATTATAAATAATGAATTCCCTGAGTCATTCGCGTTCCCGTCCACTAACACCGAAACGATGTCGTTTTACATACGTGGTGCACATTGCTATGTGCACAGTGGTGCAGGGTATAAGGATTGAGTCAAGATTGTAGCGAGAGTGATTAAAACTATGAAAAATATATTTGCTTAAAAAACCTTAGTAAATGTGAGATTGAAATTGTTGGTTTTATGATTTATGTGTAATTAACGACTGGCCAACATAATCGTTAGAATCAAGAGAATATAGGAAATTAGAGAGAATCTAGGTATTGTATTGGCTTAATTATATAGAAATAATATACAGAGAATTTAGAGAGAATGAATATTTTGTATTACTGTGAATTGTGTCTTCTTTCAATGGGGTCTATTTATACATATTCTGGACCTAGAGCCCTACAAGAATAAGAATAATAGACCGCCTCATATTGTGAGTCTTGATTATATTAAGAGTGGTCAGCCCAATATAAAATAGGTCCAATCCTTGATACGTTAGGAATAAACTCCTTTACTATCTCATACTAGGCCTCCTGTTTGGGCTTCTTTGATCCATTTATTTCCTTGAGTCGATCCATTCAGTCAGCCTGGCACACTATCCATCAATCATTATTGCATGGACCATGGTCCACACATTTGTGTGAACCATAAATAAAAAGTATACATCCAATTTATCCATCTAAAACACTCTGGTATTCTACTCCGCCAAAATTTTTGAGAACTCCAATACATACTCCATTAACCATCCAATGCTCATCTCCGCCAAAATTTTTGTGAACGTTTTGAGTTCTCAAATTATCCATCCAATACTCCATTAACTATCTAGTACTCCATTAACCATCTTGTATTCCTCTATGCCAAAATTTTTGAGAATGTTTTGAGTTCTCAATTTATCCATCTAAAACACTCTGGTAGCTTTCTTCCTAGTAAACTGTTTGTGCCGACCAGACTCTACTCTAATAACTTCTAGACTCTGGCCTAGACCCCTTACCAAACAGATTATATCCTAGACTCTGCACTAGACCCCTAACCCATAACTCCCTGTCATCCACTAGACTCCTCATCACTTGACTTTGTCAAGTTTTATTACAACCAGTCATCTCCGTTTGTTCCACCATTACTTGATTACTACCTCGTAAATATTTGGGTGTGAACTGTCCAAGTGAGGGTCTTGAAGATCTTTAGTTGTCAGTCAACCACCGAGTAGTAAGAATACTAGTCGACCACCAAGCGGTGGGAAAACTAGTCGACCATCAAGTGGTGAGAAGGTCAGTCGACCACCAAGAGGTGGGAAGACCATTCGATCAGTGAGTGAGTCGACCACCGAGTGGTGCGAAGTTTAGTCGACCACCGAGTAGTGAGAAGGTCATTCAACCACCGAGTGATGGGGATGTTAGTCGACCACCGAGTGGTGGGAAGACCAGTCGACCTCCGAGTGGTAGGAAGAACAGTCGACCACTGAGTGATGGGAAGACTAGTTAACCACAGAGTGGTGGGAAGGTCAGTCGACCACCGAGTGGTGGGAAGCCTAGTCAACTACGGAGTGGTGGGAAACCAGTCGACCATCGAGTGGTGGGAAGGTTAGTCGACCACCGTGTAGTGGAAAGACGAGTTGACCACCAAGTGATGGGAATGTCAGTCGATAATCAGTGGTGGGAAGACCAGTCAACCACCGAGTGGTGGTAAGACCAGTTGACCATCGATTGGTGGGAAGGCTAGTCGATTACCGAGTGGTGGGAAGGTCAGTTAACTACCGAGTGGTGGAAATGTCAATCGACCACCGAGTGGTAGGAAGATCAGTTGACCACCGAGTGCTGGGAAGGAGAGTCGACCATCGAGTGGTGAGAAGACGAGTTTACCACTAAGTGGTGGGAAGACGAGTCGACCACCAAGTGATGGAAAGGTCAATCGACCACTGAGTGGTGGGATGATGAGTCGACCACCGAGTTGTGAGAAGACCAATCGACCATTGAGTAGTGGAAAGACCAGTCAACCATCGAGTGATGGGAATACCAGTCGACCACCGAGTGGTGGGAATACAAGTCGACCACCAAGTGGTGGGGAGATCAGTCTCCCACCGAGTGGTGGGAAGGGAAGACGAGTCGACCACCGATTGGTAGGAAAACGATTCGACCACCTTTTGGTGGGAAGACTGTTAGGTCACCGAGTGGTGGGAAGGTCAATTGACCATCGAGTGGTGACAAGACAAGTTGACCATTGAGGGGTGGGAAGGTCAGTCGACTACCGAGTGGTGGGAAGGTTAGTTGAGCACCAGAGGTGGAAGATGAGTTGACCACCGAGTGGTGGGAAGGTCAGTCGACTACCGAGTGGTGAGAAGACCAGTTGACTAGTGAGGCCGACCATCTTCTTCGTCGCTCATAATTCCGTATTAGATGTTAGATCTCATTTTCGTCCGTTAATTTCTCTCTATAACTCTAATGTCTTTTCCTCCAAACATCTAGATCCCCCTTTTTACTCTTCGCTTGTTAACTTCTAGCATCCTTTTGGTTTCTCTTGATTTTTTTGCCTTTCGCTAACTGGTCAACCCCCGGCCAGTCGGCCTCTCTGCTAGCCAGTTACTTTCTCGGCTAACTGGTCGGCCGGTCAACTACTCCCACATGCGATCTTCTCCTTATTTTTTTGACTGGTCCATCTGTACAGTTGGTCTGACTGGTCCATCTGTACAGTTGGTCTGACTAGTCCATCCATCTACTTTGTCTGACTAGCCCACCTAACTACTCTATCCATCCACTTTATATCTGACCAGTCAATCCACTCCTTATCGCCAGAATTTTGAAAACGTTCAAAGATCTTTAGTCATCGATTTTGGAGGTAGGTTGTCGCTATTAATTTTGATCGCTTGTTCTGAATAATCTCGTGCACAATGGAAATTATCGTCGTGTGACAATTCCTATTAGCTTTCTACGGTGCATGTTTAAGAGGTGGCCAACTACCCGGGGCTGAATGACCAATTGTCGGGGGCCGAGTGACCAACCATCTTTCCTTCTCGCGTTTGATTATGCAATTTTTGAATGTATTTACTTTATTTGAAGGATAGGAGTGATAACTTTTCAGATCGAACTAATGGCTTCATTGCGATACTATAATAGTCTATCTTACATCTTAGCTAACTATATGAGATTATTCCCCTAGCTATTGATAGAACTTCTTGACTTGCCTTGAATTCCATATGCGTTTACTTGGTTTTTCCTCCATTGGTTTGGATTTGCATATCTCACATTCTTAGTGGATTATGGGCTTGTGTTTTCAATTTCGGTATTCCTATTCCTCATACTCGTCGTATTGCCGATTGGGACCTTCTAGAAAGGGTTTTGTCCTTTGAGCGGGAGAGGTGGGATCATTGGCCGAGTGCTAGGGTTGCCGACGCCATTGGTTGGAGCGGGCACCTGGTCCCTTTCTCTAGATGAGACATTCAATCTCCTATTCTAGAGTGGTACATTCCTCAGTGGTGTGGCATGCACTTCTGTGGGTAAAACAGTTACCTTTTTCAAACCTCTCTAATTCTTCCAGATTTTCCTCAATACATAGAGGAGTATTGGGCAATCTAAGCCAATCCTGGGTACACACCAAAGCTTCCACAATTTTTGGAGTTAATGAACTCCTAAAAGGATCCAATACTCTCCCAGATGTACTGAAGGCAGACTCAGAGGCAACAATTGAGATTGGAATAGCTAAGACATCTCTAGCAAGCTTAGAAAGGATGGGAAACCTTTCAGCATTTATCTTCCACCATCTCAGAATATCAAAGGAGTTTTCCTCCTCAACTATTGCCTCACTCAAGTAGATATCCAATTCAGTTTTTTTCTTGCCCCTAGATTCCAATCTTTGTTTTATAATTTGGGACTTGAGTAAATGTTGTGGCCTTCCACTAAACATAGAACTTACAGAACTCACAGAAGAAGCACTACCAACAGTAGCAGACACAGAAGAAGCAGGAATAGAAGAAGAAGCCAGAACAAAATAATCATCAAATAACTCATTCAAACCAGCAAGCACTTTATTATAGTATGGTTTACCTTTCTCCTCACCATACATATGATTAATTTGAGCAGACATATACTCTAATTTATCCCTGGGGTCTAGAATGTTTGCAAAGAAAATCATAAGATTCATCTTGTCTATATCACCCCAATACTTCTCAAATTTTGCTTTCATATTTTTTCCCATTAAGCTCACTACCCCACCAACTTCCACCATTCCATTTAAAAGACAGTACAAATCAGAAATCTCAGTGAAAAATGTGTTAGCTATCACATATAAAGATCCATAAATTCTGACTGTGATATCACAAAAACATTTCAACAACTGTACCAAACTGCCCACAGAATCCCAGACCATAAAATCAGGCACAGAATCACCCAAGTCAAATTTGAAAAAACTATCAGACTCTTCACAATTGATGTACCCCAAGACACTATTTTTTTCTTAAGAAACCCCATAGCAGTGTCACTAGACGAGGCATTATCCACAGTCACACTAAAAATATTTCTAAGCCCCCACTCCAGCAAACATGTTTCTAGGGCTTTTGCAAGATATTCCCCTTTGTGAGAGGTAACAGGGGCAAAGACTATGATTTTTTTTATGAAGCTTCCACTCTGAATCAATGAAATGGACAGTCGCAACCATGTAGTTAATCCATTGGATTGATGTCCAAGAATCAGTGGTAATGCTAACCCTATAACTGGTTTCCCTTAAAAAGACCTTCAATTTCAGTCTCTCCTCTTCATAGACCACTAGGATGTCCCTACTTATAGTCCATCTAGATGGAACTATAAACCTAGGGCATGCAACAACAATGAACCTCCTGAAACCTATTCCCTCAACAAATCTAAAAGGCAGCTCATCTATGATTATCATTTCAACCAAAGCCCTCATAATTGAGTCTTGGTTAAATACCCAGACCCCTATTTCTCCCACAGTAGTTTGAGATGAATTAGGGGTAGTAACTGCTTGAAAGGTTAAAAGGGACTGCCTAGTATCTTTGGAGTGAGGGTTTTTCAAACAGCTTAGCATATGGGCTCTTAAGGAAGATGTACCATGTTTCTTGGACTCACACTTATACACTTTTGCACAATAAACACACTTCCCTTGTATAGTAACATCATTACTGTCTTTTATTATCACAAAATGATCCCATACTTTGGATCTGGAATCAACCTATTTCCTCTTCTTCCTAGAATTTGCAGCAGGAGGTTGCTCATTCTGTTGATTATTAGCCTCAACAGTTTGGGCTTCCACCACTGTAGGTTTCTCAATTGAAGAATTGGGTGGTTGACTACCAGGAGTACCAAACATACTGATATTATCCATCTAAAATATGGCTAAGTATCAGTACAGAAAGTATTGGGATACAATCACCAAGAATAATGGACAGAGTGATAGACAGTCACTCAGTCAGCCATACAATTACACATAAAGTTCTAGAATCAGAGACATTTTGTGTCATCATTTTCCAAGAACACATAATTATTTTATTAGGAAATTTATTGAGAATACATTTAAGGGCATACATCCATAAACTTGACTATAATCTAGACTCTAGAGTACTAGACAAAGAAATCCATATTCAAGGTTTCAATTTCAGATTGGGAGACTGTAATATTAATATACAACTATTGTTTCCCAATTCCCAGTCCATCATTATCAGGATTTCTATAAAATGGGCTTCCACTAGACCACCAGTATATGATAACTGATTAAGTTATCAAACTAGGGTTTGCAAATTGTTAAATTTCCAAAAAAAAAAAAAAGGCAAATAGTCAGCGCTTCCACCATAATATCACAAAATCGCTAAGAAATCTATTTTATTAAACTAGGGTTTGAAATAAACATAAAACGAGTCAGTGCTCCCACCAGAATATCACATATTCACAGAATATCACAAAATCGCTAACAAATCAATTTTATTAAACTAGGGTTTGAAATAAACATGCAACGAGTCAGTGCTCCCACCAAAATATCACAAAATATCACTTAATCCCTAACAAATCAAAATTACTAAACTAGGGTTTGAATACCTACTTCCTTTCTCACAAATACCCCGGAGAACAAGAGCTTCTAGCACAGATATCACCACTCAAACAGTCGAACGGTCCAGTGGTCCACCACTCCACCAGGCACTAGTAGGGCGTCAGGCTTCCACCAGTCGAACAGAACCAAGTCACCAACGACCACTGGGTGGAAGTCGAGAACTCAAAGTCACACTATCAGAAATCAAAATCGTCGGAGAACGAGAGAACTCAGACTCTCAGAGAAGTCGAGAACAAGAAGAGAGTAAGACTATAAGAGACTGAGAAAGTGAGAATGAGGGATCACGACTGAGGGATGAGGGATCGCGACTGAGAGAAGTCTCAGAGAATTGAGAAAACCCTAGGAAGAGAATGAGGGATCTAACATTCCGTGAACCAAACGCCCCTTAAATGTATTATCCATTATCATGGCTTATATCACATATTTGTTTTTTTTTTTTTTGGTAAATTTACAGGGTCTTTCTCTCCGTCCGTCTAACGGTCCGGGGTCCACCCATGTTCGCTCCGGAAGGCACGAGAGCTGGCCTAAAGGGAATCGTCTCTTGTGGGAATTGAACCCGGGTTCTCCCGAAATTTCTCCCCACAAAGACATATCTGTTTTTACATTTTAAAGATAACAAAGTCGTAACGAATTTGTTGGGATCAGGTACAGAAAAGAGAAATAACTAACAATATTTTTACAAAATAATTAAATGAAATGAAATGAAATTAAACTATCAGGTACAGAAAAGAGAAATAACTAACAATATTTTTACAAAATAATTAAATGAAATGAAATGAAATTAAACTAAATTATCTGGAAACATATTAACAAAATTAACAAATTATTAAATCTCAAGTTTAACATAATAATGGAATATGTAACAGATTAGCAGATATGGTTTTCAAAAAAAAAAAAAAAAAAAAAAAAAAAAAAGATATGGTGCAACTTGCGAGGGCGTAACTAGAAATAGAAAATTGAGAAACATAACCCAGTGGGGTAGCTCAAGTGGCAAGTGAGCTCTCTTTGTGGGGAGGAATTTCGGGAGAACCCGAGTTCAATTTTCACAAGTGACGACGATTCCCCATGGGCCAGCTCATGTGCCTCTCGGAGCGAACGTGGGTGGACCCTGTAAATTTACCAAAAAAAGAAAATTGAGAAACAGTTTGGAAAGGCAATTGTCTATTATCCCGAGAAGGGGGATAGAGACAAGAGGGTTAAAATGGTAAGATGTGACGTCGTTCTCAAGCGGAGAAGGGATTAACCCTACCCTTTCCTTCTCTGCGGAGACAGCGACTTACTATGGAATCTCTCCCTCTCTCCTTTAATGGATAGTGACGCCCCTTTTTATTTCATTCAATCATTCGCATCAAGTTTTTATAACTTTTTAATAAGAAAAATACTACATCAATTCTTATTTCTTATTTTTAAATTTTATTTTCTTTCACATTTTTTTTTGAATGTAGACACTTATCTTGGAGATCACATGATAAAATATTTAATCCTTATTGGAGTAAAAATGTGGGAGTAGTATTTGAGAGTATGTCTCTGTTTGGTAAATGGCTGTTGGCTGATTAAGTTGGCTGTTTGGGTTAGAAGGTATGATTTGTTGATAATATTAGCTGATTGTAGAAAATTGTTTGATAAATGAGCTGTTAGTTGATAGCCTTTTGGTATAATTTCTTTTCTCAAAAAGCTAATTGAAAAGGCTGCTTTGAGTAGCCTTTGGAATTTTAGCATTTTAGAGTTACAAAAAGCTTATTAACCAAACAACTAATAGTGGTCAAATAAGCCAAAATTGGCTGATAGACTGATTATTTACGAAACAGGGCCTATATGTAATATAACTCTTTTAATAAATTACTCCATATATTTTAATGAAATAATGGTCATTTTGGTCCTTCAACTATGTCATAATTATCAAATCGGTCCTCAATTATCAATTTTGACTAATTAAATCCTCAATTATTGATTTTGTAATCGATTTGGTCATTCGTCAAACTGATCGAGAACTAATTTGGTAATTACGGAGGACCAAATCGGTTACGAAATCAATAGTTGAGGATTTAGTTTAGTTGATCAAAATTGATAGTCATGACTAATTTGGTAATTATGGCATAG
Organism: Ipomoea trifida; assembly: GCA_003576665.1. Classification (NCBI taxonomy): domain Eukaryota; kingdom Viridiplantae; phylum Streptophyta; class Magnoliopsida; order Solanales; family Convolvulaceae; genus Ipomoea; species Ipomoea trifida. The sequence continues at coordinate 14,176,692 of CP025649.1, forward strand.
TCGATGAATCAAAATAGCCATTAATTCTATTTTAATAAAAATAATTCTTTTATGAGATCATAAGACGTGTAATATTTTGTGTGACTGTATAAAAGAATATTATATTTTAATTAAAAAGTATTACATGTCTTACATGAAACAATCTCACGCAATACTTATTCTTTTAATAAATATCTATAAGAAAAAAAATTACTTTTAGTTTTCAATTATTTTAACATTATCACATTTAGTTATACTTTTGTAATTGTGTCATTTTACATCACTAGAAGTTTACTCATGCGATGCACGGATAATAACATATATTTAATAATTATATTATTTACAAAATGTGTATAGTGCAAAATAAAAAAAATATTAAAAAATCAAAATATTATATGACAATTTAACAACCTCTTATTATAATAAAGCATGTATGGTTCGTATCGAATTTTGCTTTATAATGAATTTGGTCTTGGACTCAATTTGTGGGTATATATATGCAATGAATGCCTAAAAACTGGAGGGCAAAGTCACTTTGATAGACACAAGTTTTGAATTTTTTCCACTCCTATAACTTTAGTGTTTCCGTCAATTTAGGTACACGACTTTCATTTTGCCACTTTTAGTCCTTGACTTTGTTTTTTTTCCACTTTTAGTCATTTCGGTCACCCGAGCGACAACTTTTAATCGAAATTAACAAATTGTTGTGTCATTAATGGTAAATAACGTTTAATGTATTTAGAGATTTATCAATAGACAATTTTACACTTAATGGCACAATATTTTATTGATTTCGATTAAAAGTTGTTGCTTAGAAAGCGAAGCAGAACAAGCAAATAACGTTTCTTTTTCCTATTTTTTATATGATTTTATTTATAAATATATTTAGAACTTTATCAAAATACACTTTTACCCTTAATGGCAAAACAATTTGTTGATTTCGATTAAAAGTTGTCGCTCGGATGGCCGAAATGACTAAAAGTGGAAAAAAAATCAAAGTCAAGGACTAAAAGTGGCAAAAAAAATCAAAGTCAAGGACTAAAAGTGGCAAAATGAAAGTCGTGTACCTAAATTGACGGAAACACTAAAGTCATAGGACCAAAAGTGGAAAAAACTCTTTGATAATTTAAATTAAATGTTATCAGCACAACAAATAATATATTTGGTTGCCAAAGTTATTAGAATTTGCATACTCTAAATTAGAATTTTTAGCACTTTTAGTCCCACGACTATCGTGGTACTTGCAGGATTGATCCACGACTTTCAAACTTTGCAATTTTGGTCCACGACTATTGTTTTTGTTGCAAAAATTGTCCTTTTTTCCGCCGGAAAATAAATCCGGCGGTTTTTCCGGCAATTTTTCGCTGGAAAAAATATCAACATATTTTTCGTCAAAAAAAAAAAATCCCTTTTCAAGTAGGATTAAAATGAGCATTTACATTGTTGAAAAAAAAAAATCCCCTTTCAAGCAGGAAAACATTAGTTGTCATGTTTAACACGCCATCTATTGTAAAAAAAAAAAAAAAATTAATTCATTTCTAAAATGCATGAGATCGTGTCAGTATGAACTCCAAAATTATTTTGATTTTTGTAAATTTAAAGTTAAAACTAATTCATTTCTTAAAAAATATGTAGGCAATTTAATCTTAGTAAAATTAAGTACAAATTCAAAATAATTTTTACTTTTTAGTTTAAATTTAATCTTAATAATATTGTTTTTGTTGATCTTGAATTTGTACTAATAATTTTGAATTTAGTACCTTTTTTTTTTTGAAACCTGAATTTAGTACTTAATTGGCTAAAAACTAAAAAGTAAAAATAATTTAAATTTGAACTTACAAATTCAAAATTCCCATTTTTAGAATTAAATTTAATTAGTTTACAAAAATAAAAATAATTTTGGAGTCCAGACTGTACTGACGCGATCACATGTTTTTTAAAAATGAATTAGTTTTTTTAGGCAATAGATGACGTGTTAAATATGACAATCGAGGTTTTCCTGCTTGAAAGGGAAATTGTTTTCAACAATGTAAAAATTCCAATTTTAATCCTACTTGAAAGGGGAATTTTTCAGACGAAAAATTGACAAAAAATTATACCGATATTTTTTTTTTCCGGCGAAAAATTACCGGAAAATCGCCGGATTTATTTTCCGGCGAAAAAAGGACCATTTTTGCAACCAAAACAATAGTCGTGGACCAAAATTGCAAAGTTTAAAAGTTGTGGACTAATCATGCAAGTACCACGATAGTCGTGGGACTAAAAGTGATAAAAATTCCTCTAAATTACTACCATAAATGTAATATTAGTAAATGCATACTATGTGTGTTGTTTTAGGTTTCCAAAAGATAATATATCTCTTTGGTAAATGTAGGTCACGCATGTTGCTTCTTACAAAGATTAATGATAATTAATTTACATTCTTTTATAGAGTTAATTCCAGCGATGGTCCTCCGACTATGTTGATTTTCCAAAATTAGTCCCCGACTTTTAATTTGGACAATTTAGATCCTTTGACTTTTAAATTCTTTCCAATGTTGGTCCTTTCGTCAAATTTTGGTTAAATTGAGGTCAAATGAAGGGGTAAAATCGTTTGTTCACTTGTATACTCGTATTTCTTCTGTCCTATACGCTATATATATGAATATAATATCAGTCGAAGAGACATCGAATGAGATTATATGGCTTCGATTGAGACTTTGACTGAGATTATATTCATATATACAGTGTATATGATAGGAGAAATACGAGTAATAATACACTAACATGTGAACGGACAATTTTACCCCTTCATTTGACCTCAATTTAACCAAAATTTAACGAAAGGACCAACATTGGAAAGAATTTGAAAGTCAAGGACCTAATTTGTCCAAAGAATTAATTACACTTTTGGTCCTGTGACTATGGGGGTCTTGCTAATTTGAGTACGCGACTTTAAAAAGTAACAATTTAGTCTCCTAACTATGCATTTTTTAACAGATTTGGTCCTTCCGATCAAATCGCCGGCCAAATGTCGCCGGAAAAACATAAATGTTTAAAAAAAATTTATTCATAGGGGTAAAACGGTCAATTCAATTTATTTCTTCTTCTTCCTCTTGTTATCCCCGCCACCGCCGCTTCTTGGACACGAAACAGGTGAAAAAAGAGATCCATGAGAGGTGGAAAGTTCTCATGTGGGGATTAGCCAAGGAGAAGAGCTTGAACACTTTGGATTTGTGCTCTGAACCCACCGGCAGAGCAAATTTCGCCGTCGTATCTGTGGGCACAATCGGGGAGGCTACGGCGAAAGCCAGAACTGGCTCTCTACCGGTCACTCCATGCATAGAGCTTCCAGGAGACCCTTCTATATCCGCCATTAATGTCTTTGTCTCTTCAAATTGAAATCAGTATTTAAGGATACTTAAATTGGATTATTAGTCTGCTCAATCTTGGGAAACAATGACCTTTATATATGGATTAAGCTTTGAGCCAATGTGTCTATACCCTATGGAGATTCCAGTGGCTAATTGAGTTAATTAGTAGACAACCGGAGGAATAAGAAGAAATGGGCGGCGGTGGGGATAACAGGAGGAAGAAGAAATGACTTGAATGGACTGTTTTACCCTTGTTAATAAACAATTTAAAAACACTTATGTTTTTCCGGCGATATTTGGCCGGCGATTTAACCGGAAGGACCAAATCTGTTAAAAAATGCATAGTTAGGAGACTAAATTGTTACTTTTTAAAGTCGCGTACTCAAATTAGCAAGACCCCCATAGTCACAGGACCAAAAGTGTAATTAATTCTTTGTCCAAATTAAAAGTCGGGGACTAATTTTGAAAAATCAACATAGTCGGAGGACCATTGCTGGAATTAACTCTTCTTTTATATATGTGTGTGTGTATTAATTTCAATAACATTGATATTTTCATCTTATTGTCAAGTTTTAATTTCAAATTATATCATGCATGGATCATGGTCCACTTTACATGGTGGATCATGGTCCAAAATAACGTCGTTTTATATTAAGTGCCAACTAGTTCATCATATTTAGTAACATTATTATGTACTGTGTTCATAACATTTGTTCTATATGTTCATAAATCTAAACCTTAATATCTATAAACACTAAACTAAATGTATATCATATGTATTTTCATTTACTCTATAGTAGGTTCAAAATGTTCATTCTTTATGTTTATAAAAACAAAGCCTAATGTACATAAACATTACACTAAAGTAATGACTTTATGTACCTATAAATTTATTTTTTTTAAATAAAAATATATCAATATGAATATCATTTAAAAGATCTCAATATATAAGAGCTTTTTAATGACATTTTTATACATTAATTTTGTTTGTTCAAAATAAAATAAACAAGAGAAAAGTAATTCAAGTTGATATATATATAAAAGTAAGAAAAAAAAAAGGATAACTATTGGGTTTTAATACTTAATTTTATGTTTTTATATTTGGAATGTAGTTTTTTGTGAGAAATTGCAGCAATTTCATGGTCAAGTCCTATAGCTTAACATATAGGAGACAACCCTAATCAAGTTAGTCAAATTGTGGGCTTGATAACCGCAAGGTTCCAAATTTGATACCAGTGAGAGTGATATATTGGCCATATTGATTTGAGCTCGTCAGCTATGAGAAATGTATATTAATTTACCTCATTGTGGTCTTTTTGCCGACTAAAATTACAAGTCAGGATTTACCCAGTGCACATCATCGGGTAGTGGATTTCCCTCGTCACAAAAAAAATGTTAACATGTAATTTATTCATTCAATTAAAGGTCTGTTTGGAAACCTGAAAATGTTTTTTTCTTTAAAATAATTTTCAGAAAATGACTTATTTTTTGAAAAAATATTTTAATTTTCTAGTGTTTGGGATGAAGGTTAGAAAATTTATCTTTTTTTTTTTTTTTTTTTTTTTTTTTTTTTTTTTTTTGTGTGTGTTCAGCTGAAAGTTAAGAATTGTATTTTTTTTGTTTGTTTTTTTTCCTGAAAATAAATATATTATTTGTTATAATATATATATATATATATATATATATATATATATATATATATATATATATATATATATATATATATACACTTATACTTATACTTAACCTTCTATTTTGGAAACCTATTTTTATATTCTATTTTAAGGTATTCTTAGTATATATATCTATGAAACCCGTTTTGAAAGAAAAGGTTTTCAAGTGCTACACTATTATATTGAATATGTGAGTAAATGTATATTTTTGCAGGACCTGATTGGGCTGTAGTCCCTTCGGAATAAATGATTAGATGAATTGATGAATGGCTAATTCGGTCAAAAAATCCTAGATTAGTAAAAGTGGTCTGGTAGAAAAATCCTGGGTTACTTTAGGGCTTGAGCTATTAGTCGCTAGGCTTGGAATCCTAGTTAGGGGTGTGCACTCTAAAGGTAGCCGTCCTGTTTCCAATGAGATTAATTGTGTTAGAGAGATGTTCTTCGGGATTAGGTCCCCTACGGAGTCTTTCACCCCAGGGTGAACCTCTTCCTCTTAAAGAGATGTTCTTCGGGACTAGGTCCCCTACAGAGTCATACATGTATTGCTAATGAACTCTCCCTCTCTAGATTGATATAAATGAAATGATTGATGAGATAGATTGAATTGGGAGATGTTCTTCGGGACCGGGTCTCTTACAGAGTCATTCAAGATGATCTCTTCCTCCTTCGAATTATGAGAATGAACGATGAGATCCTCCAGTATTATGTTAACGTATGAATATTCTTTTGAGAGAGTGATATTGTTTACCAAATGAATTTTGAAGGGTTTACCCTTACTATGTTTACAAGATATACTTATGTATACATCTATTATTATAAGGGTATAATGAGTATGTTTTGACTTTTGAGTGCTACTATTAATGTCCTTTGTGAAAATTATCCATACGATGGTATAAGGATTTATATGTGACTATGACCTTTCCCTTATAATAGTGGGGGTTGTTTATGAAGCATGCTATCTTTTTGTTTACATCCTTATACTCTATACATATGGGTGTGAGTCATTACTATACTTATATACGTGTATACCTATAAATATATATACATGTATTTACCCATACTTTATACTTATTCGCCTATTGATTGCTCTTTTATGATAATACTAGCTTGTTGTGATTATGTTATCTTTGTGTCTTCATGCTAAACCACCTATTTTCCAAATCTATATATGTATACTTATTGTACAGGGTTGAGTGGTTTATACTTAGCATTTTATGATCATATTGAATGACCTTTTTTGCAATTGGGAGTGTTATAGTGGACTAGTTTGAAACTTGACATAACAAAGGCGTATGATCATATTGAATGACCTTTTTTGCAAGGTCTGTTATGACACCTGGGCTTTGCGAAGGAATTTGTGGTCAAACTCATGTTGTGTGTCAATAGTGACATATAACATCTTAATAAATGGGGAGAGTTGGTCTAGTAGTTCCCACACAAGGGCTGCAAAATGAACTATATCTTCTTATTTGTTTATCATTTGTACGGAGGGTCTTTCTTTCTTGTTAGTCAAAGCATGCAGTTAGATGATGATTTACACGTGTAGTGGCTCGTGGTGCGCCATCTATGACTCATTTATTCTTTACAGATGATAATTCGTTTGATGTTCTTCAAAGCCAATTCTTAAGAAATAGGTCGGGGCTGTTAAAAATCGTTTAGATGTGTATGAGCAGGCATATGGCCAAGTTGTTAATTTCCAAAAATCCAATGTTACATTTAGTAACAACACTTTGGCCCTTAACCGAGATTTGGTTTGCAAAGTTTTTCTTGTGACTTAAAGCAACAGCTTTAGAAAATATTTAGGTTTATCCTCATTTATTGGTTGGAACATAATGGATATCTTTGCTTTTGTGGACTAGAAACTGAGGAATAGAGTGGGGGCGGGGTGACCTAAGACGCTCTTTTCTAGGGTTGGTAAAGAAGTTTCGATCAATAATGTAACCCAACCTCTACCCAAGTACACTATTTTTGATGGCCTATGTTTCTTGTTGGATATACTCACCTTTACCTTAACTAGTCATTGTGAAGAAGGGTACTCCGTTGATGGGATGCATTGTGATGGTGTTGGGCAACTTGTTGGATCAACTTATATGTGATTGTAACGGTAGTTGTTTGGTTGGAATCAACTTATTTAATGGTTTTTATGCATAGTGTAACAATTTTTTTTTATTTTGTTTTGAACTCTAAATTGTATCTAGTTTTTTTTTTTTCTGTCGCGACGAAATTATTTCTGTCGCGATTTCCCGTCGCGAATCACGATTTTTCTTGTAGTGATTCTTACAAACATATGTGGTGCTGAGGTTGTCGCAAAACAGCACCGGTGGCTCAACTAGCCCCAACTTCAACTCCTGTAACAGATTTTTAACCCAGAGAACCTCTTCTGTTACATTCGCCAGAGCGCGGTACTCGACTTCTGTAGATGACCGTGAGATAGATTTTTGGCAAGTAGACTTCCAAGAAATTAGATTATTACCTAGGTACACCAGATACACGGTAGTAGACCGGCCTTCAGTGGCGCAACCTCCCCAATCTGAATCCGTATACACACGTAACGAAAGCGGTTGTCCTGAGTGTAGGAAAAGACCATGGCAAACCGTACCTTTTAGATAACGTAGTAGGCGTTTAGCAGCTTGCCAATGCAACTCTGACGGTGCATGCATGAACTGCGAGAGCCGGTTGACCGCAAAAGCCACATCAGGTCGTGTGATCAACAAGTACTGCATTAGACTCGGCAAGCGACGGAATAGAGTTGCATCAGTTGCAGCATCGGAGGATTGTAGCGGCACCAACTTCTCTGTTATAGCCAGTTGTGTTGAAACATCCTTTGCACCATCCATCTTGAACTGCATAAGTACATCAGCGATATACTGGCTTTGCGACAAGAAAACGCCATCAACAGTAGGGATGACCTCTACACCCAGAAAATGATGTAAGGTAGCAAGGTCCTTAAGAGCAAATTGAGCTGACAGGGTCCCCACAAAACGATCAAGCCAGGGTGTATTGTTCCCTGCCAACAAAATATCATCTATGTACACTAAAAAATAGACAATTACACCATGAGTTGAATAAACAAATAGCGAAGCATCTACCTGCGACTTAGCGAATCCACAGCGCTGCAAAAACAATTACAACTCCTGGTACTAGGCTCTAGGGGCCTGTTTGAGGCCATATAGAGCTTTTGTTAACCTACAAACATAAGTTGGGTACAAAGGGTCAACATATCCCGGTAGCTACTCCATATAGACTTCTTCATGCAATGTGCCATGCAAAAAAAGAGTTAATTCCAGCAAAGGTCCTCTGAGTATAGTGATTTTCCACATTTGGCCCTCGTCTTTTAATTTGGACAAATGTGACACTTGACTATTAAAATCTTTCCACCATTAGTCCTTCCGTCATATTAGTGTTAGTTAGCCGTGAAGTTCAAGGGTAAAATCGTCTTTTCGCTACCTAGGTTTCTTCTTCCTCTCCATTCCCCAGTTCGTTCTCCGCAGTGATATGAAGGACACATTCTGTGAACTGAAAAGCTTCATATCCCATGTTTTTTGAAAAATTGAACACCTTTAAGGCTTCAACTATGCCTACACTGTAGAATGGTGGTCAAATTGAGCCCAGGAAGGGTGATGCATAATATTCATAGAAACTAATGTAGCTATCAAAAATTAAATTTATAGTATACCATAAATAATTTAAGTTGCTTTTTGTTAGTTTCAATACAGACATAAACGAGTAGCCAAGCAAGTTTCTCGAGAACCAGAAAGAGTGAGGTTTACCTCAAAGTGATATGTACAGAGAATCTAGAATTGGCGAAGCTAATTGTACATTTTGCTTCGTCAGTGGTACTTTGCGCTAGGAGAATTGTACATTGCTATTAACTATTGAATTTTGACTCTGAATCGTCGTCTCCCTATTTAATTAAAGAATAAAATCCACGCCCCTAAACATATATCCTTATCAACGGCAGAAGTCACTGGAAGTGACAAACAGCGACACCGGCTAATATCGACGGCGAAGTTCACCGGAGAATATGGAAGCGATAAGAGCAACCACAAGGTTTTCACTCAGCACCGTGCGATTGGAATCCGACAGTAGCTCAGACAATAGCACTAGACCTTCTCCACGCGATTGAAATGAAAGAAGACGAGCTCCCCTTCTCTCGGTTTCCAAGCCTTCGTAGAACATAGGTGTGGCCAATCAAACTCCTTCCCAAATCACAACTCCATTGTTGCTGTGATATGAAAAATACACTCACTGCGGTCTGCAGGGAACGAAAAGGAAACCAAGAGGAAGAAGAATCCCAAACAACAAAAAGACGATTTTACCCTTGGACTTCACGGCTAACTAACGCTAAGTTGACGGAAGGACTAATGGTGGAAAGATTTTGATAGTCAAGTGTCACATTTGTCCAAATTAAAAGACGAGGACCAAATGTGGAAAATCGCTATACTCAGAGGACCTTTACTGGAATTAACTCTGCAAAAAAACATTATTGATGTCCAACTAGCGCAAACTCCAGCGATTACTCAATGCAATAGTGAGAACTAGACGAATGGTGACCGGTTTCATAACTGGGCTATAGGTCTCAAAGTAATCCCGGCCAGCAGTCTGCAAGAACCCTTTAGCAACAAGGTGTGCCTTGTATCGATCAACAGAGCCATCCGGTTTACGCTTGACACGGTAAACCCACTTACAACCGATTGGAATCCCCGCTCCGCGAGGAACAAGACGCCATGTTTTGTTGCGGTGCAACGCGTCGAACTCCTCATCCATGGCTTTTCTCTACCTTGCGTCTTTTAGGGCCTGAGCAACGGTAGACGGCTCCAAAGTAGGTGGAAAAGGGTGAGTTGTGGTGTGGTTAATGACATAGTCGGAGTACTTGGGATTGGGACGACGGTTTCTAGTTGGCCGACATAGACCATCCTGGGACTGAGAGGTGTCGAAGGTTGTTTCAGGTTGTGATGGTGACTTAGTGGTTGGTAAGTCGTTTGTAGGAACAGTGGGCGACGAACTAAATGATGAAGACAACGAACTGGAACTGGAAGCCGACGATGAGTTGTCGTTGGTACTCGCCGGTTGGGCATCATCAGTGCGTGCAGTCGACGTTGCGGTTGGCGCCAACTGCGTTCTGGTAGGTTCTGAGGAAAAAGAAGCAGCGGGAGTGTTGGTGGGTGGAGGTGGTAAAGTAGTAGGAGACCTGAACAGTAGCTGTGAAGCGGTGGTGGATTGAGAATCAACTGTGGTGCCTAACTCAACCTGCAGTTCACGAGAAGGAAACACGCTAGGCACAAAGCGCACATGCCTGGACAACTAAACTCGCTTTGAATCAACATCAAGACATTTATAGGCAGATTGAGTGGTAGAATATCCCAAAAAAAATACAAGGACGAGACTTTGGTTCCATTTTCTTAGTGTTATAGAGTCGTAGCCATGGAAAACATAGGCAGCCAAAAGGTTGTAACTTTGAATAATTAGGGGACTGTTTAAATAAAATATGAAACGAAGAATGGTTACCTAAGATCGGAGTCGGAAGCCGATTAATAAGGTAAACGGCGGTGAGAAAAGCATAGGACCAGTATGGGGTTGGCAAAGAGGCATAGTACAATAGAGACATACCAGTTTCAACAATAGGTCGGTGTCGCCGTTCAGCCACCCCATTATGCTCAGGAGTGTGAGGCGAAGTAGTGAAGTGAGAGATCCCATGGCCATTAAAGAAAGAAATTAGTTTAATGGACTCGTCCCCATTATCTGAGTAAATCGAAACAATTGGGAGTTCAAAAAACTTTTCAACCAACCGTTTAAACTGTGAGAAAACTGCAAAAACATCTGACTTCTGTTTTAAAGGATACAACCAAATGTATTTCGAGAAATGATCAATAAAAATGACATAGTAACGGTACTCATCAATAGATTTATCAGATGTGCCCCATACATCAGTATAAACTAATTGTAAAGGTTTAGTGCTAACAAGTGTACTTTTTGAGAAAGACAATTTATGACTCTTGTGTACACTGCAAGATGAACAATGAAATTGACATAACGAGGAAATGGGCACTGGATCGTTGTAGTGTTGCAACACAAGTTCTAACACCTTATTCGATGGATTACCAAGCCGGTGGTGCCACTCACAGACACGAGATAGATGCGTAGTATTTATGGTAGGCTCATAAGATAGAAGTCCATAGTAGACACCATTAATGTTCGCCCCCCGTAACAGCGCTATCCCCGTTTGAAGATCCTTCACAACGAAATGGGAATCAAACAATTCAACAGACACTTTGTTAGTTTTGCATAGTTGTGAGACAGAAACCAGGTTATTATGTAATTTTGGGACACACAAGACATTTTGGAGAGTGAGCACGGAAGAGTGGGTGGGAATTGTGGACTGGCCAATGTGAGAAATTTGTAAAGAATTACCGTTACCTAGGCGAATTTCGTTAGGACCCGTGTACTCAGACACAGTCTGTAGAGGAGTCAGACTCGGGGTAGCATGGTGAGACGCACCGCTGTCAAACAGCCATGGTGGAGACGACCCAATAGTGGAATTAGTTGTAGGTGATGGAGTTGCCTGCATGGGAAAGACGTTATGTTCCTTTAAAAAACGGACTAACTTACGGCAAACCCATGTTTCATGGCCTGTAAAATTGTAGAACTGACACACGATTCCGATTCGGTTGTTGCCACTTTGCTGCCAATTTGGTCTGGGAATGTCGTTAGTACCATTATTATTGGTGCGGAACCTCCGGGCATTCGTAGATTGTTGATTGTTTCGGGAAGTAAAGGAACCACGTTGGGTGGTATTAACTATAGCCAACATGGACTGGCGTGCTTCATCAGCATTCTTTAAGTGTCGTTCATGGTCCGTGAGAACATCTGCTAACTCCCCCAACGAGATGGGAGTTTCACGAACACGGACAACAGAGATTATAAGACTGTATTCATCCCCTAGTTGTGTCAATATGTAAACAACCAGGTCTTCGTCCTTAACTGGGCATTGAGCCAATGCGAGATCATCAGCTATGGCTCGCATGTCATTGAGATAGGTCGTAATAGATCGAGAACCTCGCGGGTTCTTCGTGAGCTTGGCCTTGAGGGAAATGATCCGTCCTCGCGAGACACTTGCATAACTGGCGACAAGCCGTTTCTAGGCATCATGGGCTGTTGTCGCTGAAGATATGAGGGGTTGAATTGTGTCAGAACAACTCCCTAGAAGAGCACTAACAATGATCTGGTCTTGGCGATACTAGACTAAATAGGCTGGGTTTGGGATGGTTCGGGCAGTATCAGTGAACTATGTTGGTTCTTTGGTTGTACCATCAATGTAATGCAGGAGATTAAAGCTAATAAGAGTGGCACGAACTTGGCGGCTCCAGACTGGGAAATTTGAGGTAGTGAGTTTGATAGGGAAGTTGGATGGGGCAGTGAGGTGAACAATTTAAGTGGTGGTAGAAGCCATTGATGAATAAAGTCACGAGAAAAGGGAAGAGAAAAAAAAAACTTTCTTACGAGATACTAGCTCTTGATACCATGTAAGATTGTAGAATGAACTGTGTTTCATTAAAGAGAATAACCAAAGTATTTATAGTGTACAACAGAGAAGAAATAGAGAAGTTACAACTAATAACTAGTCTACAGGAATGAATTTAGAACAACAAAATAACCTCAGCCACTCATATGCCTAACATTCTATTCCACATGATGTGTAGCAAAAATGAGTGATGGTGAGTGTACGGGTGTGAAATGTCGTTCCGCTGAGGATTGGGGGTTATGGCACGCAATATGCAATCACAAAACTAGGCACTAGCACAAGGAAATCAACAAGAAGCTAAGCAAATGATAAAAAGGTAGAACAAACACATATAAACAATAGATAAGTGCAAAATAAAGAAATAGGACATAAGTTAGGGACATTACCATCTAGATGCTTTAACACTTAAGTTTGGGAGAAGAACATTAACTCTAGATTCTCAAGGCTAGTACAAAGGAATCCAAGTTTCCACAAGGATTAGAACAAAGGTTGCCCCATTTCCATGGTGTACCAACCTAAGTTCTTAAAGAACAAAAGCTATTTTGCCCCAATTCTACCCCTATTTCCATGGAAGAGAAAATGGGTTTGAGATTGGATTGGCTTAAGTCTTCCATCCAACTTCCATTGAAATGAAAGACTTTCCAAAGACAAGCAATAATCATTGGCCATTAACTATTGAGAGATAGAAATAAATCCAATTCAAACTCAAGAACCCTAGGTTGGTGTTCATCCCCTTTTATGCAATAATCACATACTAAGCATCAAAATAGATAATACAACCCTAACTCAAGCCCATAAACTAACTACTCATGATTAAATAGCATCAAGAACACAAAAACACAAGTAATAAACATAAATCTTGCAAAAGAAAAGAGATAAAGGAAAGAAAACTTCTCTATTGAAATGGGAGGAAGAATCTTGAAATCCAAGCTTCAAATCCAAGATTACAAGCTCCAAAAGTGTTAAAATACATAGATCTAAGCCTAATCTAACCTAAAAATATGAAAGAGAGTGAATGGGAGTGTTTAGGGTTCAACCATGGGTCAAAACCGTGTTCAAAATGCTCAAAACGAGCTTAAATAGTGAGCAGAGCAGGTCCCAAACGGCCGTGTCAGTGGCCATTTGCCCCCTCTTCAAAAACTGCATTTTGGCACTGGAATTCTGCATAAATCAAACGGCCATGTACATGGCCGTGTGCCGGGCCGTTTGCCAACTCTCCAGAAACTGCATTTTCGAACTCTGTGCAGCTGCTTTGACTTCTAGGCTGTTTTTCACCATTTTCCGTTCAGAATTACGAAATGTGTATTTCTAGCAAAGTTGTAGCCCTTGAAGTCTTCTTTCCAATGGTCTAGAGATCACATAATTTGGATATTCCTAGGCTGAGATATGATCCAATTACTAAGATGTCGACGTGCAGAAACTTCAACACCTTGATCTTTTGCTTCTCTTTTGCTTTAGTTTGCCCAAATGACCAATACCATTGCAAATACAAGTCTTAGGCTCCATTGGAAGTGTTTCACTCATCTCCATAGCTTCTCCTTGACTCCCATTGACTCCAAATGCATCCAAAATGCATGAAAATCACCGTCTTTGCTTCCAATGCTTTCCAACTCATACTCCTTGCAAAATAACACAAATAAGCACTAATTCTCATAAAAATTGGAATGATCTATAAACAAAAAAACTTAGTGAAAGGGAGAAAAATATAGACAAATAAGCACTTATCACCACACCTACCAAACAATGTAATTTGAATTCCTACTTTATTTTCACCGAATTGTAATTCTTTTCTCTCCTAATTCCTTTCTCCAAACCAAATGGTTTACAAGATCTCCTGATCTAGGAGTATGCGATCCTAACTTCAACCCACTCACTAGTGATATACTCTTTTCTATGTATATTCAACAAAATATAAAGTAAAGCTTAACAAAATATAGAGTATTGTGTAAAGTTATAATAATAATAATAATAATAATAATAATAATAATTATTATTATTATTATTATTGCATTGCGTTGCATGAACATATAATATACACAGTGGGCTTGTTTGGTTAACAGCGGTTAGCGATTAACGGTAGCGGGTTGTGTTAGCGGTTATCAAATAGCGGATTATATTAGCGAGTTTGACCAGCAGAATGTATTAGCGGTTTGTAAAAAGATGTTTGGTAAAATTAGCTGTTTAGATTAGCGGTTAACATGTAAAATGACCAAAAGGGTATACATATAATAATATTTAATAATAATAATAATAATAATAATAATAATACTAATACTAATATTAATACTAATAATACTAATAATAATAGTAATAATAAAAAGAAAAAAAAAACTAAAAAGATGTGGGATCAAAGATCCCACATCGGAAGTTGATAAAGAGAGGGGCGTTGAGCTCCCTTTTAAAAGGGAGCTCAACGCCCCTCATTTCTCTCTTGCCCATCCCACACGGGATGGGCAAGTGAAGAGAAGCCTGAGGCTTCTTCAATAAAGAAGCCTCAGGCTTCTATTAACATAATCTTTTTTTTTTTTTAAATAAAAGGGAGGGCGTTTTGGGGAAAAATAATTTTTTCCCAAAACGCCAACCCCAAACGCTGCTAATAGCAGTGTTTGGGATTTCAGCGGTTTGGAGCAAACCGCTGCTCCAAACCGCTGTTAACCAAACACCTTCTTTAGCGGTTTGACCAAGCTAAACCGCTAAAGTTGGTCAAATCCGCCAAAATTTGGCGGATCAGCTCTTAACCAAACACACCCAGTAACTCTGAAAATAGTACAACTTCAATAAAGTTTGAGAAGATGGAGGGTAGTAATTGAATTACATGCAAGCGTATATATACAATATACAATACATTGTTACACTTGTACAAAGAGAGAGAGAGAAATGCAAGTATACTAACCACTGCAACTATCTGTAACATTGCAGGCCTCGTTGCAGAGTTTTGGCAGAAACTCTTTTAACTTTTATCTCTCCTCAAATAATTCTCTCCCTCTCTCTCTCCCTCTCCACAACAGGCACAAACTCTCTCTCTCTCTTTCTCTCTCTATATTGGATATGGAGGAGCTGAATGCCTACTGCATTACAGCATGGCTGCGTAGGCCTCTCTGCATAATGATGTGATGGAACACCGTACCCCTTTCTCTCAGACTCTTCACATTTTTATTTTTTTATTTTTTAAATTTTCATAATTCTGTGTAGAGTTTCTTCATTCTCTCTCTCCCTTTTTTCTGTATGCTGACTCATATATCAATGTGGGTTGCTCCATGAAACCGAGGATAAAAGAAGTGGCTCTGGAATTGGATGAAACGCTGTCGTCTTGTGATGCTTACTACTAGCTACTGCTGCTAAGCTTTAGCCCCTCTGCATCTTCTGAACTTTAGTAAAGGGCTCAAGGGCATCTCTTTTTTCCTCTTTGGGTACTAAAGAATGGTGGCAGTTTCGTTTCAAAGTCTTGTTTTTTTGGGTTTCTTGGTGCTTTTGAGCTTTGGGGGCTCTGTGGAGGCGAATGATGGTGAGTGAGTGGTTTAATGTGGGGTTCCTTTTTTTGTATATATTTTAATCATTTTGTTAATCATGAGGAGGAGTTTTGGAAATGAGAAGCTTCCCCTTTGTTTAATATTCTTGGGTTTATTATTTTAATGATGTTTTTGACCTTATTATGTGCTGATTACATCGTACTTTGTCTGTTATTGCCCTTTGCTGCCTTGTCTTCTTGTGCCAAAATGTTATCTTTCCTTCTTCTAATGCTTCCTCAAAATGATGACCCAGGTTTTTACCTCCATTTTTTTATAGGGACTACTTTAATGGAGATTAAGAAGGCATTTAAGGATGTGGAGAATGTGTTGTATGACTGGACAGATTCACCTTCATCAGATTACTGTGGATGGAGAGGTGTTTGTTGTGATAATGTCACCTTCAATGTTGTTGCACTGTGAGTAATTTATCTTAATCTCTTCTTTAAATAATTGTTTCATTTCATTAAGTACTAATGTACTTTTGGGGGTTTGTTTGGCCAAAGGATTTTGACATTATTGTTTTAACACACTTTTGTTGTAGAAATCTATCAGGTTTAAATCTTGATGGGGAGTTGTCTCCAGCAATAGGACAACTAAAAGGCCTACTGTCCCTGTAAAGTCCCTTTCCTAGACTTCTCTTTGTGTTTTATGGTTTTTGTAACTATATGTCTGCTTAAGGGGTGATGGTGTAGAAACAAGAAAATGATTTGTGTTTTTTTTGATGTTTTGGATAGTGATTTGAAGCAGAACCGGCTTTCGGGTCAAATCCCGGATGAAATTGGAGACTGTTCATCTTTGAAGAGCTTGTATGTTTAGCATGTTTTCCACCTCAGATTTACAAAAGTCCTTGTGTTTTGTTTGTTAGTTAAATAACTGAAATTTGGTTGTCCTATCAACAGGGACCTATCCTACAATGAGCTATATGGCGATATTCCCTTCTCAATTTCAAAGCTAAAACAACTCGAAGGCTTGTAAGTTGTTCCCCATAAGTTCTTCATTAGTTGTGCCATGTTTCCTTGTTCTTTCATGTTTTTTGTCTTCCCTGTCTTGTCAATAAACTAAAAATATAGTATGGATTGGTTTCTAGGATTTTGAAAAATAACCAGTTGATTGGTCCGATTCCTTCAACATTGTCTCAGATCCCAAACTTGAAAATTCTGTAAGTTTCCATCTTCAACCCTTGATTGATCAACTCGGGTGTTATTGAATAACGGGTGGTCTTAGTATGTTTCGAAATAATTTCTCCAGAGACCTGGCACAGAACAAGCTAAGTGGAGAAATACCGAGACTGATATATTGGAATGAAGTTCTACAATATCTGTGAGTTAAAAATTTAAAAATACCTTCATTACTGGAGTTTTCTCGTATAAAATGATCTTTGTTAGCAGTTATTGGTATTAATTCCACACTCAGCATAAGTAATGCATTATCGTGAATTCAGGGGACTGCGGGGGAACAACTTGGTTGGTTCCCTTTCTCCCGATATGTGCCAGCTAACGGGACTGTGGTACTTGTAAGTTACAAATTATATCGTCATTTAAAGCAATTCGAACTGTTGGTTTAGTAGTATACAAACATCTGCTGATGTGTTGTATGCCATATGCAGTGATGTTCGAAATAATAGTTTAACTGGTTCAATTCCTCGGAGCATTGGCAACTGCACTGCCTTCCAGGTTCTGTAGGTACCTTGACTGGGAAATGATTATGCTAAAATCTCCCGAGTTTTGTAATTTATTTCATTTGGTCTAATAAAAGACATTTCGGCTTTTCATTCTTAGGGATTTGTCCTACAACAACTTGACTGGCGAGATACCATATAACATTGGGTTCCTGCAAGTAGCCACATTGTAAGTGTATAGAGAAATGCAACTTATCTAACACTACACAAAGCGGTATTACTATGGATTCCTTTGAATTTTCACTAATTATCTGTGAATATGAATATCAGATCTTTGCAAGGGAATAAACTTTCAGGACAAATCCCCCCGGTCATTGGCTTGATGCAGGCTCTTGCGGTATTGTGAGTTTTTCCGAACTTATTCTATCTTCATGAAACTCTATTACCTTATATGTACTAGAAGGGAGTTTATGAAAAATAAGCATCTACCCGTCATTTAACTTATTCTATAACATTTTTTTTGAGTACTACTGACTCTGTTACAATGTAGTATCTGTTCATAACTACTTTCATAACTACTTTCTCAACCTATTCTATAACATTTGTTACCCGCTTAATCTATTTTCTTTATAGGGATCTAAGCTGTAACGTGTTGAGTGGACCAATCCCTCCCATCCTTGGGAACTTGACTTACACTGAGAAATTGTAAGTATCTCGTCTTCTATCCACTTAGGATCAAGCGCTTACCTCTAGCTAGTATCGAAGGTGCAACATTATTTACTTATAGACTGCCATCACATTTTCGAGAGGCAGGTGTTGGACTTGGCCCTTTACCGGCCTCTGCCCAACAGTTTTGTAGTTTAACACTGTTCTTGCATTCAGGTATCTACATGGAAACAAGCTAACAGGGTCCATTCCTCCCGAGCTTGGAAATATGACAAATCTTCACTATCTGTACGAATGCTTTCTATTATTCCTTTTTCCGTTGATAAGTAAAGAAGCTATAGATCTAGAAAGCATTTATATCTTCTAGCGATTGAGAGAGTTCATCACTCAAATTTGATTCTCCGTTATTATTTTCTTTTATTTTTATTTTGACAGGGAATTAAACAATAATCTACTTACTGGTCGTATACCAGCAGAACTCGGGAAGCTTACAGAGCTGTTTGATTTGTATGCCATGTTCCTCTATGCGATATTAATTAGAATAGTTGTGCTAGTAGCGTTTTTTATTTGTTTTTTGTTTATGTATACCTTGCACTTGCAGAAATGTAGCCGAAAACCTCCTTGATGGCCCCATACCTGATAATCTCAGCTCGTGTAAAAATCTGAACAGCCTGTAAGCTTTCAACCCTATTCGATGAAAAATTGATGCCAAATTTAGTATTTAAAAAATATTAATTCGTTGATCCAACTACAGCAATGTTCATGGGAACAAATTGAATGGGACCATCCCCCATGCATTTCAAAAGCTGGAAACTATGACTTATCTGTAAGTTAGATTCGTTTTTAAATTCTGTATTTCAGTTTAGGAATCAAAATGGCTTTCACTTAAATGAATGTTTCCCGGCATTTTCTTTTGTGCATATATATACCTATATTCTACTATTCCCCTGCCGGTTCAACAATGTTGTCGACCTTTTTGTTAATACTTTTTCTTGATCCAAATAGTCAAGTAGACTGATCAATTCAGATTGCATAAGCTAACTATGCATTTCGTTCTTTCGTTTTTTAAGGAATCTCTCGTCTAATGGCATAAGTGGTCCCATTCCAATCGAGCTATCCCATATTGGAAACCTGGATACATTGTAAGTGCAAGCTTAATTTGTGCTGAATTTATACTTTGCTTGTAAAACCCTTTTACCCTTCTCGGTTCGTTTCTTTTGGATGGTCAGGGATCTTTCGAATAATAAGATCAGGGGCTCTATTCCCGATTCCCTTGGTGATCTCGAACATCTTCTGAAACTGTGAGTTCATGTATTTGGCAGACTTGTTGCTGCTCTATTAGATTTTGTATTTATTTACGGTTTCTCACTTTGATAATGCTGCAGAAATTTAAGCAAGAATGATATATCTGGACATATTCCAGCAGAGTTTGGCAATTTAAGAAACATCGTGGAGATGTAAGAAACCTAACTTTCTAAACTATATATATAGCAATTATGTCGAATTGTTTAACGTTCATCTTTGTAACGTCTTATCATTACAGTGATATTTCGAGCAATCACATTTCTGGTCCGATACCTCAAGAACTCAGTCAACTTCAATATCTCTTCTTGCTGTAAGTGAAGCTACATAAATGTGTAGTTGGTCTGATACATTGATGGTTCGATATTTTGTGCATTTTTGTTTCGTATCTTATGAATCCTTTAGATATTGGTTCTTCAGCACAATGGTACGTTTTTTTCAGAATTCTTATGGGTTCCATTTCCTGTTACATACATATGGCAGGAGAGTAGAAAATAACAATTTATCAGGCGATGTGGTGACACTGGCAAATTGCCCGGCTCTTAGTGTTCTGTAAGTGCAGAATTAAATCAATATGTGACTTTCGTTTTATCCTACTATGATATTATTTGGTGTGATTGATTTCCCTGCAATTTGTAGAAACGTCTCGTACAATAATTTAGTTGGGAATATTCCAACCGGGAACAACTTCTCAAGATTTTCACCAGATAGGTAGAGAATATTGTCACTTATGCTTGCAGATACGTTTTTCCTTATCATACTTGTGCGATTATTTGACTTATTTTTTCTTTAGTTTTATTGGAAATCCATATCTCTGTGGATATCAGCTCAATTCTTGTCAATCGTCTCATCCCAGAGGGAGAGGTGAGAATGCCTCGAAACTCAAAAGATGTCTCGGTTCTTTAGTATCAAGATTTGCCTGTCTCATCTCACATACTTTTCGTTTCTCTTTTCTGGGAAAATGCAGTCATGATCTCTAAAAGAACTATCCTCGGGATTGCTTTGGGTGGCTTGATGATTCTTCTGATGATTTTAGTGGCAGCATGCAGGCCACAGAATCCATCACGGATGGAAGCATCAATTGATAAACCGGGTAAATCCATAGCTTTAATTTGCTTGTCTACGAGCCCTAATTTTCTTGATTGATACACTAAACCCGCTTTCTTAGCTACAAGTGGCTCAGATTAAATTAATTTGATAACTCTAGTCTCCAGCTACTGATCTTTGGGTTCTTTTTTTTATTATCACTAGTTTATTACTACTCGTCGCCTAAGCTGGTTATACTTCATATGAACATGGCGCTTCATGTTTACGAGGACATTATGAGGATGACAGAGAACTTGAGCGAGAAGTACATGATTGGTTATGGAGCTTCGAGCACTGTGTACAAATGCGTTCTTAAGAATTGCAGACCGGTGGCTATTAAGAAGCTGTATTCTCACCACCCTCAGTGCCTAAAAGAATTCGAGACAGAGCTTGAGACAGTCGGGAGCATTAAGCATCGTAACCTCGTTTGTCTCCAAGGCTATTCCCTTTCTGCAGCTGGCCATCTTCTCTTTTACGACTACATGGAAAACGGTAGCCTCTGGGATTTGCTTCATGGTGAGTATCCTATATCCTATGATGTTTGAGCTAAGATAATTTTATGTTATCGTACGAGGTATTATGGTCTTAAATTGCACGAGAAGCATGTTTTAGATCTTTTTTTTGAGTACTATTGACTCTGTTACAATGTAGTATATGTTCATTGTTACTCTGTTACAATGAAAAGCATGTTTTAGATCTAAATCCTTGTTGATTACCGACGTACTTCTCAGGGCCAACTAAGAAGAAGAAGCTCGATTGGGACACTCGTCTTCGTATAGCTCTTGGTGCAGCTGAAGGGCTTGCTTATCTTCACCATGATTGTAACCCCCGCATAATCCACCGGGATGTTAAGTCATCGAATATTTTGTTGGACAACGATTTTGAGCCTCATCTCACCGACTTTGGAATTGCAAAGAGCTTATGCACATCCAAGTCCTATACTTCGACCTACGTAATGGGAACTATTGGTTATATTGATCCCGAGTATGCAAGAACTTCCCGTCTCACAGAGAAGTCCGATGTGTATAGCTATGGGATCGTCCTGCTAGAATTGCTGACGGGAAGGAAAGCTGTAGATAACGAATCCAACCTTCATCATCTGGTTAGTGTTTTACTTCTCCATAAAATGTAAATTGTGTGCTTTTAGTGAAACTAAAGATCCAGACTGAATCCAGTCAATTAGCTGGTCTAACCGATAGCCTTATAAACTCATATTTTCTCTCTACTGGGCACTTATGCTAGCTGTTCCAATGTGGCAGATCCTAACAAAGGCTGCGAACAACGCAGTGATGGAAGCTGTTGATCCCGAGATCTCTGCTACGTGCAAGGATCTTGGCGACGCCAAGAAGGTTTTCCAGCTCGCCCTTCTGTGCACCAAGAGGCAGCCATTCGAGAGGCCAACCATGCACGAGGTAGTCCGGGTGCTCGAGAGCCTAAAACACTCAACCGAGCCAAAACAGCTGAACCCAACCGCACTGGCGCCGCTCCCTTCCGCCCACACGCCATGCTACAAGGACGAGTACGCGAATCTGAAGACCCCCCATCTCGTAAACTACTCGTCCATCAGCACATCAGACGCCCAACTGTTCCTCAAGTTTGGAGAAGTGATATCCCAGAACAGCAGTGGCTAATTAAAGACTAAAAATTATTGAGTTTTGTGTATAAAGTTGTTGAAACATAGAGAAAGGGACAGGTTTGAGAGGGTTTCTGAATGGAGTCTGCAAAGCTGTAAGAGTTTTGGCTACTAGTTCTTGGCATCTTGGTAGTTGAAGACTTGAATTATTGCATTATTGTACATAACTTTAATGCCTTGTAGGTGGTCCTACTTTGACACTGGTATCTATAGTCCTTGTTTGGATCCTGCAGGTTGTTAATGGAGTTTTCAGTAGATATGAACCGTAGATCAGATCATGTCAGTCCAAAAATATGATGGAGTGAGTTACAGCTTCAAAATCGTATTCAATGAGATCATGAGTCGTTCTTGTTGCTACACAAATGTTGGTTGGTTAGATACTTACATTTGTGCTTTCTTTTTTTTTTTTTTTTTTGAAAACTGATTTTCTAGTTTATGTTAGTTGTCATTTAAATTTTACTGTAAAATACAAAGTTTTGACACCAATTAAGGCAGTCGTTATACCAAGGTCCATCGACCATGCACCATGGTTGATAATGCAGTTGTGTTGAACGGATACTGCAGTTGTGTTGAACTGATACTGTAGTTGTGTTGAAAAGGAATTGCAGTTGGGCGGAACAGAGGTTGTTTCATCCGTCTGGAACTGCAGTTGTGTTGAACTGATACTGCAGTTGTGTTGAACTGATACTGTAGTTGTGTTGAACGGACACTGCAGTTGTGTTGAACGGATACTACAGTTGTGTTGAACTGATATTGCAGTGTGTTGAACGGATGAAACGACATCTGTTCCGCGCAACTACAGTTCCCTTTCAACACAACTACAGCATCAGTTCAACACAACTGTAGTATCCGTTCAACACAACTGTAATATCAGTCATGACCATAGTTCACAGTATAATTTGCGCAATTAAGGTACTTTTTTTTTTTTAATATTAGAAAAGTGTATCACTCCGACACTCCGTAGTGTATGTACCCTTATTAACGGACCTGTATACAATAATTAGAACATTATTTATTAATTATCCTTAAATAAATATATGTAAGGAAAATGGAAATG
The DNA here is from genome assembly GCA_003576665.1 of Ipomoea trifida. Classification (NCBI taxonomy): domain Eukaryota; kingdom Viridiplantae; phylum Streptophyta; class Magnoliopsida; order Solanales; family Convolvulaceae; genus Ipomoea; species Ipomoea trifida. The sequence goes on from CP025649.1 coordinate 14,200,090, forward strand.
CGAAGTGTGAATTTAATCAAGACTTTTATAAATGGAAATGTTATACTTTGTATAAATCCTTGTTTGCTTAATTCTACAAAAAAAAAAAAAAAAGTCTAGGGAGTCCGTGTATTATAGAATATGGACATGTTTGGTTAACAGCTGATTCGTCATTTTTTAGTGGATTTGACCAAAATCAGCGTTTTAACGTCAAAACGCTGATTACCATGTTTGGTTATTAACGGTTTAACTCCAAACTACTGATTCCCCAAACGCAGCGTTTTGGGGAAAGGCAGCCTTTCCCCAAAACACCCCTCCATATAATTAATTAATTTTTTTTTTTTTTTAAATTTGGAAGCCTAGAGAAGCCTTGAGGCTTCCCTATATTGAAAACAAAAGCCAATGTGGGATGAATTAAAGGGGAGCCTAGGCTCCCCTTCGCCTCTTTTTTTTTTTTTTTTTTTTATTAATAATTATTATTAATATTAATATTATTATTATATTATATTTATTTTATTATTGTTATTATTATTATTGTATTGTTTCAATTTATTATTATATTATTTTTATTTTTTATTTTTTTTATTGTTATGTCCTTATAGGTCATTTTACATGTTAACCGCTAATCTAAACAGCTAATTTTACCAAACATTTTTTTACAAATCACTAACATAATTCGCTAGTCAAACCCGCTAATATAATTCGCTATTTGATAACCGCTAACAGAATCTGTTACCGCTAACTGCTGATAACTAAACAAGCCCTATGTGTCTATACTAGCTTTTCGTATTACTTGGGTAAAACAAAAGATTTCGTGAAAGCTAAACTACAACATAAACTTTTGGTATAGATCTTGTTATAGATGTTGTAATAGAGGAAATAAGTTGTTGGCATTCTCCCTAGTGGGAGGTTATGGGTTCGAGCCTAGTGGGGGCAATGTTGACTTTGTTGGGCTTCAGTACTTTGAGAAAGTATATAGATACTACATGTAACATGATTAATAGTATTAAAAAAAAAAAAAAGTTGTTGGCATTCTATTGAAGATTTCTACGCATCCATTACATAAGGCCTACTGATAACGAAATTCTAGTAGTTAGGCGGTTACAAGATTGAAATCTTATTCAACCTAAAATTCCAGAGAGAGAAATAGAGCATACTTAGAATATTATATATAACTAGTATGCCACCCGTGCGATGCACGGTCTGAAATTTGGGAATATAAATTGAATGCTATATTATTACAAAGTATTAATATAATTAAATTTAATTTAAAATGTAAGCAACTTTGTAGTAATTTATAATTTATTTTGATAGTTAGTTTATAAATAGCATTACGGTAATAATTAATTAAAATAAGGAATAATACTAAAGGTGGATTATCATATTCATTACAAAATATATAAATACCTTATTGGCTACACATAGAAACATAATGTCCATTTTATATAACAGTTACAAACCTTGTATACAACATTTGACGTTGAAGAAGAATAATCTCCCTTATCATCAACAATAACAACTTTAAGACCATTAGGATTGTTAACTCTCGATAGAGCCACATAGAGTTGTCCATTTACAAAAATAGGTTTCTTTAAAAATAGTCCAACATTAGGCAGACTTTGTCACTGACTTTTATTTATTGTCATTGCATAAGACAACATTAGCGGGAATTGTCTCCTTTCAAACTTAAATGGCAACCGCGGATCTGATGGTGTCATTCACAATATCTCTGCTTCAATAACATGCTCTGTCAATCTAGTAATATCCAATCTAGTACCATTACACAATCAAATTGAGTGATTTATATTTCGCAATAGCATCACTAGATAACCAACTTTAAGAGCAAGTGAATGGTTAGGAATACCTGAGATCGCAATCCATTTAAGAATTCCGGGGTATTTAACTCAACAAATGAATCTGTACATGTATCAGACTGACAAATAGAGTCACAACTAAAATATGTTCTCCCATCCATTGGAATCAAATTAATCATATATTGATTGATTTCATTGACTACATCGATAGTTGATGCTAATATAGCACGACCATTCAAGTACTGCATATCGCACGAATTTGTAAGAAACATGGGAAATGTGCTATGAACTATTGCTTCAATACGATCACTTGGAATTTGTAACAAATTGTCATTTTGAATGTCTATGTTTGTATGGCCATCAGTTTCCACACCAAATTCACCATTACCTTACCAGCTATCCAATTTGCAAATTTCTCAATCCGTGCACGACAATCAACATCTCCTATTGACTGTAGTCTTGAGTTCTTAGTTAGTCTTAAAACCTTACAACTGTTCCACGAATAAGAAGAGTTGATGCTTGCCCCAACAATATCTTGTCTTGACCCATTTGGAATTACTGGTAAAATTTGACGGAAGTCACCCCCAAGAACAACTGTCTTATCCCAAAATGTCATATTTTCACTCAACACATTTACAAACCTCATTAGACCTCTCATAGTTCAATCCAATGCTTCAAAACCATCATAGGAGCTTCATCCCAAATAATTAACTTATTTGGCATTTCTGAATAAGTTAATTTCCGTGTTTCTGAGTATTGCTTATTAGCTTCAAACTGAATGTCATAACTAAACAACCGCCAGCTAGTTTCACATGCAGATATGTAGCGGCAATCATAAAACATTGTGATCTCATCTATAACCGGCTCACCATTAATATCTGCGGTACTCTTGTAGAATTCTGTTGTCACACGATTGTTACCCTTATTCACATACTTAAATAAGTACTTAATGGAACAGGACTGGTTGCACCATTCAACATTGATGTGTGTTCGATACTTCATAAGCAAATATCTGTTATGTGGTACTAAAATCTGTTATCTAACAAAATACCATTATTATCAACAATTTGACAATTATCTCGTCGACTATAAAGCGGGCACCCATCTTGATCAAAATCTGACACACTAACAAATTTGTTGGGTCAGTATTTAGAGCAACGTTCTTTGACCATGCATGGAGAGTTTTTTTAAGATGACCACACAGACCGTGAATCATAAACTCACCAACAATATTATAATACTCTTCATTTGCTACTCTGTCTGGAATTTCAGTTGCAATTACGGAGTCAATATTTTGACACAATGAAGTTAGCATGCTTGCTAAGTGTACTCACTATTACATACTCATTGTTTATGTTTTAATTTCCTAATAAAATCAAACAAAAGTAAATGCGCAATGAAATTGCATGTATTATTTTTAACTATAATATAGTAACATTGAAAGAAATTATATCTTTTTAAATAAGCATATTCTTTTGTATTTATTAATTAATTTAAAACATTTCGATATTATTACAAACATAAACTAAAAAAGTAAAAAGAATAATTATGTGTTAGGATTAATATTTAATACATAAATAATTATTGCAAATGAAATAATGTAAATTATTATATATTTTTTATATAGATATATAATACTTTAAGTTTTAATAAGAATGAAAATACTATTATAAATAGAATCACAAATTTATAATTATGACTTAATAGTATTCAATAAAATTTAGTATGTCATCTGCGAGTTACACATCAATAGTTTAAAGAAATTAAAACATAAACAATGAGTATGAAATTATATAAAATATTACACATAAAATATAATATTTTTATACATATATAAAAAATAAAATTTCATAAAATTTAAATACATGTATTACATTATATGCCATAAGACAAAAAATATCCTAAATCTAAACAAATCATTTACAATTTATATTTATTGAAAATTAAAACAACATGCGTAATAAACAAACTACTAATAATCTAATTTGAATTTTAAATTATAAATTATGAAAGACTTTTTGTCCATAGCATTCATAGAGTTACTACAATGATAAGTCTAATCACTGAAAATAAAATTTTTATGTCATTTTGGACTACTAACTCTAAAAAACCACATAAAGTTGTTCATGATTTAAAAAATGATTATTCAATAACAAATCAACATACTTTAAAGTTTGTGCTTGAATTTTATTGATAGCTATAACATACAAATTTAGAAAAATATAACACCACATTTAATATTTAAAATTTTTTGAGAAATTTAATATTTAAAAATTATTAAATTGCATAGCAAATTACAATATAATTATATAATTGAAATTTAACTTGATCTGGTGAAATTATTCTACCCGCACAATAAATAACACACACACATATAATTATTTCAAAAATAATTGAAATTTAACCATATTTAATATGATTAAACACACAATATTAAAAAACAATTATTTTTACAAATTTAAATTTGATATTTATAATAATAATCTTTATCCTTTTTTATTAAATTACAAAACATTACGGAGTATATGTTAAGACTTAAGACCCAACTTATGCATGTTGAGAAAGAAGTAACCAAGTCTGATATTTACTCCAACTCATTATAATAACCTGAACTATTCTAATATTTCAAATCTAAGCCAATACAAATTTAACCCAAATCTGATCCGATCCAACTAATGGACCAACAACCCGTAGTATAAAAATTACTACCCACCATGTAAAACCCTAAATACATGTTCGTTCTTCCGCAGCCTTCCTCCGGTCCTCTTTCTCTACCTTTCGCTCGCCATCCTTTCTCTTGCGCTGCTCCAAATCCACCATTTCTGCTCTTCTTCTGGCATCCTTATATACCACCAACCACACTCATGGCCTGCCTATCACCCTTACCCCGAAAAAGAAGAACTTTACAACGTGCAGAGGACTGGGCTTCACTGCCTCATTTAGGTGTCGGTGCCGCCGTGATTACCGATTAGGTCCTCGGCAGACTGGGATTCCAGGAGAATGAAGAAGAATAAGGTAAGGAGCAGTTCGAGCACGGCCTTCTCCCAATTCCGAAGCTCATCTTCACCGACGGCATGCAAACCCTAGCCCCGATCAAGGACAAACTCTTGTTGCTCTGTGCCGACTCTGCTCACCGTGTCAACTCGCAATCCATTTCCGAGACGCTTCAGATCTCGCCTGGCCACACGCGCCTTGTGCTCAAAACCGTTGCTACCGTCCTGCACTCCGAATCGGATCCCCTCGCCACCGCCAATCCCGCCTAGGTTGATGCCGTCGGCGTGAATGTGTTCGATTTGGTGGTGTTTCTGTACATTCAGAGTTATAAGAGGTTGCTTCCCAAGGGGCATAAGGACTCCGCTGCAGTCGCCGATGTTTGGCCATCCACTTCTGCGTTCGATGGCTTCTTATCTGCCTTTCGCCACTGCAAGTAAGGAGCTTTAACATTGATTTGTTCAAAAATATTACTCCGTATTGTTTACTGTGATAGACATGATGGTGAATTTATGTTTTTCATAATTCTAATGCTCTGCATTTTATTTGAAAGTTTTGTTATTTGATTGAAAAAATTAAAAACTGAAATCAACTTACTCGAATTTTTCTAATGTAGATGTTGCATCTTGTGTATTGTTATCTTTGTAACTATGAAGGAGCATTCTGATTGTTGTAAAATTTTGTAATGTTAAGATTATAATAGGAAATTTTTTAGTTTGCATTTTGACTAATCTTCCAATGATTTGGTAGCTTTAATAGCATTCTTCCATATATATATAATATATAACTAATGAAGGATTTCAGCCTTCTTGCTCTTTCAGCAAGATTTGATGTAGGGTCCAAATCTTAACTTCTGATGATTAGTTAAGTGAAAAGTATAACCCAGGCTTCCAATTTTGTGCATCTCCTTTCATTTTGACTTATAACATCCTGATAGTTGAGTTATCCTAGTCTTAAATATAAAAAAGAAGCAACTTTTGTCAGAATAGATGTGATGAAATTTGACAGAATTAAAAGTTGTAGATAAGAAATCAGTAACTTACCAAGTTCCTCATCCATGACCGTAACAAAAGGAGCCAAACAATTAGTAGTGCAAGAAGCATTGCTGCAATGGCGGAAACAATCAAAATGTTAGCGGTTTGCTAGGTAACTAATCATTGGAAGTGTTAAAATCATTTTGCTTTTCTTCTACTCATTTTTAGTTTTCAATTATTCAATTCCTCAAAATGCTCACCTTTTTACCTGCATTGTAGACTAATCTCTTATAGCTTCCAAGCTTGAAATATCTTGTTGCATCTCAAATTTCTGATTGATGTTTCTACTGACTGCTCATGATATATTTGTTCTTTCAGGTCTGCTCCATTTGAAATACTACCTGCAAAATTAGTTTGCTTTCTACAGTATGTGGTCTTTGGACATAGCATGCCTTAACCTATGGACAGCAAGGATCACTCTTAGGCATTGATGCACTTCTTGTTGCCCTTTACACCTCCCTATCTCTAGGTGAATTAATTTATAGCATTTTATTTTGACTTTATCTTTCCAGTATACTTTCATCTAGATGAAAATAATAATTTTGTGACAGTGAATTTCTTACTCTTTCTAATTGTGTAACAGTGTATTTCTTCCTCCTGCTTGGTGTGTATAAATGTGTTGGCTGTGATTGGATACATACACAAACATACATTTGTACTTTTAGTGTTCTCTCTCCCCAATCCCCCTTTCTCCCTTCCCCAAAACAAATGAGAAACACAAATATATATCCAAATCTCACCCCATAAATATTCAAAATGGGGTAGTGCACAATAAAATGCTCACAATTAACATAATTCTAAATGTAATATAGCTTTGAAATGACAAAAAATGGAAGTATTGATAAATCACCTTTTGTTTATTCTCTTGTGCTTCAATGTAAATGTGGTGTTTCACCAAAATTCAGTTTCAAAAGTATATAATTATTACCTTTTAACATGCTTGTTTTTGCTCACACAACTTGTGAAACTAAATATTACATTGGTAAATAATACTCTGGTACCTTATTAGTGAAGAGAACTTGTCACATGTCAAAACTGAAATTAGATTTACATGTTTTATCATTAGTCAATATATTCTAAAAATGTACCTAGAAACTTACTTGTTTGTGTTTTTTGGCTATTATGATAATACTCTGATCTTGGTTTCAGGTGTCAATATGAGAACCTTGGTATGCTGCTGATTCCCTTAACAAAGGGGTTCTAACATTTTTTTCTGTGCAAGCTTTGCCACTTCCAGTTATCCTTTTTTCCTGTAAAAACAAATGAGCATCGCTGTAAATATTAAATAGGATGAAGTTTCGTGAGATAGAGCTCACCTCTTGTTTCTTGATCTTTCTCTTCTGCTTCAGTGTAAATGTGATGTTTCACTATGAAACATCTAGTATTTATAGTCACCTTCTCATGAAAATTCAATTTCAAAAATATGTAATCATTAGCTTGCTTGTGCTGGGCATAACTTGGAAAATTAAACATTGCATTGGTAAATGATATTTATTACCTGTCAATCAATGCATATCTTGATCAGTTAAACAGTAATAATTAGCATTGAAAAATGGGAAACAGCTGTAATACAACATTCAATATTAATCAGAAGTAAATTTAAAGGGTAAAATTTTCGTAAAATAAATTGGAGCTTTGGGCGGGAGAATGAAGCCTTTTTAGAGGCCAAATCCCCTCTCTTTATTATAATAAGAGATTCGATCTTTTACTTTCTCCTCCTTGTGCTAAATGAAGATTACAAGTCACATGAGTTAGTTTCCTAATTTGCAAAGTTTCATTGACTCGTGGTATTTCTTGCCTTAATTCAAGGCATACTTGGGCGTTGTGACAACCGCAAATTATATCGTGGACCGTGGTCCACAATGCATTGTGGATCGCGCATTAAAACGACGTCGTTTTGATTAATGAAAACATACGGATGAATTCGCGTCACTCACTTTTAGTTCATATACACTGCAGTTACATTTCAACACAACTGCAGTTACATTTCAATACAACTACAGTTACATTTTAATATAACTACAGTTTCATTCGATAATATAAAAACACAAATGTGAAACTGTTATTTAGTATCAGTTCATATACACTGCAGTTACATTTCGATATAACTACAGTTTCATTCGATAATATAAAACACAAATGTGAACTGTTATTCAGTATCAGTTCATATACACTGCAGTTACATTTCAACACAACTACAGTTACATTTCGATATAACTACAGTTTCATTCGATAATATCAAAACAAATGTAAGGCAGTATCTTTTGAGATGAACTGTAGTGTCAATTACGGGCTCCATCTCCCACTTACTGAAATGACGTCATTTTGGGACAACGGTCCACAATGCATTGTAGACCGCAGTCCACGATATAAGGACTGTGTGGCAACTCATGCAATTGTTATGCCGTGGACCCGGGTGCACCTTGCAAGGTGCACCCCTAGGCGTCGTAGGTGTGTAACGGTGCTGTTAGTGGCACCGTTACACCCAGCCAATCAAAAATAAAACAGAGTATAAGTGTGAATCTATAGTTCTAAATGTGTGAATCTACAATTACGTATCTGGGAATGTATAGGTGTATAAGTGTGAATCTAAAACTCAAATACATGGTTACATAATCAATCTAAACATAAATCCTAAATTCGAAAAAAACAAACATAAATCTATACAATTCATCAAACATGAATCAAAACTTAAAACCTGCAATCGAAGATGAGCCATCAACGTGTAAACTTAGTTCATCTACTGCCTCTGCCATCACTGCAAAACAGATTATCAGGTATGAATCTGTAGTTCATAATGTGTGAATCTGTAGTTCATAAGGTGTGAATCTAACACTATGTAACTGTGAATCTATAGTTGTATAAGTGTGAATCCAAACATGAATACCCATCACTGCAAAACAGAGTATCAGGTATGAATCTGTAGTTCATAATGTGTGAATCTGTAGTTCATAAGGTGTGAATCTATCACTATGTAACTGTGAATCTATAGTTGTATAAGTGTGAATCCAAACATGAATACCCATCACTGCAAAACAGAGTATCAGGTATGAATCTTGAGAGATTGTGAATCTTGAATGCAGGTTATATCCTACTAGGTTTCTACTTTGTTTTTAAAACAAATTAATCGACTGTATTTATCACTGTATTAGAAACAATAAATAATAAAAACAGTGCAGGAAAAATAAATGAACCAGGATATGTTCACGCAGTTCGGAGCACCTTCTCCTACATCTGCGGGGCCACACAAAGGTGAAACCCAACTCCACTAGATGATCAAAGATGTTACAAGGTTCTTCAGATATCCATCCTCATGATGGCCTAATCTATTACACCCACAAACATCACCATCTCCTGAGTTGGTAGTGTGTCAACTTCTTCAGCTTTCCCGGGCCAATCAGCAAGTCTTCCACTTGATGCAGTAAACAGGACAACAACATAAAACTAGTCTAAGAAGCCATATTACAATGATCTTGAGTCTGTGTCAGACTAACAGACTTTACAGATTAAAACAGTAGGCTAAGACTATAACAGTAGATCTTAATGTTAAGACAGCAGGGAACTTTTACGTTCTTTTCAGTGAATTCTTCAATTTAACTTCTGAGGCTTCAGCTCTATTTATACTTGAATATCTGAGCTCCTTCCCTGTATATGATCTCCTCAATTCAAGGTAAGGCACTCATCTACATCTTGCCTTGATTTTCTCATCTCTGACAATTTTGCTTGAATAAACAAGAGCCATTCATCCCATGCAAATTAAACAACTCTAAAACTATACCTTAGGCATAATTAATTAAACCACTTAATTAACAAATAAATTGCCAATTAAAACTATACATTAAATTCCCTAACAAATCTGTAGTTCATAATGTGTGAATCTGTAGTTCATAAGGTGTGAATCTATCACTATGTAACTGTGAATCTATAGTTGTATAAGTGTGAATCCACTAACAGCACCGTTACACCCACCCGGGTGCACCTTGCAAGGTGCACCCGGGTCCACGGCATAAATTGCCCAACTCATGCGAATAGACTTCGCAATAGCTAGGTTCAAGGGGAGTCTAGAGTTGACAGTGGAGTTATTCGACCTCAACCCAAATTAGTATTGATTCTAGAATATATGGGTCTCACATAAATTTGGTAAATTCTTGATATTTTTTGATCATACCTTTATTTAATTTGTACTAGACTCTATGATAGTGGATTGGACTTCTATTGAGTTGGGAGCCCAATAGATGTAAGAATGGTCACTTCAAAGTTCAAACTACATAAACAAATATGTTATTCTTTGCTATTTTATTTTTACTTTATTTTTTGGAACAACACAATTTGGTAAACTACATAAATGTGTTTGCAGGAGTGCTTTACTTCGATTAATAAGAGTTTCTCATTGTTAAATAGTGATTTCAGTTGGTATCAGAGCATATTAACTTTAAGTTGTTAGATTCTGTGGTAATTGCTTAATTATGTGATTCTTGAAATTCTTGACTACTAGGTTTGGTCCCTTGATATATTTCAAAATGGATGATAGACATAAAATCACCGCTATTGGTGGGTACGAATTACGCCTAACAGAAGACTCGTATAAAGACCTATCTTCAGTCTCAAGGAAAATGTTTGTGGCAATTTGCATTGATGATGGCAGGAGATGATGAAAATGATTAGTTTTTCATTAATGGAGAAATAAGATGATCCATTGGGAAACGAAGAGTATCAAGTGAAAAATTAGAGGATCAAATGACAAATTAGCACTTGGGGTTTCCTATTTCTCTTAATAATTTTGTTTGGGAAAATTGTAATTTATATCTTTTACAAATATGTCTATTGTCAATGTCACCACTGAATTACAAATATGTCAATTATCAATGTCACCACTGGATTATTAGTGGTGTAAATGTTTCCCTCAATTTTCAAAACGTGACATATATTACATACCCTTCCCCTGAATTATTAGTGTTATAAATGTGGTTACCCATTGTTTTCTCTATTTGAAGATCGTGTTTTTTTTTTCCTCTATTTTTCTTTCTTCGTTTGTTTTCCTTCCGCTGACAATATTGTTTATCCTTTTTCCTATTAGAAGAGGGACAATATATGTCACGTTTAGAAAATTAATGGGTAACATTTACACTACTAATAATTCATGGGTAACATTGATAATTGACATATTTGTGAGGGACATAAATTACAATTTTCTCATTTTGTTTTGTTATTTTTCTTTTAAAAATACATAGTATATTTTATTTAAAAAAGTACAGTATTTTTCATGTCAACACCAAATAGGATTTTAACCAATATAACCCGTAGAGTTTATCAATTAATGGGTCCATATACATCCAAATGATAAGTTAAGGTGCTTAATTATAATTTTTTAGTAATTTAGGGACTCAATTAGTTTTTTACATATAGTTTGAGAAACTATTTGACACTTTGTTCAATAAAATAAAAACGCATATGAGGGCCTTTAAACTCTTAACAAGGGAATGCAAATATGCTCATACAACAAGGGGTACCGTATATTATTATAATATGGATAAATTACACATTTGACCCCTCCAAGTCTTTTTTGTTTTTTTTTTTTTTTTGTTTTTTGTTTTTTTTTTTAAATTTTTTAAATCTATTATGTATATATTAAATCAACTATATATAGTTGCACCCAGGAGAGAACTGCAGACGAATCGCAGCGCGCCACGTGTTCAGCATATAGTTGCACTTAACGTTATAACTAGGTGCACGTAATGTTATAACTAGATGTACCTAGGTGCATAAATGTTAACAAGGTAAATTATTTGCACTTGTAAGTGAAAATAGATGCACACGTGCAAGTAAAAATGTATTACAAGTGCAAGTAAATTGTACATTGAGCATCAATACTAAGTGCACCTAATGTTATATCTAGGTGCACCTAAGTTGCATCCAGGTGCATGAATGTTAACAATGTAAATTACTTGCACAAGTGCAAGTAAAATGTATTGCAGATGCAAATAAAATGTGTTACAGGTGCAAGTGAATTGTACACTGAGCATCAATACTAAGTGCACCTAATGTTATAACTAGGTGCACCTAGATATGAATATTAACAAGGTAAATTACTTGCATTTGTAAGTGAAAGTATTTGCAAAAATAGGTGCATGAATATTAACAAGGTAAATTACTTGCACTTGTAAATGAAAAATAGGTGCGAAAATATGTGCACTTATAAGTGAAACTAGGTGCACTTGTAAGTGAAACTAGGTGCACTTGTAAGTGAAACTAGGTACACCAAAGTTCCAGTTATTTATGAAAATGCCACTGCGTCGTTTTTTTAAAATTGTATTTGATTCGTTGATCTGAACACGTGGACGGCTGTGAAACGTTCTCATTTAATTTCTTACCTAGGCGGCAGTTCGCATGGGAGTGCGCCCCTATATATATATATATATATATGCCCAAATTCATTAAATAAAAATAAATAAATCAAATAATCAAATTCACCATTTTTCTTTATTAATTAGATTATTTCTTTTGTCAAGATTTCAATAATGTACAACATTAAGTATATAATTTAACTTGGTTCAGACGGTTCTTTGGTTTCTGGGCTTATTGACCCCAACTGAGGAACTTGGGATCTTTCTATTTTACAGGATATCTTTACCACTGCAGATGTTGATCATATCCTGAGGGTCCCTGTTAGTCCACATTATGAGGATTCATGGTTTTGGTACGGGGACCCACGAGGGTGCTATACAGTTAAAGAAGGCTATAGACGCATTGTTGGGGATGCGGTGTGGCAGCCTGGGACCTATGATAAGTGGTTACATCTTTGGAAGATTAAATGCCCTGCTAAGTGGAAGTTATTTCTTTGGAGAGCCCTATCTAATGTTATTCCCACTACTACCAACTTGATTTTAAGGAGAGTGGAGGTGGACCCAGCATGCCCAATGTGTGGTCTCTTGAATGAGAATACTATGCATTCACTGCTATTGTGTGATTTCACGAAACTAGTTTGGCATGAGTCCTCCTTGCATGTATCTAGTGTGGTAGGGGATGATTTTGTTGAGTGGTTCACAAATGTCATGTCCATGCTAACAGATTACGATATATTTGTTGTTATAGCAGTTCTCTATCATGTGTGGAAAGCCTGGAATCTCGCCGTGTGGGAAAGGCAATTGCCGCGTCCGGCTGCCATGTGGCGGATGGCTAACTCCGCGGCAGTGCGCTTGGCGTTAAGTTCATGGTGCGGCGTCATCACAACAACATCGTCGGAACCATGGTGCGGCGTCAACACAGCAGCAGCATCACGCACTGCCATTACAGCCAGATGGTGGAACGATTTGGTGCTTCTTCGACGCTAGTTATCACCCACACTCGAAGGCTGCCGCGGTAGGGGCAGTGTTATTGACGCACATCGATGCTTTCCTTGCTGCTTTCAACGCCCGGCTCCCGCCATGTTTCTCACCTCTCATGGCGGAATCTTTAGCCTGTAAAGAAGTCTTATCGTGGCTCAAGGATAGTGATATTGACTCCGTGCGCATTTATGCCGATTGTTCCGCGCTCAAGAATTTGCTAGTGTCCTCTCACACGAGTCTTTACTCTTATGTTGGTTTTTCAGTAGACGCCTCTAAGGCGATTATGCCATCTGTCAATATTTGTTCAGTTATTTTAATTCCTAGAGCTAATAACCACATGGCTCACATTCTAGCTACTTTGCCTATTGCTCAGGAGGCTCCGATGCACTGGGATTCTGTCCCACCAGACTCTATTTCTGATTTGCTTTAATATACCATTACTGTTTGGGTTTCAAAAAAAAGTATATAATTTAACTTTATTACTCTCTAAATTTGAGGTATATGTTTTAGTTTTATCAATTGATTAATTAATTGGTAACTTAATGTGTGTTTTTATTACTCCGTATTTATTTACACTTTTAGGATGTAAATTTGCTAGGTTAAGTGAATAGTTTTGAAATTTACAAAAATTAACTATGATTCTCTATTTCGCAATCTTCGTTTTCGTCTCCATCACTTAAATTTTGAAAGATTTTGAAATATATACTAAATTAATCAATAAAACATATATAAATTTATTATCAAACAAGTTGTTTACCAAACAATTTGACAACTTTTTTTTTTTTGATAAAAGAGTGAAAATGCATATTTAAATAAATATAAATATTTTTAAAATAAAATTACACTTTTCGTCCCTAAATTATATGGTAATTGTAAAATTCGTTTCTAATTGTTGGTCGTGCTCACTTTTCGTCCCTAAGCTATAATTAACGTCGCAAAGTTCATGCTTTTAATAACTTGTGTCCACTCTTCGTCCCTAACCCTAAGATATACTACCGTTGCAAATTTCGTCCCTAATGTTTTGTTAGTAAAGGGACGAAATTTACAACATCAATTATAGAGTACGGTATATCTTATGGATGAAAAGTGAGCACTATCAATAATTAGAGACGAATTCTACAATTACCTTATAATTTCGAGACGAAAAGTGTAACTCCCCCCCCCCTCGCCCCCCCCCTTTTTTTTTTTTTACTATTGTATATATTTTGTATTATTTGAAAAATTTGAAAGTAGTGTTTGACAACTTTAACGATCATACTCATATAATTATATACACTACAAAAAAAACGCGGATTTAGCGATGGAATCCGTCGCTAAATAGTTTAGCGACGGAATTCGTCCGTTGCAAAAAGCCTTCTCGTTAGAATTTAGTGACAAATTTTTTTTCCGTCGCTAGGTAAAATTATTCCGTCGCTAAATTCTTTCTAACGACGAATTTGAAGATGAAATTTGTGAGGAAATAGCGACAGTAATTTTCGTCGCTAGATTTAACGACGGAAAATTCGTCGCTAAAATAAGAAAAAATCCGTTGCTAATTTCCTAGTTTGTAGATATAGTGACGAATTTGAAAGGGAATAGCAACGGATATTTCCGTCGCTAATTATATATATTTTTTTTAAAAAATTATTTTAATTAAAATCTCTATTTTTTAATTTACCTGTGAAAGCTTAAAATCCATATCAACACACTATATCTAACACTATTATCATCAACACTTTCTAGTACTATCAAATTACAATCAAACTTAATATTAGCACAATAAAATTAAACTATTATCAAACTTTATACTAACACAATATTTTTTTTGTTTGAAAAAAAATCCGACTTCATTAAAATCAAATGGCCTCAGCCAAGATTATATCATAAATGAAAGAAGGGTGGGAAGAGGTCCACTAACACAATACTTCAAATCACACTTTTAATACAATAATATATACCATCAAAACACAATACTGATTGGACATAATATAAATAAAAATAATTATCAATAATAATCAGCACAATCATGTATGATATATATAATGATATTGTATTGTTGGTACTGATTTCGGCTAACATGATAAATTTTCTATATAAATTCGACTCCCAATGCAGACTTTCTAGCTCCGCCCTTGCATACAACATATCTCGTCAATTACTAGTTTTCATACCGTAAGTTTTTACCAATAATTTTAAAACTTCATGAGGACTTGTAAAATATCAATTTTAAGAAAATATAGTGTGTTTAATTATTGCATTGTACATAACTTTAACGCCTTGTACGTGGTACTACTTTGACACTGGTATCTATAGTCCTTGTTTGGATCCTGCAGGATTTTAATGGAGTTTTCAGTAGATATGAATCGTAGATCATGTCAGTCCAAAAATATGAGTTAGTTACATGTTCAAAGTCGTATTCAATGAGATGATGAGTCGTTCTTGTTGGTACACAAATGTTGGTTGGTTACGTTTGTGTTTTCTTTTAATGAATGAAAATTGAACTTGATTTTATGTTCTCAAAAAAATTGAACTTGATTTTCTAGTTTAAGTTAGTTATCATTAAAATTTAAAACACAGTTTTGACACCGGACCTGTATGCAATAATTAGAACATATTTTTATTAATTATCCTTAAACAAATATGTAAGGAAATGCTAGACTCTATGATAGTGGATTCAACTTCTATTGAGTTGGGAGCCTAATAGATGTAAAAATGATCACTTTGAACTGCTTAAACAAACATGTTATTATTTAATTTGCTACTTTACATTTCCTTTATTTTTTGGAACAATACTAATAGAAAATATTCCCCACGTTTGACCTCCCTATATGTTCCACGCCCATGTTCAGTAGTCGGGTCAGAGCGAGTCAGATGTTCGGGTCAAAGTCAGTTAGTCAACGTTTGGACCTATATAAAGGCCCTTCACTCACAAGTCACAAGCCAAGGGGAGGCCCTTTCCTCTTCTCTCTCTAGACAACACTTGCACAATTCCTCCCAATTCTCTTTAGAATCTCTAGATCTCTCTTTACAACTTGAAATAGTAAAAGAGACTGCCAAAAGTTAATTTTTGGCGATCTTCTCTCTACTTTTAACATACAATACACTTTCATATACAGATGCAATAGAATTTATACATGCAGGAAATATTAATCGCATCAAACACAAATTGGTAAACTACATAGTGCATGTAGGAGTGTTTTACTCCCAAATTTGATTAATAAGAGCTTCTCATTGTTAAATAGTGATTTCAATTGGTATTAGAGCATATTGGCTTTAAGATGCCAGTTAGATTCTGTGTTAATTGCTTAATTATGTGATTTTTGTGTATTTCTTGAAATTCTTGGCGGCTAGATTTGATGTCTTGATAAATTTCAGGATGGATGGTGGCATAAAAATAGTAATTGTTCGGGGCGTTAGGCCCAAAAGAGTACGTACAAAGCCCAAAATGACGGTCCAAATAATACAAGCTATAGCTCAAGTAGAGGACTAGGAATAATATTGTAGTCGTGGGGAATCGAACCTTGGTATATGGGTTAGCGGTTAGGACCAAAAATCACCCATCTAGGGATCGAAGGTCATTATAATCCAATATATGATCTTTAAGGATAGGCAATAATAGTGCCTTATATAGTGTTGAAGGCCTTCCGGATGGTTCACAAATGTACGACATCGGCTAGTCTTTAATCTTGGCTATACACGTGTTCCCTTCCCCCGTCCCCATTACTTGGATGTCATCGATCCTCACCTGGCTAAGTAAAGTATCCTGCCTTTTAAAACATAAGAGATAAAGTGGCTTGGTGATTTGAGCCATGTGTTGTTATGTTGGAGGTCATGGGCTTAAACTAATGTCGTTGGCAACACCTTTTTTTTTTTTTTTTTTTTTTTTTTTTTTTTTTTTTTTTTTTTTTTTTTTTTTTTGCTTCATGCTTCCTCCTTCCCTCTATTCCTCATCAATGAAAATGTGGTCCCATGTCGCCATCACTTTTAAAAGTTTTTTTTTTTTTTTGAAGTAAATACTTATACAAAATACTATACATAATAATTTTTTTTTATGTATTTTGTTGAATTCTTGGTATCTTCAAATATAGTTATTCTACATTTTATCTAAAATATATCAGTACCACTGGACATGCAATACTTCTTTTTTTTTTTTTTTAGTGAAAATATAATATTTTTAATCAAAGAGTAATACTTTTTAATAAAAATTTAATAATTTCAAGTAAACAAAGTAATATTTTTTAAGGAAAAAAAAAGTGATAGTTTCCTATAAAAAAAATGTAATACTTTTTAACAAACATGCAATACATTTTATTAAAAAAAAATATTTTCAATGATAGCATAATACTTTTGAAAGAAAAATTAATATTTTTCCTTAAATATATAATTGAATACTTTTCAATTAAAGATTATTACTTTTCATAGTAAAAATAATATTTTTCGGTGATTTTTAAAATAATACTTTTATACAAAAAATTAATCACTGCATATCGGGGGTGTTTTGTTCATGAAATGTTAGATTAACTTAAGGAATGTTAGATTGCTGAGAAGGTTAGATTACATAGAAAGTTAGATTTCCGTGTTTGGTTTAAAACTGAGATATTTAATATAAACTTGCTTTTAATTTGTTTGGTTAGTTGAAGATTTTTTTTTTTGTTTTTATATTATAATGATTATTTTACTTTAACACCATTGACTTATTTTTATGTATTTCAATAAATTTCAAACTTAAAATAAATAAATAAGGCAATAGTAAAATATAGAAGTAGATGATTTAAAATTGATTAATTAAGAGTTTGAGAAACATTGTATGTCTTGAGAGGAGAGAAAAATCAATGAATGTCTGCATGGGCAGCTCAACTGGTCATAGGGGTGAGTTTGGGACAAGTGTGACAAGTACTCCGTAATAGACATGTTTTTATCAATAGTTACTATATAATTTATTATTATATTTATAATAAAATTTCATATTAGTTCAAAGTTTGAGTCAAATATGAATAAAATTTTAACCCCCGGTATCTAATAAACAAAATTTATATTTGAATATAACATATTTAAAAATATCCGAATCAACAACTATTTGGTTTAACTCACAATTTAAAAACCAATTTTAATTTCGTGTGTTATTTTGAATAATATGAATAACACTCATTCCTAATTAAACAAAATCAATAAAAGTTTGTAGGGATGTACTCTTTAGAGTTTTAAAAAAAAATTTGTATTAACTTTTTTTAAGTCATTAATTAAAAGGTTGTGGCTTTTATAATTTTTTTTACAAAATAATCTTTAAAGATAAGAATTAAGAAGAGATTCTACAAAAATGATTTAAATCTAAAAATTTATAAGATTATTCTATCATTTTAAATAGAGTTTATTACCGAAATGGTTCTTCGACTATTGCAAAATTATCAATTTGGTCCTCGACAATTTTTCTTGTCCAATTAAGTCCTTGACTTTGAAAATTTTAATTAATTTGGTCCTCCGTTTATTTTGGTGTTAAACAACTGTTAAATCGGGACCAAATTGGTAATTTAGCTATAGTCAATGGACCATTTCGGTAATTAATTTTTGACTGAAATGGTCCTTGACTATAGTGAAATTACCAATTTGGTCCTGATTTAATGGATATCAAATGGTAAAATAAACGGAGGACCAAAATGGTTAACTTTTTCAAAGTCGAGGACTCAATTGGACAAAAAAAAATTGTCGATGACCAAATTGGTAATTTCACAATAGTTGAGGGACCATTTCGGTAATAAATTCTTTTAAATATTTTAAAAGGTCTATTGAAATCGTTACTTAACATTGAGAAACTCGATTAATCGAATTTGGAATTAAGACATTCCTATAAACACAAATTTTTACAGTGTACCAATTTTTACTGTTCTAAAAAATATATAAAGCAAGTAAAAGTAAAACAAAAAAGAACACAAAGATAAATATATTTATTTATATAGCTCAGTAATCGATCCTACATCTGCAGTGCTCTCAACTTAGCATTGGTCAATCTACTATCACAAAGTTTGAGATACATATTATATGATCAAGAGAATATCAAGAATATGTTGGATTCATGTGAGACACATTCTAGAAACAAGACTGTTAAATTGAGACCGAACAACCATTGTCAACTCGAGGCTCTCTTAAATTTCGTTACTGCGAAGTCCCCCTACATGAGTTGTCGCAATGAGTACCAATTACGGCAAGAAATACCACAAGCCAATAATATAACTTTGCAGATTAAGAAACTCAAATAACTTGTAGTGTTCGTTTAGCACAATGAGAGAAAAAGTAAAATATTCTGTTGGAATACTGTAAGTATTCTCTACTTCTCTCTATAAAATTCTAAGTTTAAATAAGATGTCAATCTTGTAACTGCGTAGCTACCTGAATGTTGTTTGTGGTTGGCTACCATGGCAAAACTCTTACTACCATGGTAGCCAAGAAAAAGAAAATAAATAAAGATATATTTTCTTAAATTTTCATGTAATTTTTTAACTAGTAACATGTTAGATAGTGACTAGATAAATTTAATTACACTATTTTAATGACTTCGAGGGTATATATAGTTAACACTTTTTGAAATTTAAGTGCCTAATTACATTTTTTAATTATCTCAAAAAAATTATTTTTTAATCAATAGTTTAAAAACTTATTGGCTTTTTTCCCTATTTATTTTTATTTAATGCTTCATACCCATTTTGGTATCTCAAGGACATACATACCATTCTATTTCCATTGTACAAAGGAAGTGAACCATAATAATAAATTAAAGCTTTAAATGCAAAATCAACACAAAACAATAAGTTGTTGGAACATCTACGTATACTATAAATGCACCCATACATACGTTGTTGCAAACAACGTAATCGTAGCTGTCATCAATACACCTAAGTTCATGTTGACATTAAATTAATGTAGTACATACATACATATATAATCTCCCCACAAGTTACAATATAATATTTAATTTGACTTATTAGTACTACAAATAAAAGTAGCATGCACGGCGTAATGGGTTATGGATATATAGTTCGATCTCCTTAAGAACCATTTAAGAAATGTTTGAGGATGTTGTTGAATTTGTAGCCTTTTTCGAACTGAGGAAGGTGCGATGCGCTCTTTATAACTTCCAATCTCACTTTCTTTCCTAGAAGCCTAAAAACATATATATAAAAGAAATGTCATAATTATACCACTAAACTACAAGAAATTTAATTAGTAATAATTAATCAATATATCATGATTGCAGTAGGTGCTAGGCCCTAGTAGGGCGGTAGACTAGGGCCTAGCGCCTAAGCAGTTTAGGTGGCGCATAGGCGGTTCTAGGCGGCGACTTATAAAAATAAAAAATTAATTCATGTGTGTGGGTGTATGTCATATATTATATTATATAATTATATATATATATATATATATATATATATATATATATATATATATATATAGATATATATATATTATATTACTTCTCTTACTTATATAAATAAATAAATTTAAATATATATAAATATAATAATAAAATTAACAAGGCTGACTCGCTCGAGTTAACTCGGCTAACTCTGCCAAGTTGGGCGAGTTAACTCGGCCAAATTCGGCCTAGTCGGCTGCTAACTTGACCCAGTCGGCCGAGTTAGGCGCTAGGTGGCCTCCTAGGTGCCGGCCACCTAGGCAGACGCATAGCCAGCAATTCGCATCGTTCTAGGAGCGCTTAGCGCTTAGACGGGTGTCTAGGCGGCCTAGGCGGGAATTTTTGCAACAGTGCAATATATAGATACGTACTCTTTGAGCTCTGTTGCTCTCTCCAACAGAAATATCTGATCATTCTCGCCCCATATGATCAAAACATCCTGCTCATCATACATTAAAGTTTTCGAATTAGTGAATCTATTTATGTGTTTACTTTCAACCTCAAGTCATCATGTGCTGTTAAGAAGCAATAATATATGTTCTGACCTGTTGAAGTGGAGATATGTTCACTGTGTTATCTTTACCGAAGCTCAACCCTTTTAGTAGTTCCAGCTTCTCCTTCCTGTTTTCCCTGTACAATTTCTGCATGGATTCATGCATATATATATATATATATATATGTCAGATCAACTATACAAACATTGATATATAAAAAGGGAAACATTTTTTAAGGTTATGGATTGAAATAGAAACCAAAGTTGACAACAAAATGTATAAATTTCATAATAATCAGAGTGGCCAAGTGTAGAATACACTCTGTATTAATAATTTATTATTTTTGGATGACGAGGAAACTCACAATTATTACTTGAGAGCATGCATTGAGTAAACCGGTCTCACTCCTTTGTAATAATTTACAACCAATATAAGGGAAAATGGGAGATAAATTCACTAGAAACACCCTATGTGATCAGTTGAAACAAGAGGAATAATTTACTTTTTTTTTTTATTATATATTATTATTAAGGATAATTTTAGTGTTAATTTTTAAATTATAAATTGTTACTTGTGCAATCTTTAGGTCCGTACACACACATCTTTTTTTTCTTTTTTTTTTTTTCGTCTTTATCTCTGTTCTTGGAGCAATTTTTAAACCAGTGGGGCAAAAAATATATTATCTTTTGAAACTTAAAGCAGAAAGATCATTATTTAACAATAACTTAAAAAGCTAATGTTAATTACTGTAATACTCATTATAATTGTTGTAGTTTAATTTTACACCAGAGGTTGTCCTACTATTCACATAATAATGGGATTAATTAATTAATTAGATAATAACTTATCAAATTGGTGTGTGTATATAACTATATATATTATATACATGCGTGCATGAGTAATATTTGACTTTTCTCATTTTTCATTCCACTTATTACTTTTCTCTAATATTAAATATATGCATGTTTTAACTAATGAAGAAAAAACTTGGTGCTTCAGTAGTAGGTTGAGAAAGTAGCTATGGACAGATACTACATTGTAACCGAGTCAGTAGAACTCAAAAAACTAATGAAGAAAAAATAAATTACTTTATTTATTTATTTTAATCTCTCAATAAAATTAGTACATATGATGAAATTTTACACCCTGGGAGGGAAATTATCATTTTCCATATTATTTTATCTTAATCTCTATATAAAGTAGAATATAAAACAAATGAGTTAAAATAATTTTTTTTTAAATGTCATTATCAAACAAGATTAAAAGAAAGTTCTGATCTCTTGTTTTTACCTTTTTTTTTTTTAAATCTTGACTTCGGCGGTGAATAATTTAGTCACTACTTCCCTTTTAAATATTTTTTAAAAAACCCATCCAATTGCAATTTTGTTTAAATATATTGTTAAACATAAATTATTCATTCAATTATACACGCATCAATCCACACTGAACCTTAAAGTTAAAACTCAATCATCTTTTATTGGTTAAAAGTAAGGGTGGGATTGTGGGAATAGGTTGTGCCATATCAAGTGGCATACAACTTAGCCTGATTTTAGCATATCATATCTTAGCTTGTTGTGCTTAGTTAAAAGGTCAAACTTAAGTTTATTTTAAGGATTATTTAATTAATTAAGTTCAAGACTATATGTTTAAGGCCTAGTTATTGGTAAGCTCACATGTATATATTAAGTTCACAGGTATATATACCTCATATTAGGTAAACCTCATATTTATATTACTAGATTATAATTTCTTTTTTCTAACATGATAGAAAGGAACTTGGAATTAAAAAAATAAACATACCCGCGAACACTAATCATATGTCTAGATGTTAATTATTTTCATGGTTCTACTAGGCAATGAGCTTATGAGTCATGTCGACGGGCTCAAGCACTCTCGTTGTCTAGGTACCGTGAAAAGACAATGAGAGTAACGTGACTGGAAGGCGGGACACGGAACCCGTCTGCACAGTCTCGTTTTTTTTTTTCTTTTTAAAATAATTGGAGGTATTTTAGGAAAAATAATTTATTTTCTTAAAAAGGGGTTTTGAGTAACTTTTAAAATTTTAGCATTTTGAAGTAATAAATTATTACAAAAAAACAAATTAACCAAACATTCATATTAACTATTTGATCGAGTTAAACCGCTAATAGTGATCAAACAAGTCAAAATTAGCTGATAAACTATATTGGCAAACAACGCAAGTATTATCTTGTACGATTCACATACTCTTTTTCTTATTCATCAATTTCTTGTAACCTTAAGATTGAGATCGAAATGACTCACCTTAATGAAATCGTTGAACACAAAATCCGGCAAGTAACTCGGACCGCGGAACATACACAACGATATTAACGTCCGCAACTGCCCCGCCGTGGTGGGCAGCAGAAACTCCTCAACCTTCTCGGCGTTGGCCCTCTTCAGCAGATCGTCGTTGTCTTTCTTGTTCATGTTAATCCCGGAGCTCGCAACCACCACTTTCTCCACCCTCTCCGCCCACATTCTCGCTATATGGTACGCCACAAACCCACCGTAGCTCGTCCCCACCACGCAAAACTTCTCCAATCCCAGCTTCTCCACCAGGAGCCTCCCGATGCACTTCGCCTGGAACACCTCGGACCGGTCCGAGGATTTGGTGGTGGACCGGCCGAAGAACACCAGGCTCGGGACGTAGACGTTGTAGTCACGTGCGAAAACCGCGATTTGTGAGCGCCACTGCCACACGCCGTGAGGCCCGAACCCGTGGATGAGGACTAGTGTGGGCTTTGGGGGTGATTTTGAGTTGGGCTTCGGGTTCGGGCCCCAGAAGTGGATGGTGGTCTCGTCGTCTATGTCTATGGTCTGGGAAGTGAGGCCGGCGGCGGAGAGGCAAACGCGTAGAAAGCCGCCGTACAAGGAGGTGGGGCTCAGGCAAGAAGGGTACATGGTCACTCTATAATAGTAGTACACTATTTCTTGCTAGAATAAGCAGGTGTCCCCAATTTATAAATGGAATGAGTTATGAGTATGATGAGTGTACGTGGTTTGGGGTTTGAACAGATTATGTACATTTGCTTTGGCTTTTTATACTTAAAAATAATAATAAAAAAATAAAGCTGTACAATATTAAATGCCCTCCAAAAGTCATTCTACATTTTTTTTAATTGTGATGTGGTAATTTTTAATAAGTTAAAATTTAAAATAAAAAATAATGAAAAAAGGCAAAAACTTGTGTGAGACCGTCTCACCATGAGACGGATCGGGTCGGGTCACGATGCAAATGTAACACTTATATGCACAAATATCATACTTATATGTTCAAATGTAATACTAATCAGGAATAAAATTTTTGTTACTTATTAGGGTAAATGTGATACTTTTAAGGAAAATACAATACTTTTTCATTTCGATTTAAAAGTATTACATTTTTCCTCAGAAGTATTATATTTGCCTTTATAAGTAAGAGGCACTTGTCAACATTACTTATTATGAAAAATGTATTACTTTTTCTCTTATAAGTAACAAAAAGTGTATTTTTGATTATTAGTGTTATATTTGAGCATATAAGTATGAGATTTGCACATATAAGTATGACATTTGCATGGTGTTTTGACCCGACCCGACCCGTCTCACGAATAAGGATCCGTGAGACGGTCTCACACAAGTGTGACCCATGAAAAAATAGTCACATCGGTAACAAAAATTGTATGTGGTGGAATTAATTGAACAGGATCTGAATCAATTAATCCCGGATAATAAATAAGAATAAAACCATATAAATGACAGAAAACTTAAGACAAAGATTTGGCTTGAGTTTTCTTAGAGAATTATTGGTGTATAAGTGAGCAAGTGATGTCATAACCAAGACAAGAGCTACTTATTTAAACTAATTTGCCCAACCAACTCCCTAAGAATAGGGTGCCCCATGAGAAATGACACTATGTCTTTGCCCAACCCACCTCTTGGTTGGGCCTGGAGGTCGACCACGGAGGCCCTTCACATCCCATTCGAGCTCAGAGGTCATTTGCCTCCCCATCCAAGCATGAGGTCGGCTAGTTAGCCTCCACTCCTTTAGGGTTCCCCATCCACTTGAGCTTTACTTATTAGGACGGACTTGATATATATATATATTCATCATTAAGCCCTACTCTCTGAGTTGCAAGACGTTGACAATGAGAGAGAGTACTCACTCCGAGTGCCACATGACCTGCGGTGAGCCCCATGAGGTTGAGCCGAGCATAGGAGTTTAGTTACACCCCAAGTAGCCTAAGTGTCTATGGGGTGCCCATGACCGACCTTGATGGCTCGAACTAGTGTGCCAAACATTCTTTAGTATTCCTATGGATTGTTACTCTCGAATGTTAAGTCTTTAGGTAGGGTGCCTTGGACCAAAACCATTTCTTGCCTTTGGTATTTTTTCTTTGCTCCAAGAAGGGGTTGAGGGTGAGCCCCACAATCTCTTCGTGGCTACCTTACCATTTATCTTTCTTTTTTATTTAGAGATGGGGTCAGCAGTGAGGACCCCATCTATACGAGAGCTTAGCTACACTCCCCTAGAATAGATGTGGCAAGACTCTTGACCCCTTCCAAAAATTGTTGCTAGGTTTAGTTTGGTATGGACTCGATGGTGCATGCACTAACAGGGTCAAATCAGCACCCGACTTAGTGTTGATGGTGGTTTTCAAGCTTGGTGCCGAAGTGCCTCAAGCGTGGACTCGTAGTATGCCTTTGTTTCTCGAGGACTTGACTTAGCACCATGGACATCCTTCGGACCTTGCAACAAATATTTGCCTTCAAACATGATGTCTTTAGGTACGGTGTTGTTTTCCATTTTTATGCTCATTGTTGTTTGGGGCATGTTTCCCTTTTGTTGGTAAATAAATCGTGTCATCCTTTTTCGGAGTTTGTTTTCTTCACTTTGTGAGTCATAGTTTGTTTTG
Organism: Ipomoea trifida; assembly: GCA_003576665.1. Lineage (NCBI taxonomy): Eukaryota > Viridiplantae > Streptophyta > Magnoliopsida > Solanales > Convolvulaceae > Ipomoea > Ipomoea trifida. The sequence goes on from CP025649.1 coordinate 14,226,030, forward strand.
TCCACTTTGTGTTCACTGGTGTTTGTCTGTGGTATTGGTGGCATCCAAGCTTCCGATTTAGGGGGAGGGTCCAATCCCAAGTTTGTTCGGTCCAATTTGAGTTCACCTGGTTGTGTGTGGTATTGGTGGCGTGCAAGCTTTCGTTTCGGGTGGTGTACTAAATGAGTTTTGAGTTAGTTATTTTTCAGTTAGTTATTTGTTTAACAAGTTGGGCATGTTTAATCGATATGCTCTAATTTGAGGGAGAGTACTATAGAACGTATAAAGTAATATGGAACTTATATATATTAGGCAGCCTGGAGATTTATAGGGATTTGAGTAGGTAGTCATATAGAAACTTGTTTCCTTATTAGAAGTCTTCTAACATGTTTTTATAGGGTTGTGTATTCTCTTTTCGAATATACAACTTATTCAGAAACTCTCTCGTTACGTTCGTAACACAAGGCATGCATAAAGATTGGTAATATGCTTAGGTCATCCCTGAGCTTGCATTGGGGAAGGTAAGTTGCCTTTGAGCTTGACCTAGATTGACGATACTCTTGAATCTTCCTCTATCTAGCTTCACTCCTTTGAGCACGATCCAACTTGGCGATACGTTTGGTTCGTTCTCTAACTCACCTTGGGAAAGGTAAGTCGCCTTTGAGCTTAGCTCAGCTTGGCGATACACTTTGGTTGTCCTTCAGGTTCCCTTGGATTTGATTAGCGACCTCAGGGTTGACGAAAAGCCAATTAGAATCCAACAATAATATCGCCTCAACCTTAGGGTTGAGGTTTCTCTTCGAGTGTACTTTGATCTAATCAGCGACCTTAGGGTCAACGGAAGTAGCTCGAGATCCAATAATGCTATCGTCTCAGAGTTGAGCCAATCTCTCTAGCTAAAACTCGGGGTCGGAATTTAAGACTTGAATGGCGACCTTGGGCTTGGCGGGTAATGGCTTTGGATCAAAAGGCGCTTACCTCGAGGCCAAATCAACCCCTTTAGTTTCGATCTCTACACTTTGCGACTGGGCTTGGCCAAGAGGGGAAGGTTTTGGTTTGCTCTCGACCAAAGCTCGGGCTTGGCCAAGAATGAGTTCTTTCATTTGATGGTGAGCTAGGTCAGACCTCATACCATCCCTAGGGAAACACTTAGCTTTTCTTAACGGAGGCTTGGGCTCAACAAAGGACGAGCTCTTCCGTTCCGTGGTTAGCAAGGTCAGACCATGTATCACCCCTAGGTAATACTTTCCCATTCAGAGCTAGGTGAGGTCGAACCCTATAACGCCCCTAGGAGAGTTTAACTTTCCCTTGGTCAAGGTTCGGGCTCTACCAAGAATAAGCTCTTATGACCAATGGTGAGCGAGTTTGGACCCCATACCACACCTAGGAAATATCTTCATATTTAGCGTGGGCAAGATCGTCTTGCGATCCCGTTCAAACTATTTCCACTGCACCCAGTGCAACACTAGTGGGAAATATTTCCAATTAACAAGGTCTTGGGCAGAGATTTTAAAGGGTTATAATTAGTCTGAAGTAAATTAAAAAATTTAATGTATCAAAAAAATATTAATGTGTTAGATCCATGTTGCTACATGCGTCCTAGTCTAATGAGTAATGACATAACTATTTTAGGCTACTTGCATACCATGATGGGCTATTAGCTAGTGGCAAGGGGTTTGACTTATTAGCCATGAAGAGAAGAAAGGTCAAATGAGTTTTTTAATTTAAATATTTTCTTAAATTGTTGATAGTAAGTTTTTGTGATTTGACCAAGAAATGTGGACGGAGGTTGCAAATGCAATGAGATTAATTACAGTATTATATAAGAAAGCATATTTTATTTAGTCAAACAAAATATTTGTTGAAATATTCAAATTTGGTGGAATAATCTTTAAGATAATTAAGAGTATTGGATGTGTGGAGGACGTTAGTTGTGGGCGAATGGCATTATGGCATGCGGTTCATTTTTAAATTCATGAAAGGGAAATGCCAAGATGATGAATGACCCATCATAAAAGAGATAATAAAACTTTTTCTTGCCCAGTTAATACCATCCGAGGTCCTCTGAATCTAGTGATTTTATCATTTTTAAATGAGTTTATTACCGAAATGATCCCTCGACTATTGCAAAATTATCAATTTGGTCCTCGACAATTTTTCGTGCCCAATTAAGTCCCTCGACTTTGAAAATTTTAACCAATTTGGTCCTCCGTTTATTTTACCGTTAAACATCCGTTAAATCGGGACTAAATTGGTAATTTTGCTATAGTCAAGGGACCAAATTGGTAAGTTTTCAATAGTCAAGGGACCATTTCAGTGAAAAATTAGTTACCAATTTGGTCCCTTGACTATTGAAAAATTACCAATTTAGTCCCTTGACTATAGCAAAATTACCAATTTGATCTCGATTTAACGGATGTTTAACGGTAAAATAAACGGAGGACCAAATTGGTTAAAAATTTCAAAGTCGAGGGACTAAATTATGCTCGAAAAATTGTCAAGGACCAAATTGGTAATTTCGCAATAGTCAAGGGACCATTTTGATTACCTGTAATCCTTTGACTATTAAATTGTTACTATTTATGGTCCAAGTTTAACCACCTATCAAATTTTAACCTGTCTTGGTACTATGGGTGATTAACTTAGACCATGATTTGTAACAATTTTATATAAAATCACAAGTGATCAATTTAAAATCGAAAGATTAGATTAATTCTTTTCTTGCAATATCGAGTATGTCAAATCACAATACATTATTAGTGTTGATAGTAGGTGGTATAATAAATATTTTATTTTTGGGTTTTTGCCCAAGGTATCCCTCCAGCCGACCGCTAGAAGACTAACCTCCGTCCCAACTGTCAGCACACTAAGTGGTAGGGGACTGGCCAAATGGTTTGCTCCATTCACCTGGGTGGGGATCGAACCCCAACCTCATGCTTAAGGAACGAGGTGCTGAACCACCACGCCAACCATGTTGGTTAGGTGGTATAATAAATATGATACTCCTATATTTTGTTTTTGCTAGTATAATCGGCGCCGTAAAAATCTCTATTAAAGAATAATTTAACTTTTGACTATCTTATTTTATTTTCAGCCATTTTATTCTTTTAATCGTTAATTTTAAAATTGATTAAATTTATTACTTAGTTTGACTTTAAAAATCTGTCACTTTAATTGGACTTATAGGTATAAAATTCTATTCTTAGATGACTAAAATTGACAAGTTCTTAAAACTCTGATTGATTTTAAAATTTTAAAATATGCACTATTACTAAGATTAACATTATAATTTAAATATAAATATATGCAATTTAATTTATTATTATTTTTTTGAGTGAGAAGGGGAATTCACAATCACTGCTCAAGAGTGTGTACTAGGTAAAACTTGCATTGTGACTTTAGCCGATTAGGTTGCTCATAGCTGACTGGCTCAAAATAAGAAGACCAATAATCCGCTCTCGCTAGGAGTTAAACTTGTAACTTTGTGGTTATAAAATTAACAGTCTGACAAACTTGGCTGTGATTTTCCACAATTTAAATATATATAGTAAGAGAAAATTGTAATTTATGCCCCTCCATAATATGTTAATTATCAATGTTACCATGAATTATTAGTGGTGTAAATGTTACCCCTCAATTTTCAAAATGGTACATAAATTGCATGCCCTCATGTTGTGTAAATATTGCCTCTCAATTATTAAAATGGTACATATATTGCCCCTCCCGTACGGTACGGGAGAGGCAATATATGTAACGTTTTAAAAATTGAGAAACAACATTTAAATTACTAATAATTCAAGTGTGACATTGATAATTGACATATGGAGGGACATAAATTACAAATTTTTCCCTTATTAATATCTTGCAAGGTGGAGTTCGAAAATTTATTGTGATTTTTACTTATTATCGGTAGTTGAGTGTTAGAACGCTGAATAATTAAGGGTGGTGATCTCATTGATCACTCATTCAATCAATTGTCAGCGATTATATAAACTTTATTAATTAGGTAACGGCAACTCGGCAACAATTGGAAGGACATATTTTCAAGAGTAATGATGAAATAATGCAATCTGATTAATGATGTTGATATTGTGTGAGACCGATTGTTTTCTGTGAAATGTGCACAATACTCTATAATTAAAAAAAAAAAGAAAAGTAATATTTTTTTTGTGTTTATAACAAATATTACATTTTAGTTAAAGAAATAAAATTAAAGGTCTAACGTGAGACAATCTCGCACAAGATTTGCTCATAATATGGTTTATATATTAATAATTTGATAATTTCAAATCGAAAGTAAAAATTATATTCCTCCAAAGTCTAGTTATGTAAAATATGTTTGTGTTAGGGGGTATGTGCACGAGTTCAAACTTTTAAAATTTATTTTGAAATTTAATTTAGGGAAAATTGCATTTTTCGTCCATAAGTTATAGGATAATTGTAGAATTCATCCCTCATCCCTAAGTGTTAGTCATGTTTACTTTTTGCCCCTAAGTTATCATTCGTGTTGCACTTTTCGTCATTTTATTAACTTTTTGTGCTCACTTTTCGTCCCCGAGTTATATTAAAGTTGTAAATTTCGTCCATAATGTTTTGTTAGTAAATGGATGAAAAGTGCAACGCTAATGATAAAGGGACGAATTCTACAATTATCATATAACTTAGAGACAAAAAGATCAATTTTTTCTTTAATTTACAAACCCTCCCCCCCCCCCCCCCCTTCCCCCGCTACACAATTTAAACTCTTTAAAAAGTTGAATGATATATATACTAGTGTAAACTCACATATTTTCTAGATGAGACAATGACTACTTATAAGCATTTTCATAGTCCATTTTTTAACTTTTATTAGTACAAATTGAAAATCAATTCTTCTTTCATCTATTATCTATTTCGAATGTATAATATATTAACTTAAACATCTCACTTATGAGAATATATCCAAATTCATTTTAATTGATCCAACTCAAATTGAAGTGAACTCTACTCTAAATGTGTTTAATTTTAAAAAAATTTGCAAAAATATATCGGAATATCCTAAATATTAAATGGTATTGATTTTTTTTTAAATGTCAAAAATATACATTTGAAATTTTTTAATTTTTAAAAAATGTATACAAAATTTTTTTTAAGTATTATTAATTCTATTACAATGTACTATTAAGAACCCCGAGCCATTGATTTTGATGATACCTAAGACCAGAGGAGACCCCCCAAACTTTTTCTTTGTCTTTTATCTTAATAGGCCGAACACTGGTTAAGGACTCGTCTCAATGAGTTCATAACAGAACCAAAGGTGACCCTAAGCTGAAGCATTAGAAGCCCTCAAGGTCGAAGACTCAAAGAATTGAAGACCGAAAACTTACCAAGGCCGAATACTGGAAGGGTCGAACTCTTGAAGACTGAATAATCAAGATGAGTTATTCGAGGAGATGATGAGAGAATGATAAAGTCAATCATTCTCACGAGCACCTAAGGCATAAAGACTCTAGGGACATTCCTTAAAATATTGTCTTGTCCATAGCCTTGATGTTGTGAATGGTCAGAATGTCAAGCGGATTCTAGGTAATGATCCCAATGAGCATTAAATGACATGTCCTTTTGTGTAGGACAAAAGACAAATTGTCTTTACACTAAAGTAGACAAACAGCTAGAAAGTACTAACATTCACATGGGTCAACTATTACCCAGCGGATATTGCACATTGGACTTAGGTTTTGAATTTTTGATTTCCCTCTAACGGAATCAAAATTTACGCCTATAAATACCCATGCTTCATCTCATTTGGAGCTGCTGGTTCATACATGCAATAAGGCTATTGATAGGGTAATACCCGACACATACGGTAAACCCGACCCGGAGAAGAAGGGTCCATACCTAGCCCAGCTACTATGCCGACCTACCCAGAGTGTCCCAACCTCTCGACCATAACTGATCCCGACAGCCCAGCAGTTAGAGGACACGTGTATGGTCACGGGCCGGAGCCAGAGGATGGCAGTGCATGGTCCCCACGTGTGCAACATGCCTATAGCCTGGAACTCGTCACCCCTAGCTCCCCTATAAATAGCCGCATTTATTGAAGAGAGAGGACTTTTGGCTAGGCTTGAGACCGCTAAGATTCGACTCCCGGCCTAATCTAAGCCCCGAGCTCATACCTTTAACCTCTCACCGCCTTGATCAATAACATTTTGCATTCACTCTACGCCCATCTTCCCGTATTTACACTATCATTTTTTGCGCCGTCCGTGGGGAACGACGTATTGTAAGCCCGTTCACAAGGCAACTGTTCCCTCATTATGTATCCTTATCTGGATTTTTTCAACGAACCGGAAGCACAGGAGATGGAGTACGTGAACGACCCCGAGGTCGAGGATCAGGATCTCAGGTCCCACCTCAACGCCCGCGCGGGGTCGGATCGGACTCACTCTGCCGAACCCCCGCCGCAGGAGCCGGTCAACATCATCCACGAGGTCCCGACCTACCCTCCGTCGATGGGACAAATGCCCTACCAGTACCCCATGAACTCTATGGGGATCCCAGACTTGAATTACCAATGGTGGCAACACACGTCTCAGTACTACCCCCAACCGCCACCCTATCAATTTCAACCCGGAATTTACCTGCAGTCGACCTACTTCCCGGCCTGTGGAGTGTCTCTCGCGCCTCTGAGACGGGATGATACTCCTAACAACCCGGAGCTTCGCCGAGTTCAGTCAGAACGGAGGGCATCCATGCCGTACCCAGAACCCCAGTGCAACCTCGCCGACCACTAGAGGCCCAGATGGAATCCGTCGACGGGTCGGAGTATGACTCCCCACGCCGAAGGAGCGCCTTTGACCGGTTACGACCTTCGGCTAGGGAGCGCCTAGGGGTCCGAAAAGAGGGCCGCAGGTTCGTCGACAGGCCTGTCCCTAGCTACCGAGGCGACTCGGAGAGCAGCAGTTCCCGCTCGGGCAAAACGCGCAATCGGGAATTTTAGAGTAAAATTACTAATTGTAATAATACAGTACATATATTTTCCTGCAATACAATCTATACTATTAATAAAAACAATATCCTCAACTTTAACTTACCGCCCAGAACACTCCTATACTATTAAGGTTTGCATAATATTGTAAAATATGGTAATACAATTTCTATTCGTAATACAAATATTGTACATTAAGATATGGTAATACAATTCGTAGTAAAATATATTCTTCCCTGCGTCCTATTCGTATTACAATTTTAGATTAAAATTACTAATCGTAATAATACAGTACATATACTTTCCTGCAATGCAATTTATACTATTAATAAAACAATATCCTCAACTATAACTTTCCTGCCCAAAACACTCCTATACTATTAAGGTTTATACTATTAATAAAAATAATATCCTCAACTTTAACTTCCCACCCAAAACACTCATATACTATTAAATATTGTAAATTATGGTAATACAATTCCTATTCGTAATACAATTTTAAATTAAAATATAGTAATACAATTCCTAATCAAATATATTCTTACCTATTTCCTATTCTTAATACAATTCTAGATTAAAATTATTAATCATAATAATACAGTACATATATTTCCCTGCAATGCAATCTATAGCTTGAAAGTGTTAATTAGTTCTAGACGAGGATGAACAAGATTGTGTTGCTACTACCAATATTGTTTAATTACAAAGAGGTTTCAATAATGTGTAAATACAACCGATGATATTATGTTTTTTTTCCAAGATGGCAAAATTGCAATATATCTACACAAAAATATATCTTCCATACATATGAATTAGAATAGCAATTGAATACTATAACTGAGTTACTAGATAACGAGCATATTTGCCTAATTTATAAAAATAATAAACAATGATATATAAAATTTCTAAAGTTCCAGCACCACATGCGTACATCTACACATTAGCTATTAATTAAGCAAGGCAAAAACTTGTGTGAGGCCGTCTAACCATGAGACAGGTCGGGTCGGGTCGGGTCAAGATGCAAATGTAACACTTGTATGCACAAATGCCATACTTATATGCTCAAATGTAATACTAATTAGGAATAAAATTTTTGTTACTTATTAGGGTAAATGTAATACTTTTAAGGGAAAATACAATACTTTTACATTTCGATTTAAAAGTATTACATTTTTCCTCAAAAGTATTATATTTGCCCTTATAAGTGAGAGGTACTTGTCAACATTACTTATTATGAAAAATGTATTACTTTTTCTCTTATAAGTAACAAAAATTGTATTTTTGATTAGTGTTATATTTGAGCATATAAGTGTGAGATTTGCACATATAAGTATGACATTTGCATAGTGCTTTGACCCGACCCGACCCGTCTCACGAATAAGGATCCGTGAGACGGTCTCACACAAGTGTGACCCATTAAGCAATTATTTACTGGAATTCAAACAAGGATAGCATCAGAAAACATAATCGATCCAAAACATATTTTCAATTGCACTATATAATATTTGATGTTATAATTTATATAATTATATATCGATCCAATTATTCTTAATATATTATAACAAATCCATTCCGTGCATCGCAAGGGTGAAAATACTAGTTGAGTTAAAAGAAAGAAATACAATTAAATTTATAAGAAAAAAGTGTCAAATTGGCCCCCTAAGTCGGGTGGATAGCGCAATTAGGCCCCCTAACTGGAAAAAAAAAAAAACTTCATTCAAGCTTCCTAAACCGGTAAAATCTTTCAATTAAGTCCAAGTTGATTTGTTTATGAGGTCAAATTTAGTTAGGGGTCTAATTGATCTATCCACCCGACTTAGGAGACCAATTTGACACTTTCATTTTTTATTTTATTTTTTAAATCAAATATTTTTTATTTATTAAAAATATTATTTATTATGAAAAATATTTTTTTATACATGGGTAATTGAATGTCGAATTTTTTTATTTAAATATCTAACTCAAAGTATATGAATCCAAGATAATATAGAAAATTCATTATAATTATTACTAAAATAAATGTTTGCAACCTTGTAAAATCGATAGTCTAAATATTTGGTCTAAAAATGATAGTCTAAATAAATACTACTTTTCATTTGAATTTTTCTAAGTGTTCTTAATTCTCTTTTGAGTAACATTGTCATTGTCTTTATCTTTACTATTTGTTCTATTCCTTTTTGTTGATAGTGTGTTATTTGCAATTCGGTTATTGTTGGTAGCATAGATGACAATGTCATGCAATGAGATTATGATATAGGAGTTATGGACTTTCCTTTAGGTGTTCTGCTTGGGGGCTTGATTTGGTTCAGCTATTATTGTTGAATGAGTTATTGTGGATAAAGAAATCCATAGTTTAAGAAAAAAGATTAAATAAATAAATAAAAATTTGAAAATTTAAAATATTATATATTCCAAAGATATTAAAAGGTAGTTTCTCGCTTCAATTTGCGGGGTAATGAGTTATTTGAGTACTTTCATTGTCAACAAATCTCCCAAGTAGTTAATATGATTGGTTTCAAACTATTCTTTTTTATTTTTTTCAGGGTATTAAAGAAATAAATATGTATCATTTTTTGGTGTAACTACTAATTTATTTAATTCAATAAGAGTAAAATAGAGCGATTTCGCTTCAATTTGTTGGATTATTTGAGTACTATATATCTTTGTCAACCAATCCCCAAGTAGTTAATATAATTAGCTTCAAACTATTTTTAAAAAAAAATTCATAGTATTATTAAAATACTTGGTAAATAAATATATAACATTATTTTGTACTATAACTTTGATATTTAATTACAAGATATTGTAAATATAAGATAATGGACAATGTAATGAATATCAATTGATAAATTTGAATGTAAAGAATCTTTGCATGAGAGAAAATAAAGACAATATAACTAATGAAATTATTTCTCTTATTTAATTTAATTTTTTGATAATGAATAATTTTTTCAAATAAAGGTATTGTAGACACATAATTCTAAATTAAAGAAATACATATGTATCATTTTTTGTTATAGCTACTAATTTATTTAATTTCATAAGAGTAAATAGAGTGAGAAACTTAATTATCTCAAATTTAATTTGATTGAGATGAGGTTCGAACCTAAGATCTTTCTTATAGAAATTAATGGGTAAGTTAAAAGTTAACGGAATATTAACGGAGAAGAGAATATTTAACGGAAAACTTAACGGATAATCATAAAAGTAAGGTTAAATTAGGTAATCTCGATGAACGTAGCCTTTTCTGATTGATAACAGAATTACAAGATTGAAGCCATACCTATATGAGAGTCAGCATAAGACTCTCCTAGCTTATAGGTACTGATCTATTGACTACAGCTAAACATAACAAACTATAAAATAATATAATGTTATTATATGTGACATGGTTAATACGCCCCCTCAAGCACAAGGTTGAGCTGAAACAACATTGAGCTTGGAGCGCAGAGCAGCGAAGCGTTTAGCTGGTAATGGTTTGGTGAAGATGTCCGCAATCTGGTCTTGAGTCGACACAAAACTGACCGTGAACTCCCCTGATGCAACTTTGTCTCGGACGAAGTGATAGTCGACTTCGACATGCTTAGTGCGAGCATGAAAAACAGGATTAGCAGCCATGTATGTGGCTCCAAGATTATCACACCACAGAGTAGCGGGCTGCCCAGAGTAGAGATGTAACTCTCGTAGTAAGGAGATGACCCAGGTGATCTCGGCTGCTAAATCGGCCAAACCCTTGTACTCAGCTTCGGTAGACGACCGAGCCACAGTCCGTTGCTTTCGAGAGACCCATGATATTAAGTTCGAGCCAAAAAACACTGCATATCCACTGGTGGATTTTCTGTCAATCGGACATCCAGCCCAGTCAGAGTCAGAGTAGCCGTGTAGAGCAGAGTTCGAGGCTGGAGTGATATGAAGACCCATGTGTAAAGTGCCTTTGACATATCGTAAAACCCGTTTAAGCAACACCCAGTGTTCTTCTGTCGGAGAGTGCATGAACTGACAGAGTCGGTTAACGGAAAACGACAAATCGGGCCGTGTAATAGTGAGGTACTGAAGGGCCCCTACTAGCCGACGATACTGCGTGGGATTATCAAAAAGATCAAGTGATGGTGTAGAGGAGTGAGTAACTGCAGACGGAGTCGCTAGAGGTTTGCAATCAGCCATGCCTGCACGTTGCAAAATATCTTGCATATACCGTTGTTGAGACAGTAAGAAACCTTGACCATATTTCATAGTTTCTATCCCGAGAAAGAACCCTGGAGTACCCAAGTCACGTATCTTGAAGGCTTTAGACAGACGGTTGAGAAGAGTATCAACAAGATTGGAATCGTTGCCCATCATGATTATGTCATCAACGTAAACCAGAAGAAAGACCCGAGACTCACCCGCTGTGTAGTGAAACAGTGAAACATCGGTCTTAGAAGATAAAAATCCGGCAGTTGTTAAGAAGTCCTGTAGTCGTTTAAACCAAGCGCGAGGTGCTTGTTTAAGCCCATATAGAGAACGCTGTAGTTGACAGACGTAGCCCGGGTGCTGAGGATCTTCGTACCCTGGTGGTTGCTTCATAAAGACGGTTTCAGCAAGATGACCATTTAAGAAAGCATTATGCACGTCTAACTGTCGAAGAACCCAAGAATGTGTAACCGCCAGGGAAAATAGAAGACGAACTGTTGTTGGCTTGACGACAGGACTGAAGGTGTCAAAGAAATCTTCTCCTGCAACCTGATTAAATCCTTTAGCGACAAGACGAGCTTTATACCTTTCTATAGTACCATCGGCTTTGCGCTTGGTGCGAAAAACCCATTTACAACCGATTATATTCATCAGAGGGGTTGCCGGTATAAGCTTCCATGTGTTGTTATGCAGTAAAGCATTAAACTCCTGATCCATTGCATCTCTCCAATGAGAATGCTTAACTGCCTGTGTGTAGCAACTCGGATCCGTGGTTGTATGCAGCGCATAGAATTGTTCACCAGTACCTTTCGTCTTCTTACGAGTGCGCATAGCATGACCTCCTGTGGGCGGCTGTATAGGAGCAGTCTGAGTGACTGGTATTTCAGAATCTAAAGGCGATGCTGATGCAGACTCAGTAGGTGCACACGAGGTGTCAGACGGATGAAAAGAAGGATCCGAGACCGAGACTACAGCAGATTGGTTCGGAGTAGCATTAGAACAAAGAGGAGCAGACGCCCATACTGTTTCTTCTGGTTGAGTGATGTCGGCCTCCTGTAATGCACCCTGAAATGGAAAAGTGGTTTCATCAAACCGAACATGACGGCAGGTATAGATTTTACCAGTGTAAAGGTCAAGGCAACGATATCCCCTATATGTAATAGGATAACCTAGGAAAACACACGGGGCAGACCGATATTCAATTTTGTGACTATTATATGGGCGTAGATAGGGATAGCAGCGACAGCCGAAGACACGGAAGAAAGTGTATGGTGGAGGTGTATTATAGACTTGGTAATGAGGTGTTTTGAAACCAATAGATGACGAGGGTAAACAGTTGATAAGAAACGTGGCTGACTCAAACGCAAAATCCCAGTATTTCATTGGTGTAGAACTTTGGGCTAACAAGGTAAGACCAGTTTCCACAATGTGGCGATTACGGCGCTCCACCCTTCCATTTTGTTCATGGGTGTAAGCGCAGGATTGACGATGAGAAATTCCTAACGATTCAAAGACAGAATGTAAATGACGGTATTCCCCCCCCAAATCAGACTGTATGGCTTTGATAGAACGCGAAAACCGACGTTCTACCATAGCCCGAAACAACGTAAAAATTTTATATATATCGGATTTTACACGCATAGGATAAAACCAGGTATACCTGGAGAAATCATCTACAAACAGGACAAAATATCGAAAGCCTGAATGAGAAATAACCAGGGACGGGCCCCAAATATCGGTAAAAACCAAGTCTAATACATTTAAACTGTTATTGGGGACCCTATCTAACGGAAATCTAGCGGACTTCCCAAGTTGACACGCTGAGCACATATCTAAACTGCTGACTTTATTGGAACTGACTGGACAATCTTTTAGCACCCGCTGCAAGACTTGAGAGTGGGGATGACCCAGACGTTGATGCCAAATGGTTGACGAGGCCCGGGCGGAAAGGAAGACTCTATGATGATAAGGTAGAGATAGTCGATATAACCCGCCCGAAGTGACTCCTTTAAGAAGTATTGCCTGCGTGGTGCAATCCTTCACAAGAAAATGATTTTTATGAAATTCAAAGTATACATCATTTTCGTTAGTGAATTTATAAACAGATAACAAGGAAAGCGATAGATTCGGGACATGTAATATATTCGACATTTTTAATGAGTGCAACCTAGAGGGGATAACCGTGCAACCTACACTAGTTATATCCAAACCTGAACCGTTTCCAACTTTCAGAGTGTCGTTGCCGACGTATGGCTCAGAATGATCCATCAAACCAACATCTGGCGTAGCGTGGGTTGTAGCTCCAGTATCCGGGAACCACGAGTCATCCGCCGATGGTGCCGACGCATCCCCGGAGTACGCCGCGTGAGCTTGCGGCGATGGTTTATCATCATAGCGGCGATAGCAATTTACGGCAATATGGCCGTAATTGCGACAAATCTGGCACCGTGGGGAGTTCCTGCCACCACCACGTCCAGAGCCGCTGCCGCCACGACCGCGACCTTGCCGCCCGCCACGACCACCTGCGTGACGCCCTCCATTACTCCGGCCACGTCCAGCGTAAAAAGCTGCAGGCGAGGGATGCGACGATGCTGAGTCCGGTGCGGCGAAGTCATCGGCGTGAAGAAACTCCTGCGACTGTAAATGGTCAGCCAATTGCGGGAGGGTGATTGGCGTCGCAGCCGCCGTGAGGGTGCTCGCCATGGCTCGGAACTCCGGGCGTAATCCCCGGAGAACGTAGAGCAATTGTTCATCCGCCGTGAGTGGTCTGCCGGCGAGCGATAGGGCCTCGACCAGCATCTGAGCCTGCCCTAAGTACTCTGCCGGCGTCGAGTTGCCTTGCCGGAGTGTTTGAAACCGGCCAAGAAGACTAAGACAGCGCGTCCGAGATTGCGAAGCAAATGCCGCGGTGATCGAATCCCACACTTCCTTGGACGTCTCCTTGCCTACCGCCAAATACATCACCTCGCTTGTTAGCGAGGAGACGATGAGGGAAAGGATCCCTTGATCCTGTTGGATCCACGGCGCATAAGCCGGGTTTGGAATCGGAGGAGACGGATTGGCCGTCGTCGACGGCGCGGCAGCGGGGAGGAACGACGGCGGACATGGCACAGATCCATCTAAATAACCGATCAATCCTTGGCTACGGAGGAAGGGAAGGATCTGAGTGCGCCAATAAATGTAGTTACGGTTTGTGAGTTTGAGGGAGACTTGGTGGTTTGCGGTGGAGACATGCGTCGCCGGCGGGTTTTGCATGGCGACAACAGGGGTTATGGCGCCGTCTGCCGGTGAGGAGGCCATCGGAAAACAAGAAAGTGTAGGTTTACGTATGGAAAAGGTAGGTTTACGTATGGAAAGCGTAGGTTTACGTAAGGAAAGGGTAGATTTACGTAGGTTTTAGGAGATAGGACCTAACCTAGGCTGATACCAGATGAACGTAGCCTTTTCTGATTGATAACAGAATTACAAGATTGAAGCCATACCTATATGAGAGTCAGCATAAGCGCCATCTATTTGATTAAATAATAGCAATTGAAATACTATAACTGAGTTACTAATAAACGAGCATATTTGCCTAATTTATAAAAAATAATTAAACATGATATATAAAATTTCTAAAGTTCCAGCACCACATGCGTACATCTACACATTAGCTATTAATTAAGCAAGGCAAAAACTTGTGTGAGGCCGTCTAAACCATGAGACGGTCGGGTCGGGTCGGGTCAAGATGCAAATGTAACACTTGTATGCACAAATGCCATACTTATATGCTCAAATGTAATACTAATCAGGAATAAAATTTTTGTTACTTATTAGGGTAAATGTAATACTTTTAAGGAAAATACAATACTTTACATTTCGATTTAAAAGTATTACATTTTTCCTCAAAAGTATTATATTTGCCCTTATAAGTGAGGTACTTGTCAACATTACTTATTATGAAAAATGTATTACTTTTTCTCTTATAAGTAAAAAAAATTGTATTTTTGATTAGTGTTATATTTGAGCATATAAGTGTGAGATTTGCACATATAAGTATGACATTTGCATGAGTGCTTTGACCCGACCGACCCGTCTCACGAATAAGGATCCGTGAGACGGTCTCACACAAGTGTGACCCATTAAGCAATTATTTACTGGAATTCAACAAGGATAGCATCAGAAAACATAATCGATCCAAAACATATTTTCAATTGCACTATATAATATTTGATGTTATAATTTATATAATTATATATCGATCAATTATTCTTAATATATTATAACAAATCCATTCCGTGCATCGCAAGGGTGAAAATACTAGTTGAGTTAAAAGAAAGAAATACAATTAAATTTATAGAAAAAAGTGTCAAATTGGCCCCCTAAGTCGGGTGGATAGCGCAATTAGGCCCCTAACTGGAAAAAAAAAAAAACTTCATTCAAGCTTCCTAAACCGGTAAAATCTTTCAATTAAGTCCAAGTTGATTGTTTATGAGGTCAAATTTAGTTAGGGGTCTAATTGATCTAACCCGACTTAGAGACCAATTTGACACTTTCATTTTTTATTTTATTTTTAAATCAATATTTTTTATTTATTAAAAATATTATTTATTATGAAAATATTTTTTATACATGGGTAATTGAATGTCGAATTTTTTATTTAAATATCTAACTCAAAGTATATGAATCCAAGATAATATAGAAAATTCATTATAATTATTACTAAAATAAATGTTTGCAACCTTGTAAAATCGATAGTCTAAAATATTTGGTCTAAAAATGATAGTCTAAATAAATACTACTTTTCATTTGAATTTTTCTAAGTGTTCTTAATTCTCTTTTGAGTAACATTGTCATTGTCTTCATCTTTACTATTTGTTCTATTCCTTTTTGTTGATAGTGTGTTATTTGCAATTCGGTTATTGTTGGTAGCATAGATGACAACGTCATGCAATGAGATTATGATATAGGAGTTATGGACTTTCCTTTAGGTGTTCTGCTTGGGGTTCATTTGGTTCAACTATTATTGTTGAATGAGTTATTGTGGATAAAGAAATCCTAGTTTAAGAAAAAAGATTAAATAAATAAATAAAAATTTGAAAATTTAAAATATTATATATTCCAAAGATATTAAAAGGTAGTTTCTCGCTTCAATTTGCGGGGTAATGGTTATTTGAGTACTTTCATTGTCAACAAATCCCCCAAGTAGTTAATATGATTGGTTTCAAACTATTCTTTTTTATTTTTTCATGGTATTAAAGAAATAAATATGTATCATTTTTTGGTGTAACTACTAATATTTAATTCAATAAGAGTAAAATAGAGCGATTCGCTTCAATTTGTTGGTTATTTGAGTACTTAACTCTTTGTCAACCAATCCCAAGTAGTTAATATAATTAGCTTCAAATATTATTTAAAAAATTTCATAGTATTAATAAAATACTTGGTAAATAAATATATAACATTATTTTGTACTATAACTTTGATATTTAATTACAAGATATTGTAAATATAAGATAATGGACAATGTAATGAATATCAATTGATAAATTTGAATGTAAAGAATCTTTGCATGAGAGAAAATAAAGACAATATAACTAATGAAATTATTTTCTCTATTTAATTTAATTTTTGATAATTGAATAATTTTTTCAAATAAAGGTATTGTAGACACATAATTCTAAATTAAAGAAATACATATGTATCATTTTTTGTTATAGCTACTAATTTATTTAATTTCATAAGAGTAAATAGAGTGAGAAACTTAATTATCTCAAATTTGATTGAGATGAGGTTCGAACCTAAGATCTTTCTTATAGAAATTAATGGGTAAGTTAAAAGTTAACGGAATATTAACGGAGAAGAGAATATTTAACGGAAAACTTAACGGATAATCATAAAAGTAAGGTTAAATTAGGTAATCTCTATTAATAATATTAATCTGAATTATCTTAGCCATCTATTTGATTAAATAATTAATCTGAACCATCCATTTGATTACCGCCATTTTTTCTACCCATTTTAGATCTAACTCTCTTTGGCTCTTATTAGTATAGTAGATTTCACGGTATTAAAGAAATAAATATGTATCATTTTTTGGTGTAACTACTAATTTATTTAATTCAATAAGAGTAAAATAGAGCGATTTCGCTTCAATTTGTTGGGTTATTTGAGTACTATATATCTTTGTCAACCAATCCCCAAGTAGTTAATATAATTAGCTTCAAACTATTATTAAAAAAATTTCATAGTATTAATAAAATACTTGGTAAATAAATATATAACATTATTTTGTACTATAACTTTGATATTTAATTACAAGATATTGTAAAAATAAGATAATGGACAATGTAATGAATATCAATTGATAAATTTGAATGTAAAGAATCTTTGCATGAGAGAAAATAAAGACAATATAACTAATGAAATTATTTCTCTTATTTAATTTAATTTTTTGATAATGAATAATTTTTTCAAATAAAGGTATTGTAGACACATAATTCTAAATTAAAGAAATATATATGTATCATTTTTTGTTATAGCTACTAATTTATTTAATTTCATAAGAGTAAATAGAGTGAGAAACTTAATTATCTCAAATTTGATTGAGATGAGGTTCGAACCTAAGATCTTTCTTATAGAAATTAATGGGTAAGTTAAAAGTTAACGAAATATTAACGGAGAAGAGAATATTTAACGGAAAACTTAACGGATAATCATAAAAGTAAGGTTAAATTAGGTAATCTCTATTAATAATATTAATCTGAATTATCTTAGTCATCTATTTGATTAAATAATTAATCTGAACCATCCATTTGATTACCGCCATTTTTTCTACCCATTTTAGGTCTAACTCTCTTTGGCTCTTATTAGTATAGTAGATAGATTAAAAGTCTACTGGTATTCAAAAAGTTACTGACTTTCACAAACTCTGTCAGAATAGGATTTCTATAGACTTTCTCTTCATTAATATAAATAGATGAAATCCAACCCTCCAACCCCAAACTTTTCAATATTCTCTGTAAACTTTTTTTTCCTCTATCTAAACTAGGCAAATTTTCCATCAATTTTACGTATCAAATCTTTCACAAATATTTTTTTTTTATGTTCAAGCAAATTTTTTGTTGCCATCACAACAAAATAATTGATGCGATCGCAGCTAAAAAAATTGTTGCGATCGCAGCAGATTTATGGAACAGCAGCTGCTGTTCGCAGCATATGTAATTTATTGCTGCTGTGCAGCAAAAATATTTGCTGCAACTACCAGTAATGCAGCAAATTTTTTAAAATTTTTAATTTTTAAATTTTAGTTAATTAATATGTTTATAATTTTATATAATTGTATGTTTATTACTCAGCATTAGTTGTTTCATTAGTTCAAGAAATATATTTATTGATTATATTTATAAAAATTGATTATATTTTATTTATGAATGATATACTCTATTTTTGTGACATCAATATTTTTTTTTTAATTTCTACAATGCACTAATTTATAGATAATATATTAATAGAAGTTATAAAATGTTTGTGAGGGTGTATTCCATTTAGAATTTTAATGACTTTTGTAAACTTTTTAATACGAAAAAGTTTTTAAAAATCTATAAATGTTTATTCTATGGATATTTATAAACTCTTACAAAGTTTATAAAAGTTTAAAAGATTCTAGGAAAATTTACAAAAACTCTACAAAAGTTAATTAAAATCCATCACTTTAAAAGTATTTAAAAGTTCATGAAAGTCGTGATTGAATACACCCCCTTAATTACATCATCCACCCGATTTAGGGGCCAATTTGACACTTTATTAATAAGTTGTTTTTTTGTGGGCCCTCGCAAAGGGAAAAAGGCAAAAGCAGCCGCCAATCAGCGCATAAACTAAGTTTTTTTTTTTTTGAAACAATTGTTTTCTTCTTTTTTTTGGCGACCAACGTAAGTGTAGTTGTCTCTTGATGGACACTTTTGATGAGTCATTTAGAAGTTGCGACATGAAATTAAATAATCAACGAAGACAAGACAAGGTTAAACGGCCTTTTCCGTTGGGAAGCCGCCAAGTCGGTGATGGGACCAAAGAGCTTTAACTCCCACAACCAAACTTTTTTTGTGCATTAAATTTCTTTTGACATTACACAGAACAACACATATCTTAGCATGAAACTCCTTAGTACGCACATGAATTGTAAGTGAAAGAGTACATCAAGAAAGAAGCTTAGTTTCAATCAATATAAATTGTAGGTAAATATTAATGGTTATAATATATTTTATTTGTCTAAAAAGTTGTTCATGCTTATATTTTAGCTAGTCATAGCATGCCACGCGAAAGATCATACCTAACGATTAACTATTGGCAAAAACTTGTGTGTGACCGTCTCACCATGGGTCGGGTCGGGTCGGGTCAAGATGCAAATGTAACACTTATATGCACAAATGTGATACTTTGCTCAAATGTAATACTAATCAGGAATAAAATTTTTGTTACTTATTAGGATAAATGTAATACTTTTAAGGGAAAATACAATACTTTTACATTTCGATTTAAAAGTATTATATTTTTCCTCAAAAGTATTATATTTGCCCTTATAAGTGAGAGGTACTTGTCAACATTACTTATTATGAAAAATGTATTACTTTTTCTCTTATAAGTAACAAAATTGTATTTTTGATTACTGTTATATTTGAGTATATAAGTGTGAAATTTGCACATATAAGTATGATATTTGCATGGTGCTTTGACCCGACCCGACCCGTCTCACGAATAAGGATCCGTGAGATGGTCTCACACAAGTGTGACCCTTAACTATTATGTTTATTTGGAGTCTAGCTAATATTTTGAATAGTTTTCAGATTATGAACACAAAATTTTAATTATATATAATATATTAAAATTCAAAATTGGTTAAAATGAGTGTCAGTATGCGGATACAAGTGTTGGAAAAAATGGCATAAATGACATTTTAAGTGGCCATTTTGTGGTATAAATATATGTAGGGTTCACATTCGGTTTGGGTCGGGTCAAAGTGGATTTGGGTTCTTCGTAGTGAGACGAAGAGATCGATATATTATACGCTCAAAATGGATAATGGGTGAATGAGAAATTGATTCTCAAAGTAGACCCATTTGAGATGAAATTTGTGTGGAAAAAGCTTTAAGTAAGCCTTTTGTCTCACATTGGTTGGGAATGAAGATTTGACCCACTATATATACAAGGGTCTTTTTATGACTTGTTAACTTGTATAGCATAGATGCTCTCTCGCGCACGTGCGGGGAGGTGTAAATCAAATCCCAAACTGAGCCTGAAAAGGCTTGACTGGGCGAGACATCATTAATAAGAGATATATATGACATACACCCACACACGCATTATTTTTATGCTTTTTATGATCATTACTACACACAATGAATATATCATCTACGTATAATGTATCATTTACGTGAACACACTTGTCACTCTTATTTATCCTAAAACCATTGGTTAACATTGCATGACCGAATTTTTCGTGCCATTGTTTTAGTATTTGTTTGAAACCTTATAACGATTTAACCAATTTGCACACTTTCTTTTCCTGGCCTGTAACAATAAACTCTTCAAGTTGTTCCATATAGATCTCTTATTCTAATTTGCCATTTAAGAAAGTGACAGGATAATTGGGCATCAGCACTGACCCAAATCATCAGCAGTTCAGCACTGACCCGAAGACAAGACAACGGACGTTCAACACTGTTCAACACTTCACTCCTCAGCTCCTCAGTATTAATGCTCAACGGCTCCTCAGCTCCTCACCATTAATGCTCAACGGCACCTCAGCTCCTCACCATTAATGCTCAACGGTTCAGCTCCTCATCATTAATACTCAACGGCTAATGCTCCAATGGCTCAGCTCCTTAGCATTGATGCTCCGTTACTGCACTGAGGAAGATAAAAAGGACTCACAAGCACTTGTAGAGACACGACACTTTGACCAGACAAAAAACACACACTGAACTGAGCACTATACTGTACTCAAATATTGTACTCAACATCACTCAATAATACTCAAAATACACCGGTAACATTATTACCGTCAAAAAGCTATTTTAACATCCATATGATGAACTTTCAAGTTTTGCAACACGGTTGTGGCAAGTATCATCCTAATTGAAGCTTATTCTTGTCACTAACGAATAAGTGTCGAAGTAGTCATGGCCTTCACGTTCTTTGTAACCTTTAATTACAGGCCTGACCTTGTAATTCTCAATGGAACCATCTGGTTTCATCTTCCTTCTAAAAGCCCATTTGGATCGCAATGGTTTACTTCCCAGAGGAAGATCTACCAATTCCAAAGTGTGATTTTGTATAATAGAATCAATTTCACTTTTAATGGCATCTTTCCACATTGGTTATTCCGTAAGAGTCACGATTTTTACACATGTTCGATGCTCATTTTCTAGTAAAGAAGTTATAAAATCTTATTCATTTTCTAATAAACATGTTAGAATATTAAAATCATATTCTAATAGGTAAGCTAGAAAATCTTGAATAAATGATTTTTCAACTCTAGCTAATTTGCTATGTCTAGGCTTGAGCTCGAGTTTCTTTATAGACCCCACAATATCATTATCCATAGCTTTGTCGAAGGTCTATTTCAATGTACTAGGTCCATCATTAGACCTACATGAAAATACATATTCAAATAACGATGCATTTCTTGATTCAATTATCGTGTTCTTATGTATGTCGAACACATGAGACTTGTGTAGTAAGAATCGATAGGCACTATTGTTATGTGCATAGCTAATAGGCATTCTACCTTTTCACAACTCGTAAGGAGTTTGATGGGAAATATACCCCAGGTTTACCAACCCTTACGTACTAAAAACTTGATCAGATCCAACTGCACGCATGGCAAGGGTCTTTTTCGACCGTGCCAACCTGCTAAGAACCTTCGAGAGGCTTTGGAGTACAATGACAGATCAGGCAGACGACGTCTTTGGAACACCCACACTAAGAACCGTCGTCGAAGGCAATGACCACGCGACTCCGGCCTTTTACCACAAATAGCCGATCAATCAATTGTTCGATAACTCACTCCAGCTCAGACACTTTAAATTAATAAAATAGCTTGTACATACATAGCATATTTTCTAGTATCAAAACGAACTATTGTTGTATTTTATTTTAATGCAATTACATCAGGATACCTATCTCGGACACCCCGAGTTCAAGAAGATCAATTTCAACAAGGGAAGAACAATCTCTAGATCATAGCATGTCCGGCGATCTCTAGAATCTAGATTGGTATAAAACAGTCCCTATACCACAACGGATCCGACCTTAAACGTCGGCGAAAGATGGTCTCTAGACCACATAAATCCGATTCCTAGGTCGATACAAAATTCGACCTCTATGTCGGTATGAAACGGTCCTTAGACCGCAATAAACTTGATCACTAGATTGGTAACACAACCGACCTCAAAACGTTGGTGGAAGAGGGTTACTAAACTCTGCTTAATCCAATCCCTAGATCGGTTTAAAGCCCGACCCTGCGTAATCCGATCCCGAGGTCAGTTTAAAGCCCGACCTCCGCGTCAGTACACAACAGTCCCTAGACCATGAGAAATTTGATCCCTAAAACGGTGTGAATTCCGCCCTTAAACGTTGTCAGAGAACGGTTTCTAATCCCGATCTCAAGATCAAAGTTAGAACCAACCTTTGTGGTAATGAAAAGGATTCTTGGGCCACAAAAGATTCCAATCCGAAGATCGAGGTAAAACTGACCTCTGTCATAGGCAACCAATACTGAGATCCCTCCTTAGAGCCCCCCCCCCCCCCACCCCCCCGGCATGAAAGAGATCGAGAACCTTTATGTTATACAATTCAAGCTCCTTTTAAAAGAGAACTGTATTTATACTAGTGCAAACTCACTTCCATATTTCAATGTGGGACAAAGATTTCTTCCAACTCAAATGGGTAGATTTTAAAAATCAATTTTTTATTCATCCATGATTCATTTTGAGCGTACAATATATTAAGTTTTTCGTATCACTTAGGCTCTGTTTGGCAGAGCTTATTTGGGAGCTTATAGCTTATTTTAAGCTACTAATAAGCTATAAGCTCTGTTTGGTAATGTTCCCAAAATAAGCTAGTAGCTTCTTAACCTTTTTCCATATTTATCCTTATTATTTTAAATAAATGTCATCTTTTACCCTCCCAATTAAAATTATTTTGGCATTTTCTCTTCAATATGTTTGGTTGTAATTTCAATTTGACATTTGTGTGTTTGAACATTAATTCTTGTATGAACTAATTTTATGAACTATAAATATTTTATTTTACTTTATATATTTTCAAATATATGTTCTTACTTTATATTTTATTAAAATATATAGGTTTCATCATTTTATATTTTAATATGTAAACAAACCTATTTAAATTTAAAACTATTTAAATTTTATGAAGATGTCTTTTTTAGTCTTTTTACATTTATCAGCTTATCAAAAATCTAATTTTACCAAACACTTTTAAGCATAACAGCTATTTTAACAGCTCTTCAGATTTTAGCTACTAGCTTATACCTTTTCAGCTTTCAGTTAAGTTTGTCAAACATACCCTTAGAAGAATATAATGCGAATCCACTTTGACCCAACCCCCCCCCCCCCCCCCCGATATTTATATCACAAAATAACGACCTACAATGTCATTTTTGCTAAAATATTTTAACACTTGAAGCACCTTCTATTTTTTAAAGGTATAACCAAAACTCTTCTTTATATAGATTTAGTATAGATCGCCAGTTTCTTTGAAACAAATTCAAAACATAATTTCACTTGCTAACGTTATTACTATTATTGTAATACAACTAATTTTTTTGTATGACATTCTCATTACTAATTTGTGTGAACATTTTTTACGGGTAAAAGAATACAAATAAAATTCACTTTTCTTAAAATTTATATGTTTACGATAAATTAGGGAAGCATAAAAGGTCGTCAAAGCATCAGACATGTCTGCTGCCTCACCTTGGATTTAAACAATAATCCGTCGCCTGAGAGATTCGAACTCTCGCGGGGAAACCCCATGTACTTAGCAGGCACACGCCTTAACCACTCGGCCAAAGCGACTTCTGGCTCTCTTTGGTTCACTATATCTAATTGTTGGATACAGAAGAGTTGCAGTTGTAGGCCTATAGTTACTCCATTTATTTATTTATTTATTATTAGTTATGGAGTTTAATATTCGGACTTAAAGTGAAACTCACAGACTTTCTCTTCCAATTTTTAAGTCTACTACACTCCCAGATCATTACCTTACCTTAGTTTGGTCAACCTATTTAAAATGCCTAACTACTCTTATTTCAGTAGCTTCATCAATTTCTTGTGTTTTTGTCATATTTTCATTAATATATCTATTTTTTTCCTTTGAGTATTTATTTGTTTAATTGTAGTTTAATTTGATAAATATAATGCATATTTTATATATGTATTTTTTGGGGGGGATTTAAGCTTTGGTGTTAGATTTTTAATAAAGGATTTCAAGTAGGTAATTTTGTGAAATATAATAGACTCCTTTTTATGGGGTTTTTTTTTATTGGAATCTATACTATATATAAAAGCAATATCCTCCTCCAAAATTTTCTCGCCTAAATGTAGGGGTATTTTAGTAATATGGTAATTATTAATTATTAATATTTATTAATATGTAGAATAATAATATTAATGGTAATTATAATCATAATGGTAATAAATGGTAATGGTAATTATAATCATAATGGTAATAAATCGTAATTATAATAAATTGTTATTGATCATAATCGTAAGCTAATTTGTCAAATAACTACAACTTTTATTCTCAATATTAACTATTTTTTAATTGATTTTTTTAACTATTCTTTTATATTTAAAATTTATATTTCCAGCTCTCATAATCCTTTAATTACAAATGCAGATATTTGGAGCCTATTAAGCAATGTGATGCAAAGAGTAGATCTGTTTAGAGATGTGAAAGTTGAGAAGCAATTAATAAAATATTTTCCTGTTGAAAGCCTAGACATTTATATTTTTGGGCATTAAAGATTTCAAATTTTAAATTTGTGTGATTTATTTAAATCTTAACATTTCATGGTTTTACATTACTTTGAATATGCAATTGTTTTATTCGTTTATTCATACCATGTTCAGAGGTGAAATTATAATTCAAAAAAAAAAAGGAATATTAAAAAATAATTAAGTAAAAATTAAACGGTACGAAATTTAGGCCATTTGAATAAGTAAATTAATATTAATATTTGATTAGAAATTGAATGAAAAAGGAAATGAATTTATTTTGACAATTAAATTATTATAATTATATTAATCATATTAATATTTATGAAGGAAAAAGAAAATGAATATATTAATATTTCATTGGAAATATAATTGGCAATTATATTTTTATAATTATATTACTTATTAATTATATGGAAATGAATATTAAAATTTTTTAATGAATGAAAAAGGAAATAAATATTACACACGGGAATATGTTATTAATATTATGTTACTAATGTTACTAATTGGCACATAATCGGGCCAAATGAAAAACGAGATTAATAATAAAAATTCACTATAAATATAACATAGCTTTTCCTATGCAAAAATTAGTAACCACCAAATGAAATATTAGGAAAAAATTATGAAGGAAAAAGAAATAGAAATGAATATTTATTCCTTTTATGAAGAAAAAAAGAAATGAATATATTCATATTTCAATTCACTGAAAATATAATCGATAATTATATTATAATTATAATTATATTAACTATTTAGAAGGAAAAACAATATGAATTTATTAATATTTCACTGAAAATATATTCAACAATTATATTTTTATAATTATATTACTTTTTAATCATATGGATATTAATATTAAATTTTATGAACGAAAAGGAAATAAATATTACACGGGAATCTGTTATTAATATTTTCTTACTAATTGGCAAGGAATCAAGCCAATTAATTGGCAATTATCCGAAAAAAAGAATGGAAAGCAATATTAATTCTTTTGATGAAAGAAAAAGGAAATGAATATAATCAAAAGAAAATGGAATATTATGAAAAATTAAAAACTTTATTTGGATATCATTTGTCTTGAGTCATTACAGTTTTGCATTACGCACTAGTTTTCATATAAATTTTACTCATTACAAGATAATGTGTGAATGACAAGAATTTTTTCAAATATAGTTTTATATAAAAGAGAATTGTAATTATATGTTGTATTTATGTCTATTTAGTGTTAGGGTGCAAATATTAAAATTGACTACATGCATAATTTTTCTAAATTGATTTTTAAGTGTAAAATTAACTATTATGAATAATTCCTCTAAATTAATTTTAAAGTGTTTAGATTTTAATTTGTAGATAAATATCTACTGAAAATCCTCACAAAACATGCTTAGCTTGTCCATTAAGAAGAACGTAACCTAGCTATGAGTTTAAAGGACTTGTTGCACATGCTAAGTGCAATCATAACACCTATAAAAGTGATTTGTAAATTCTATAATTAATTTTTTTTTAACTTGCTAGAGACTAGGAAACTTTAAGTGTTAAAGATTACAAAAAAAATTTTAAAAAAAAATCTAAAATACATACTTACAAATATTTGCATTAAAATCAGTACAAATTTGTTGATATTTGAAATAATGATGGATTTGAGATGGAATAATTAGGTTTCCATTGTGTTTGTCACAAAATATTTTTCATTGACAACTTTAATGATAGATTAGTCCATTGTCAAACAAGATAGATCGTCCAAGACTAATTTTGTAAAAATATACTGTAACATTTTTTGATCCAATACACCAACAAAATAATGACGAAACTTATTATTGTTAAATTTAGCATAATAAGCATATCAAAAACTAAGAAAGTTACTATATGTCCTTGCTTTAATTTGAACTTTTCTTTATCTATACAATTAAAATTTTCTCTTGGCCAAGGACCTTGTAGTCCAGTGGCATCAAATCCTTCCCGTTATACGGGAGGTGGTGGGTTCGAGCCTTAGTGGATACTGCATTCTAATAGAGTTAGTAGTATTAAAAAAAATAAAAATTCTCTTAAATGTGTAACCCTTGCCTCTCATATAATTAATTGGCGATAAATTGATCATAATTAATAAATACAAAATAAAGTGACGCTGAATATGAGTTAAGTCATTTAATTTGGGGTAGCATTTTAGATATGAACACTTGGCATTTCATAAAAATTTTACCCATTTTAGTTTAAACAAATGAATAACAAAGATCTGAAAATAAAAAACTAAAGGCCTATTAGCTCAGTTGGTTAGAGCGTCGTGCTAATAACGCGAAGGTCACAGGTTCGAGACCTGTATGGGCCAAATTTTTTATCCCCCACCCTTTGCATGTAATAGCCATTCTGAATATGCCTAGTGAGCTGGTGACTTTAATATGGCAACTTTGGGTGCAAACACGTGATGGTAACTTTTTCACCGCATTGGTGCCCCAAGGGAATGCTTCTTGGGGTTAAGGCAAATTCGAGCACCATAAATATATAGTGGCTCGAGTTTGATTGAGCCTTAAAATTAAAGCGCAAATTTAACTCGTAAATTTTTTACATAGTTCGAGTTCAACTTAATTGACTCGAGTGTACTAGCTAATACTTGAGTCAGAGTTTGAATTTGATTAGCCAAACTGCATAACCAAAATAGCATATATTTATTTACATATCAATGATATCATTAATAATATTTGATGCTACAAATACGGTGATGTATTGTAATCAATCACTAAGTATAATCTCAAGTAGTTGAACTTGTTATCAGACATTCCCGAGCTAAACCTCGCTTTTTATATATATCCAGAGGAGACACATGTCGAGAGCTTGGCATGTTAACCACGTGTCTCACATGCACAGCGGAGACAATCCTAATAGATCCACGTGCAATGCGATTCTTGATATATGCTTTATCATGAAGCGATTGGTCAAGGCGATCAGGTTATATTAATCTGTTAATAACGAGGGTTCGGTTCATGGGAAAGGATTCCCGATTACAGTATAATCGGGAATCTCGTCCCGAGTGAAATGAGCCCTTTACCAACCTGCTGAGGCATCTTTTGACTAGGCTCATGTCGGATAAAACACAATGTAATCGGATTTGCTCGGGAAAATGACTTCTCGGTCTCCTGCTTGAATACCGAGCACGTGCTAAGATATACGGGAAGAGTATAATCCCTATCAATATTAATACTCAAGGAAAAGAAATACTATACAATGATCTAAGTTCTTTAATAAATATAATTATCATTAATTATACGTGGGGATAATGGAGAGTCTGTAAGTACGACTCAAAATGTCGTATATAAAAAAAATTTCAAGAATCTGTAATTTATTCAAACAGTTTGTTATTTATTAAAGTAGTTCATTTATTTGTATTTTCACTAATTTTGTTATTTTCTTAATATTTTGTATTGTATTGTTATATTATATTGCAAAATTTAATGACCGTGTATCGCACGGGTACAAACACTAGTTAATTATAATATAAAATACTTTTCAGTGGTTTCTTTCACCATGGATAAGATTATGGTTAAGAATGTAAATTACAATATAAAAAAATCAAATTGGCTTTACTATGAATACCACTAGAAAGATTGTGGTTAAGAATGTAAATTATAATTTAAAAAAAAAAACATAAATGAATCAAATTGGTTTTACTATTAACTTTTTAATTTTTTTTTTGTATAATATGTATTATTATTAATAGCGGTGAACATCGATTGGTTATGGTTAATAACCGATAGATAACCGAAAAACAGATGGTGTTTTTTTAACCTACGTAACTGATCGGAACCGACCAAACATACATATATAGCCGACCGAAATCGATTATGTTGGTTTCGGTTACGTTGGTTATTTCGGTAACCGAAAGCAGAGACTATGCACTGTCCACAATAATTATTAAATAATTTACAGTAAATTATAGTTATCTAACTTACTAAATAAATGGTTTATAGTCTTCACAAAACACACTAAATAAACATACAGTACTAACTACTAAAATCACAAATTCACAATCACAATGACAAATTAATGGTTCATAGTTTCATACTTCATCGTACGTCTTCACAATTCACAAACATACACTAAATAAAAGTCATAGGCTCATAACCATACGCCCATACAGCCATACTGCCAATCTGCCATAGTTCATTTAAAAAAAAAAAAAAAAAAAAAACATGTTTCACATTTTTTTGTTAAATTAATACATAATAAATAAATCTATTTTATTGTTAAAGTAACTCAATATATACTACTCAATACGCAATAGTTACTAACATACACTATTAATTATCTTCTTCTTGACTCCTGTTCTTCTAATCAATCACAAGATCCAACTCATTTTGACATATCTAAATCATATAAAATTACAAGCATTAAATAAAGAAAGAATAATAAGAAAATTATAATATTTAAAATAAAGAAATGATTTTGATACTCACCCATGTCGAGTTTATACATCTCGAGCTCCAACATCATGATCAACTAAATTAGTTATTGAAATGAAATTTTATTCTTGTAACCAATCTTGAGTGCACACAAGAGCTTGTATAATTTTAGGAGTTAATCAGGTACACATCCACCGATGCTAAATGCATATTCGAATGCGACGATGGATATAGGAACTGCCAATATATCACGAGTCATGCATGAAAGAATGAGAAATCTATCAGCATTTTCCACCACCAGAGAACATCAAATTCACCACCACCAGTCTGAGTATCAAGCTCTTCGTTGATGTATTTATTCAATTCGTGTTTTTGTTCCCCACGTCCAATTTCAACCAAATACTTTTGAAAGTCGTCAGTTTCAATATTTAGAACATTATTTAGACAATGCAGTTCATCTTCTCAATCCACATTAGGGGCACTCATTGGTTGAGTAAAATTGTTGCGTACCTCACCTTGTAAAACTTTCAACAACTTATTGTATTCATTAAACAATTGACTAGTCACTTCTCTAAGTTTAGAACACAACACTGAAGCTTGATCAAGTGAATACATTCTCTTAAAACAAAAATCAGCAAACACATATTTTCTTCTAGGTTCAATAACACTTGCAACATAAAGTATACATCTTCTCAACATTCCCCAATATTTGTCAACTTTCTCCTTCATTCTTGCGGCCATAGCATTAAAATGAGGATAATAACTCATTATCTAATCACGCAAAGTACAATACATTTCACAAAGTGATTAAGCATTGCAAGTGACATATGTACGTAGTAGCAGAAATTTTCACTGTAAAGTCATAGTGTTAATAAAGTGATTAACATGTGAAAAAAGGAGGTTTAAAAGCAAATCATCATTTACCCCTTAAGTGGTTAATGCTTTATGGAACAAAGTAATTGTTAAGGATTTAGTTCAGTACTTGTACTTAAGTAGATAGAGTCTGTACTGACATATGGAATTAGTTCAAGGAAGTCTCGTAACATACTTAGAGCATCAAAGACTGAACCAGCTAGAGAGATAGGTCATAGTGTTAATAAAGTGATTAACATGTGAAAAAAGGAGGTTTAAAAACAAATCATCTTTTACCCCCTTAAGTTGTTAATGCTTTATGGAACAAAGTACTTGTTAAGGATTTAGTTCAGTACTTGTACTTAAGTAGATAGAGTTTGTACTAGCATATGGAATTAGTTCAAGGAAGTCTCATAACATACTTAGAGCATCAAAGACGGAACCAGCTAGAGAGATAGTTCGAACGGAAGTTCAAGGCAGTTATTCTATCAAAGATATTCTCAGAGAAGGATACTTAAGTCTTATTCTCTTATCTTCCAAGACGGTGATCTGCATATTACTGAGAGAAAAAATCAAAATACATCCAGAGAAGATCCAGAGAGCTAAACTGAGCGACTTGATATTATTCTAGATTGATTTTCAACTCTAAATCAACTCAATCACCACATTCGTTACTGTTTATGGGTTGTTGATCACATTGATAAAACACATGGGTGCTGCAATTCAAGGGGAGCCTCAATTCGAGTGATTGGGAAATCTCTTCGTAGATTCTTCAAAGAAGATACTCTACAATGTTTAGCTATGGTGTAGCGTGAAGCTTAGAGTTCTTCGTCTTCATCATTGTGACTTGGTATATCATTTCCCTTGAGTTGAATGGAGAATATAATCGGGATTGGGTTACCAATTCTTAGTGTGATTTTACTACTTTCTTGTTAATTGCTTTTTGGTGTTTGGGTGAACTACGCAATACTATAGAAATTGAACTAGTCCATATAACACACATGATCAGGAAACATTAACTAGCAAAGTTGCATTCAATATTTATTGTTTAAATTAATTTTGAATTACTCATGAGTAGTTGGATGGCGCATTGGTTGACTAATTTCACTTGGTAACCAAACGCGGCCTGGGGGCCGACTACAAAGACTGGAGAGCCTAGTGCCTGGTGCCCGGGCTATGGGACCGGGTGCCGGGTACGTCTACCTGAGTACCCGCTGTCAAGCATGCACAACTATCCAGATAATGCCATCTGGATATTTTTAATTATGTTATATCGCTATACAAATTTGGTCTGAATATTGGATATTGAAATTTTACATATATTATACTTAAAAGTAAACATATACATTCCATTCAAATGAATATATTAAAAATATTTTAAATATTAGTTCAAAAAATATTAATATTATCTAAACTAAAGTTTAGGCGAACTTAATAGGTTAATGGTTCAGATATATTTTTAGTTATGTTATATGCGGATATAAATTTACTTGGATATCAAATACAAAAATCTTACATATACTAGGCTTAAAAGTAAAAATTATATTTATTCCATTTAAATCAAATACATCCAAAAATATTTTAAATGTAAGGTTTTTTTTTTTGAGAAAATTTTAAATGTAAGGTTTAAAAATCACTCATAATTAAACTTGTGTTAATTTTATAATGTTTGTCTAAAAATAAATAAATTTGAAAAAAAAATTGAGTGTTAGCAAACAAGTTTTCTAAAAAAAAAAAAGAAAAAAAAAAAAAAAAAAAAAGAAAAATTATGCATAAAATGTTGGGAAACAATTCTCGAAATACCCAAGAAAATGGACGAAATAGAAAAATCCACTAAAACAAATAATTACAAGAAATAATAATCCACAAAGGATTACAACAAAAGAAATACAAGGAAAAATTCCCGGAATATAAACCTACAACAAAGGTTAGATAAACCTGGAATAAGGGACGATGTATATCGGACTTTGGGGTGGTGGTAAGCACGAGTCGCGTTGCCACTTTCCTTAAAACCTTATTTGCCGCTTCCCGAGGTGCTGGAACGTTGCGGCCTAGGTTTCCCAGGATAAAACGTGCTTCGATCCGCCGTTTGTGCACTCAAACTTGGACCCGGCGAACGAGAACGTGGGATGAACACAGGTGGCTAGAAAGAAGGAGAGCAGAGTTTCGAGGTAGAAAGTATTTCGTGTATATCACGTATTACTTGTTCATGCGTGTTATTCTAAAAATCTGCTGCTCACCTGGAAATATATAGGAGATGAAGGATTAATGGCATTTATCATGGCATTCATTCCTTGGCAAGGTAACATCCACCCACTAACCAAGAATTAACTTTGCCATTAACATGAAATTAACTCTAAAATGAATATTGAAATTAATCTGAAATTAATTCCGTAACATATTGAGTTAATGACTTTAACGGTCACATTGGAAGTGAACCGCGTTGGCCAAAGTCTCTTGCGAGAGGTTACTGCAGTTACGCGTGGAAGATCGCCTTCGAGAGGTGACTCAGAGCTACGATTGATCGACTTGTGCGAGCTTCGAGAGTTAACTCTTAGCCGCGAGAGATCGACCGGTGCGACCAGGAGATCACCGCTATCGCAAGCTTCCATCGCATTACACTTCGAGTCGCGCGAGCTCAACTATGTCTCGCGCGCTGCCCAGATGCGCCGCGAGACATGGTCTCGTGCGCTGCCGCTCGAGACATCGAGGTCTCGACGCAGCTTCGCTTCGAGAGATCAATCTCTCGAAGGCTGTGGACTGAGATGGATAAAATCGTTCGGATTTTTGACATAACTTAGCCCGCAAGGCCAGCCAGTTTTCCGGACGACATTCGTGCCCGCAGGTGCAGGCGCACACAAGTTCAAGCCTTTCGAACTCATTTTGGAATTTGATTTGCACCCCCCCCCCTGCGCGCGAGAGAGAGCATCTATGCTATACAAGTTAATTAGTCATAAAATGACTCTTGTATATATAGTGGTGCAAAGGTTCATTCCAAACCAATGTGGGACAAAGCTACTTAAGCTTTTCCACATTTTTCCATCTCAATGGGTTTACTTTGAGAACCAATTTCTCATTCACCCATTATCCATTTTGAGCGTATAATATATCGATCTCTTCGTCTAAGAACGAAGAATCCGAATCCACTTTGACCCGACCCAAATCGGATGTGGACCCTACATATATTTATACCACAAAATGGCCACTTAAAATGCCATTTATTGCCATTTTTTCCAACATAAAAAGCAAAGAACAATTTCCTGAACTAAACATGCCCTAGATGTCTACAACAATTGTTAGCATCTAACAGGATCCCATTGCATCCTGGTTGATGAAGAAAGTGCAAACATATACGATTATTGTACTGTTCTTAATCGATACGATTGTTAAACTGCTTTTTTTTTTTTTAATCAAGCGAAGCATAAAGTTCAGAGTTATTTATGTTTTAAAAAAGGAAATATATTAAAGTAACGCACGCGACTACCAGTACTCCGTGAATTTGCAACGTTAAAACAATTCGTCGCCTGAGAGATTCGAACTCTCGCGGAGAAACCCCATGTACTTAGCAGGCACACGCCTTAACCACTCGGCCAAAGCGACTCGTTGGTAATTCACTATTTTAAGTAATTATTGACAAAATATTCTGTCATTGCATCATTGCAATATGTACACTAGTAATTAGTCTATTTGTTTATTATTATTATTACTAGTATTTTCGCCCGTGCATTGCACAGAGTGGATTTGCTATAATATTTTAAGAATATTTGGATTGATATACAATTATATAAATTATAACATCAAATATTATATAGCGCAATTGATGAAATTTGTTGGACCGGTTATGTTTTCTGATGTTTTCCTTACTTGAATTAAAGCAAATAATTGTCCAATTACCCGTGCGATGCACAGATAAATTTTTTATTATATATTTAGATAATAAAAATCAAGATAAAATTATTAAAAAAAATTATATTGAACATGTGCATTTATTTGATTATAAGATTAGTGCAAAAGTATTACTCAATTAATTGATAATATATGACTTGTTTGTCTACAATTATCTTAAAAAGATCAATATGTAATATGATTTATGTAATTATATTATTACTAAAATAAATATGGGAAAAATTACAAATAATTTAATTATAATTATAATTATAATTATTATAAAAATAAATTGAACGACCAATATTTAGTTTAATTATCATAATAATTATTAGACAATTATTAATAGTCAATTACACTAATATATGTGAAATTATACTTTTATAACTTAAGTATATTCATGTTCACTGTATCGCATTTAGTTTTTTCTTCCTCCTCGATAGTTGAATGAATTAATTGTAATTATTATAAATAATCTAACAACACATGTTTAATTAATTTTTTTAAGTTTAAATAATTTAAAGTTTTCAAAAGGAGGGTGTAATTAACTTTCTTAAAAGTTTTTTAAAAATAATTTTTTAGTCAATTAGTAATGTCCTTTTCTTTTTCAATTTGCCTAATTTTCATTTCTTTTTTTCGTTAGAATATTTTATATTTTCAATCAATTAGTAAAATCAGTTTTCTTTTCCATTTTATCTTTACTATTGTTTGGGCGGAAATTTCACAAAGGATTATTTTATATTTATTAATAGTAGTATAGATATAGAAGTATAGATAAGTATTTGAATTATTATTATTGATGTAAATAATAATTAATAAATTATTTTTTCTTATAAAATTAGGCCGAATTTGTTTTCATTATTCTCACAATTATAATGGTTTAATTATTGTCATAATTTGGTAAATAAAATTTTGTTACCAATTAAACTTTATTAATTTTTTACCAATTAATTAATAATATTAGTTTGTGCAGTATAGAACACATCCAGTATAGAACAAAATTTTAAGAAGAATTTACCAATTAGCGGATTGCTATCCACTCCTCTAGGAGTCTTTAACGATCCAAAATCTTCAAATTTGAACATGTGTTTGTAATGGATGCAAGTTCCCTAAGGAAGATCATGAAATTTATACAAACCAGCATACTAACAACATAAAAAATGCATAACAATAAATACAAAATAAAGCAATATGACCAAACATGACCATGATTTTATTCCTATTAAATAAAACAATACAAAATTGAGCAATATTAAATAAAACAATATCTTGACCGCAACAACAAAATTTGCAGAATTGAAGGTAGAGACGTCTGGAATAATTGCACTACGTTTTGCGTTTCTCTTTTAAAGTTCACAATATAGGGTTAGGGATTTATATAAGGTTGTATCTTATTACAATAGAATTGTAGTATGATAGGAATTGTAATGTAGAATTGTGATACAATAGGAATTGTAATGTATAATTGTACAACGAATAGGAAAATAGGAAATAATTGCATCCTAAATATTGTATGACTGTTTTGGGTGGGAAGCTTAAAGTGATGATTTAGTTTTTATATATAGTAGTCTTATTACGATAGAATTGTAGTATGATAGGAATTATAATGTAGAATTGTACAACGAATAGGAAAATAGGAAATAATCGCATCCTAAATATTGTATGACTGTTTTGGGCGGGAAGCCTTAAAGTGAGGATTTAGTTTTTATATATAGTAGTCTTATTACGATAGAATTGTAGTATGATATGAATTGTAATGTAGGATTGTACAACAAATAGGAAAATATGAAATAATCGCATCCTAAATATTGTAAGACTCTTTTGGGCGGGAAACTTAAAGTGAAGATTTTCTTTTTTTTATATATAGTATAGATAGAAGTATAGATTGTAGTATAGGAATTGTAGAGGAATTGTAGTAGACGAATTGTATTAGAATTGTAGTAGATGAATTGTAGAATAGTAGACCCATTTTGTAGTATTGGATTTCGTGTTTTAATAGCAGATTTATTTTATACGAATTGTATTGGAATTGTAGTATAGGAATTGTATTGTTTTAATATTATTCTATTGTTTATACGAATTGTATTGGAATTGTAGTATAAGAATTGTATTGTTTTAATATTATTCTATTATTTTAATTGTTTTAATGTACAATATTTTGGGCGGGAAGGAAGATTTCGTTTTGGAGGATTTTGTTTTTATATATACTAGTATTTTCGCCCGTGCGTTGCACGGATTGGATTTGCTATAATATTTTAAGAATATTTGGATCGATATACAATTATATAAATTATAACATCGAATATTATATAGCGCAATTGATGAAATTGATTGGATCAACTATGTTTTTTTGATGTTTTTCTTGCTTGAAATATAGCAAATAATTGTCCAATTACACAATGCGATGCACGGATAAATTTTTTATTATATATTTAGATAATAAAAATAAAGATAAAATTATAAAAAAAAATTATAATATTGAACATATACATTATATAAACCCTAATGCCAGATTGAGAAAAATCGAATCTGTTTCCCTAAACCCAATGAGAATTGAAAGAAAAAACAGGCACAACAACAGAATTTTCAGATTTGACAGTGGGGATGTCTGGAATAATTGCACTGCGTTTCTCTTTTAAAGTTCGCAGTATATGATTAGGGATTTATATAAGGTTGTATCTTATTACGATAGAATTGTAGTATGATAGGAATTGTAATGTAGAATTGTAGTACGATAGGAATTGTAATGTAGAATTATAGTACGATAGAAATTGTAATGTAGAATTCTACAACGAATAGGAAAATAGAAAATAATAGCATCCTAAATATTGTATGACTGTTTTGGGCGGGAAGCTTAAAGTGAGAATTTTGTTTTTATATATAGTATAGATTACGCACACCAAAATATTACAGGTCTGTTTTGGGCGAGAAGTTAAAACTGAGGATATTGTTTTTATTAATAGTATAGATTGCATTGCAGAGAAATATATATATACTGAATTATTATCATTAGTAATTCTAGTCTAGAATTGTATTACGAATAGGAACGTAGGGAAGAATATATATTTTATTAGGAATTCTATTTGAATTTACAATTGTATTAGGGATAGGAATTGTATTACCATATTTTACAATATTACGCAAACCATAATATTATAGGTCTGTTTTGGGCGGGAAGTTAAAACTGAGGATATTGTTTTTATTAATAGTATAGATATAAAGATAAAGATTATTTGATGGAGTGGTCTAGTGGCACCGAGTTGATCTCTTATGTGTGAGGTTGTGGGTTTGAGTGTGGATGCGATATTGACTCTTTGTGTTTTAATAGGTAGAGAAAGTAGTTATGAACAAATACTGGACCGACCAACTATTGCCGGAACTTTAACAAGAAAATTAAAATTTTGGCAATAGTTGGCTAAAAGTATACTTTTAATTATTTTTTTTTGAAATTCCGAAAATAATTGATCAGAAAATTGGACGACATGACTAAATGTGATACAAATTACATAGTCATGCATTTAATTTTAAAATATTAATAATTAAGGACAAAATATGATACAAATTACGTAGTCATATACCTAATTTAATAGTATTAATAGTCAATGATTAAATTTGATATAGGTAAATAGTCAATAAGATCAAAAGTGAAAAAAAAAAAATTTCTTAGTTAAAATAAAGGGTAAGGGTGCGTTTGTAAAGTAGGAAAATGACTTCTGAAAAATGTCATTTTTCGGAAAATGAGTTCATTTTCGGTGTTTGGATGTACTCTTGAAAACTGTCTATGTGTGTTTGGTTCATTTTCCGGAAAATGAGTAGAAATGTATAATTATATATTTTTATTATTTTATTTAAAATATAAAATATATAAACTAATAATATTTATTAGAAATTAGAAATAATTAAAAAAATTCGCACGAAGCCATTTTCCGCGGAAAATGATTTCCGAATTTTTTGTCCGGAGTCATTTTCCGTGGCCAACGAAAAATATTTTCCGTTGACCACATTATTTGGATGTTGCCAAACACCAAAAGCCCGAAAAATGATTTTCGAAAATCATTTTTCGAGTTACCAAACACACCATAAGTGTTGACTTGATATAAAAGGAGTTGGACAACTAGATTAAGGCACGCAACCCATGGGCCTGGCAAGCCAACACTCTCCCGGTCCATTATCTCAACTCTCAAGCCATTCTTATTTCCGGAACTTCAAGGAAATGAAATATTTTATATATTTGTTGAATTGTTGTACGGATTTAACGTGATAGTGATTAGTACTGTCAAAGTGGGCTGAAGTACGCGGGCTGGCCTGCACCAGCTTCACGGTGGGACGGGTTAGGGTCATGAAAAATTAGGCCCGCGAAAATGCGGGCCTAACGGGGTGGGCCAAAATTGACCCGCAACCTGCGCAGGGGCAAATTATGCTGTGGACCCAGGTCCACCTTGCAAGGTGGACCTGGGTCCAAAACTACATCGTTTTTGTCTTCTTTTTTTTTTAATTAGTAAACATATTGCTGAATATAGAGTTGTCCAAAAATGTGTGAATGTAGAGGTTTCAAAGTGTGAATGTAGAGTATAGGAATCGTGAATGTACACTTATGATTGTGTGAATGTAGAGTTGCCCAGAAATGTGTGAATGTGAAGGTTTCAAATTGTGAATATAGAGTATAGACATCGTGAATGTAGAGTTATGCATGTGTGAATCTGTAATAGAGTTAAGAAGTTCTAGCAACTTGTAGCCATGTAATGTGTGAATGTGAAGTTTTCAAGTTGTGAATATGGAGTATAGGACCTGTGAATATAGAGTTTTGAATGTGTGAATGCATAACAGTGGTAATATAGTTACTAAACATATAATCTTGTAATGTGTGAATGTGTAGTTTACAAAGTGTGAATGTAGAGTATCATATAATTATGTAATGTGTGAATGTAGAGTTTACAAAGTGTGAATGTGGAGTTTACAAAATGTGAATGTAGAGTATAGTGTATGTGAATGTAGACCCAGGTCCACCTTGCAATGTGGACCTGGGTCCACGGCATAACAATTGCTGCGCAGGTTAGCCTACGCGGGCCGCGGGTCGGCCCGCGAGCCAAGTAGTCATTATTTAATACATACATACATATATATATATATATATATATATATATATATATATATGTATGTATGTATGTATGTATGTCATTTTTTGTCATCTTTATATTTTTTTTACTTAATTTAACATTAAAGTAAAATAAAATAAAATAAAATAAAAGTTCGCGGGTCGGCCCGCAAAAGCCTGCCAAGAATTAGACCCCCGGTGGGGCGGGCAGGCCTGCTTTGACAGTACTAGTAGTGATAAAATAAGTTGATGTTTTGAGTAGGTGCGTAAACGACTCGAATTGAATCAAATATCTTATTATTCAATTTGAGTTTTATTATATTGAGGACTATTCGTATTTGTAAATATACGAATCTCAAATTTTATTCGTATTTGATTCGACTACATTATTTACATATATTCGATTCGACAACCCATATTTTTTTATGGTGTACCTACCTTCAGTTGAAAACACACACTGCGCACCTTAAGTACACAAACCATGCACCTTAAGTACACAAGCCATGCACCTTAAAAACACAAACGACACACCTAAGGTTTCAAAATGACGCACCTTAAGTTTTAACAACTCACGCATCTTAAGCATACATATCACGCACCTTAAGAAGGAAAACAACGCACCTTAATAAGAAAAATCATGCACCTTAATCTTTATAATCTGCCAGTTTAACTATCTCTTCATATGAAATAGTAAAGCTACAGTTTTCTACATCTACAATTGATAACAATAAAAGATAGTATAAGATAACAATAACTAACATCATATTAAAAATAAACTTCTACACCTATAAAATTAAAAAAGTTAATAGGAATTGATTAAAAAAATGCCACCAAGAATGTGACAATGGACAACAGTTCATGTGTATATAAATAATAAGATGCATTTTAATAATTAAAAAAAAAAAAAGAAATCTGATGAATAAAAAACCACACTAACCCAATCAACTCTAACAACTATTTAGAAAACACCCCAAAAACTTTCTCAACACACTTCTTCTACATACCTCAAACTCAGGAAGTAGATTATGAGACTGAGTAATCTTCTTCAAGAGAATCAACCAAGGACCCATCCTAGGATTTGGTGGCGCCGCCCATCTTAGTCTCCCTCCTTGCGGCCAAGCATCACCCTCTTTCAAATGGGGAACTCCTAAAAAACAAATCATATTAAAATCTTAGAATATCATATACCCAGTAACAATTAGAAATTGCTGGCTTCACAACTCAATAGACCCGGTACAGATTGAGCAAAGGAGATCGAGGCTACCTCATCGCAAGGTTGCAAAAAGCGCTAGGCGCCCCCCAGGCGCCTAGCGCCTAGGTTTTTTTTTTTTTTTTTTAATTTAAAAAAAAATTTAAAAAAAATATTTTAAGTGTTTAATATTGTAAGTCTTTACACTTTAATAGTTAAATATTTAATACTTATTAAGTTATTAGTTATTATTTATTAATTATTAGTGCATAACTTATTAGTTTAATTTAGTTATTACTTATTATTTTATTAAGTTATTACTAATTATTAGACTATTAGAGTATTAGTTAATACATTATAACATTAATAGTTTAAATGTTTTAGATTTATAATTTTTTTTAATTAAAAAAAAAAAAAAAAACTAGCCAGTCGGCTAGGCGCCCGGCCGCGGAGGAGGCCGATTTCGGCCTTCCTCAACGCGGCCGGGCGCCGCCTAGGACAGCAGGAGAAGAATGAGCATTGTCGTCAGAGAAGAAGAAGACGCCAGAGAAGTAGAGCAGGTCCGCCGGAGAGGAAGAAGACGCTGGAAAAGAAGAAAACATATGTGAAATGACTAAAATACCCTCATTATTTTAGGGTTTTGAATTTTTCGGCGAATTTGGTCGGTAATTTGGCCGGAGTGACCGAATTGATACAAATTGAAAAGTCATGGTATGCAATTAACACTTTTGAAAGTCGTGGATGGAAATTCATAAGGCCCCTATAGTCAGTGGACCAAAATGACAATTTGCTCTATTTTTAAATTATGAATATAAGCTAAGGTTGTTTGAAAATGTTGTGGTCAACCATTTTATGTTTGTATTGTGTGCCATTCTTTGATATATTGTGTGTCACGCTTGAATATTTTGTGTGCACTTTCGTATTCTGCACAATAGGTTTATCCCTTTGATGTTGTTTGTGTTTTTTGGTGGTAGCAAAAAAAAAGCTAGGGAAGCACCTTCAACATAGTGCTTGTCCCAACTACCAAATGATGATGAAGTTTTTGTTGAAGGTCCGACTCTTTTCATGGAAAGGATGCGACTGGACCTTTTATGGGTTGCTCTGGATACTGATCTAACCCCGGAGGAGCGAGCTCAGTTTCCGACTGTTAGAGTTAGGATGCCACCTACACTGATATCAAGGATTGATTTAGCTTGTTGGTTTTATGCACTGTTTTTTATCATGGCAGTCCCCTAATTTTTGATCAATGTTAACTTATTTTTCTGATAATTGTTGTGTTAGCATATTTTATGTGTCTGATTTTACGTACAATTGAATACCATTCATTGGCGGTTGTGTGTCCGTTTTTTGCTCTCTCAAAATCAATGCATAGTTCGCATAAATTTCGTGCACACGATTTTGTCTTGTGTGGCACACGTTATAAACGAGTACAGAACACACCCCATCAACATAATCTATTGTACCCATGTGATCTGCCTTGTGTACCCTCTTGGGTATAGTGTGTGCCTTTTTACTCACCTTTGTGTGCCAAGTTTCTGGTTTATGTTTAATATCTAAACTCCGTTCGTAAATCAGGTTAACGCTTAAATAGCATTGAAATGTTCTTATTAATTCATATCTTAATGTAATTCAAATTTGAAAAAATTAAATTTGTGTCCGTTATTTTCGCTTTTGCCTGCTTATTCTGTGGGGATGTGTGTTGGGATTTTCTTGTGTGGCACAAAGTTCCATTTTATTTGTCCGTGACCATTGTATTTTAATTATAACTGTAGTAATTAAAAAAAATTATTAATATTCTATACAAATTGTGCATAGTTTTGTACATAGGGTTTTTTTAACCCCCGCTTAAAGCATAGATGACATTCAATATATACAACGTTGACACACACTTAAACAAACAATGGCACACACTTTATCATAGATTGACACACACTTTATCAAAAAATTGTAATAGCAGAACACCATTTTGTATTTTTAATTTTTGAATTGAAAAATCATAAATACGAATTCCATAATTTTCCCATCTAAAATATGCATTTCACGTTTCCTTGGGAAGAATGAAGGCTATACCATAATTATAGTTGAACTCCAATTCTATGTTTGTTCATTAAAATCCTCTCATAATTAAAATTGGTATCAAATCTCTTCTTTACACTCCATAATTATTTTTAGGTATGATCTACCAAATTATGGATGCATAATCTCAACCGTTTGTGGTATTGTGTTGGATGGATATGATTTGTCCTCATAGTCGTCTATTAATATGTGTCCTCATGTGAATAAGGGCATATCTACATCTACATATACATCTACATATATAATCTATTTATCTACATATACAAATTTAATAAGAGCCAATAAAGTTAGGCCATTAACGGGAACAAAAAAATGTTTGTGTAATTATTTGTTGAAATGAATGGTTCACAATATTTTGATTTTAGTATTTTTTTAATGATTTTACTTATTTACCCTCTATTATGTTATTTTATTCCCTTAAATAACCCTACATTTCGTTAGTATAAACTTTAGTAACGGAATATTCCGTTAGCTATTTATTATTCTTTAACTATTTATTAATGATTATTGAAACCGAATTCTTGCGTTGTGAATACAAATCTTGTGCGTATGCATTATAATAGGAATAAGAGTAATTATTATTCTTTATATTATTATTGACTCTTTGACTCTTTATATATAATAATTTTACAATAGTCAAATAGGTCCGCCTCAATTCCTATAATTTATAGGACTATAACTCTATACGTAAATCAAGTCTTTAGGAATTAGAAATGTAAGCTTTTTAGAATTTTAGATTGTCTTGATTTCTTCATACATAAGTTACACCAACACTAATATATAAAATATAAATATATAATTTTTTTTTAATAAAATGCCTCCATTTTAGTTTTTTTTTTAATTAAGGTGCCCCCAAAATTTGGGGGCACAACCATGCACCACACTATGCCGTATATGCGGTGTATGTAGATACATAACTACATATATATTCCCTAATATTTGGGGCCCTGTGCGCAGGTCCTGGCCAAACATGACTAGGCTGGGCCGGCACTGATCCCGATTAAAGTTGGCATATTGTTGAACATATACTACGAATATGTTAGAGTATATTATTTAAATGTAAGTACCCACTATTTTACTCTTATTAAATTAACTAAATTAGTAGTTACAAAAAAAAATAATACATATGCATTTCTTGAATTTATAATTCGATGCCTACAATGCCTTTATTCAAAAAAAAAAATTTATTATCAATGACAATAACAATGTTACCCGAAGGGAATTAAAAAGACTTAGAAAAATTCAAACGAAAAAAAAGTACTACGTAGTATTTATTTAGAGTCATTTCCATTTTTGATCCTACTGTTATTGTGGCATTGCCAATTTTAGTCCACTTTATTAATTTTTGCCACATTACGGCCAGTCTTATTTAGTCCTTGCCACTTTTAATCCACCGTTAAAATTTTCGTCAAATAACCGTCCAAACCAGGGGTATTTTGATCTTTTCATGCTTTGATCATCTCATTTACCCTTTGTAGTGGTTTTCCTTATAGATTTTCATTCAACGAAGAGGTGCGGTAAAAGCCATGGCTTTGTAATGCGGCTCACATAGCTTTCGTCGGACCTCTTCAATGGATGAAAATGTGTAAGAAAAATCACGGCAAATGGTCAAGGAGATGACCATAGCATGAAAAGACCAAAAATACCCCTATTTTGAACGGTAATTTGACGAAAATTTTAACAGTTGACTAAAAGTGGCAAATACTAAATAAGACTGACCGCAATGTGGCAAAAATTAATAAAGTGGACTAAAATTGGCAATGCCGCAACAACAATAGGACTAAAAATGGAAATGAATCATTTATTTATACTATCATTTTTAGACTAAGTATTTA
This sequence comes from Ipomoea trifida, assembly GCA_003576665.1. Taxonomy (NCBI): domain Eukaryota; kingdom Viridiplantae; phylum Streptophyta; class Magnoliopsida; order Solanales; family Convolvulaceae; genus Ipomoea; species Ipomoea trifida. The sequence continues at coordinate 14,270,478 of CP025649.1, forward strand.
GATTAGTGTTTTTACAAAATTGCAAACATTTATTTTAGTGAAAATTATAATCAATCTCTCATATATTATCTTGCATTCATAAACTTTGAATTACCAATTTAAATAAATAAATTTAACATTCAATTACATATGCATGAACATCTCCTATATAATGTTGTATTGATATACTTTGAAACACTTATTTAAAAATAAACATTGTGCATTATCTCATTTGCGTAATGCGAGTAAAAAACTAGTATATATATATAGGTCTCTTCAAGCATGGACCTTAGACGGTCGCCCAATCCTACCTGGCATAGGATAGAACCTTACCTCACTTAGAACTTCAGACCTTAGTTGTGTTTGTTGTCACTTCTTGGAACATTGCAACACGGTCGTCATTTTTTTTTACTTAAATCATCTCTAGATTTTGAAGGAAAAAAAAAAAAAAAAAAAAGAGTTTCTTTCTCTTTAGGTCTAGAGAAAAATGAGGAAAGAAGGAAGTCATGTCTAAAACTCTTTTTTTTTTTTAATAATAATTATTCTCTATAATTATTACTTTTTTTAATTACACATTTTTTTTCACTGGGATCTCTCTAATTTCAGAAATATAAAAGAATAAAATAAATTCAGTGATATTTAAATTAAGAAAATAGATAATATTTTAAGATAGATAAAAAAAATATAACCAATAAAAAAATAGTACTTTTAAAAAAATAATAAAACGATCACATACCATTAATTTAGTAAATTAAAACTTAAAGCTTTGTACACGATGGAATAAGGAACGGTAAACGACTACATACAATCTGTCTTGGATATGACACTCCTAACAGGTAAATGAACCATATTCACAGATTGTTTAACATGTAAAAAGCAAATATTTGTAAATTGTTTTGCTAGTTCTAATACATCCTTAATTACCATATCAAAATAGCTATTCATTCTATAAGTTTCGAGACCACACAGCACCTCCATGAAATTAATCTCAACCCATTCTAAAAAGGAAACTACATTTGTCATACTTAAACCCCCCACATTATGCCACCAGTCCTTAGACCATCCCCAACCAACATTGTAAAATAGCATATCGGCAAAAAAATTGACACAAATTGCCTCAAAACAAACACACAAAAAACAGCAATTTTTTTTTGTTGTTGTGGGTGAACAGCACTACTATTCATGAACGACAAAACTTTGATAATCTTTTTTCACTGTTTTGCCCTTGGTATTTTTTGATAATTTCTTTTGTATCACTTTTGTTTTTATATATTTACATATTTTGTTAAATATTTAAACATAAATTTATATTATTAAAAATAAATTATATTGAAAGACCTAATCAAAAAGATTAAAATAAGACTAATATTGAATGTATATTAATTAAAAGTTAAATTACATAAAACATAATTAAAGTTTAAATTTATTAAAAACATTAAATTACAATTATATGTTATATTAAAATAACAAAAGTATTAATATAAATTTTTAACTTATGAGTATAAATTATTTTAGTGTAGGAATAAAATTTAGTGTAAATAGATTGGTGATGAAAAAAATTTAGTGTAAGAATATGTTGAGAATATTTTTTTTAGTGTAAAATTTGGTGCAGAGAATTGGAGATGCTCTTAGGACATCCACAATAGTGGATTTCAGAAACAAATGGGATGCTTGATTTTTCTTGAACTTTTTTCCTGCAAAACTTTGTCCAATAACCACTCTCAACATTGACCATTGCCTGCTCTCTTTTTTTTTTTTAATTTTTTTTTTAAATTTGGTCAGATTCTTTTTTTTTTTTTTGAATACTACTAACTCTATTACAATGCAGTATCTGTTCATAACTACTTTCTCAACCTATTGAAGCACAAGAGTCAGTATTGCCTCGAGTCAGTATTGCCTCCACTGAGGCTCGAACCCACCACCTCTCGAAGGGTTTGATGCCACTAAACTACAAGGTCTTCATCTTATCTATCTTAATTGACATCTCAAACATCATAAGCAGAAATTTTATATTCTCAAATTTATCATATTGGCCCTAAAGAATTGTCATATTTAAAAAGAAAAAAAATATGTCCTATTTACCGTCGTTATACTGTGGACCATGGTCCACGGTGCATTGTGGACCATGAGTCATGGTTGATACTGCAGTTGTGTTGAACTGATACTGCAGTTGTGTTAAAAGGATACTACAGTTGTATTGAAAGGGAACTGCAGTTGCGTGGAACAGAGGTCGTGTCATCCATCTGGAACTGTAGTTGTGTTAAACGGATACTGCAGTTGTCTTGAAAAGATACTGCAGTTGTGTTAAACGGATGAATGTCCTCTGTTCCGTGCAACTGCAGTTTCCTTTCAACACAACTGCAGTATCTTTTCAACATAACTGATGTATCCATTCAACACAATTGCAGTATCTTTTCAACATAATTGCAGTATCCATTCAACAGAATTGCAATATCAGCTATGATCATGGTACACAATGCATTGTGAACCATGATCCACAATATAATTTGCGCCTTATTTATATTCGCAAATCGCAATATCCAAAATGGAATGTACTCCGGTAGTAAAATAGAAAAAGATAAAGTACAATCTTAAGTATAATCGTACAATTCTTTAGTACAACTTCTATTATTATATAAGAAGATAAGAATATTTTTTTTGAAAAAAAAAAAAAAAATCAAGACAAGAATATTAGATCTATAATTTAGGTTTGTGCTAATTCCATCTCCATACCCAATTTCTCTCTCTTCCCCCAAATCTCCGGCGCAGAGCAGCGAAGATGATGCACATGACCTTCTACTGGGGCAAAAACGTCACCGTTTTGTTCGATTTCTGGAAAACTGACTCGTGGACCAGCTACGCCCTCACCTTGTTCGCCTGCTTCGTCTTCTCCGTCTTCTACCAGTACATGGAGGATCGCCGTCGCCGCTTCAAACTTGTTTCCTCTCTCCGCGCTACCAAAAACAAGGCGATTACCGTTGATACTCCTCTCCTCGGCTCCGTCGGCGGCGGCGGCGGATGGAAGGCGGCGAGATTCGCCGGAGCTCTGCTCTTCGGGGTCAACTCCGCCATCGGCTACCTCCTGATGCTGGCCATCATGTCTTTCAACGCCGGCGTGTTTATCGCCGTCGTGGTGGGCCTCGGCGCTGGGTACCTGGTGTTCAGGAGCGGCGGCGACGAGGACGTGGTGGTGGTGGATAATCCCTGCGCCTGTGCTTGAATTTTGGCCCCTGGGTTTGTTGTTGTTGGTTAGGTGGGCCATGGGCCATTTCTGTATCAGTACCTACTTTCATACTTCAAATTCCTCAGGATAATTGTGTGCACATAATCCTGTAATCACATAAAAGTGAGTGAACTAATATGTTGTTTGGTTGGAGACTTTAGTTAGTATTGTATCTTATTATTATGAGTTTTGATAAATATATATTGTTGAAAAAATAGCATAAAATGATATTTTTAGTGGCTATTTTGTGGTACAAATATATGTGGGTCCTCTTTCGATTTGGACCGAATCAAAGTGGATTCGGGTTCTTCGTAGTTAGACGAAGAGATTGACAAAATGTCTTTGAAGTAAGCTTTTGTCCCATATTGATTTTGAAAAGTGGGTTTGCACCACTATTTATACAAGAGTCCTTCTAAGGCTTAGTGAATTGTATAGCATAGAGGATCTCTCTCGCGCGCAAGGGTGCAAATCAAATCCCAAAATGAGCCTGAAAAGACTTGACTCGTGTGCGTCGGCACTTGCGGGCACGAATCGTAACATTTTTCCAACACGTAGCTACTAGACGAGGACTCGGGTAACCAAGAGGACTACTCATGAACAAGAGGACTAGAGACCAGTGGACTACTCGTGAACCAGAGTACTATAGACCAAGAGGACTCGGTCTTAAGTACTCGTGGTAACGATCCATATCGTAGCTTCGCCACTCTGGTACACTAATAGCTCGAGGACTTAACGACTAGTGCCTATTAGGACACCTCGGGTTTACTCCTCGTGCTCTTGACTCATCTTGTGTACGATTCGTGTTTGTGACCGTTCAGAGACTTAATTCATCTGTTACGGAATTAATTTCGGATTAATTTCAATTTTTAAATTCTGAATTAAATCTCAGGTAATGGTCGGCTGTTACAGGAGTAGAAAGTCTGATTTATTTATCAGATTAATGCCATGAGTAATTGCTATATAATCTTCAACTCCTATATAATTCATTGGTAGAAGCAGCAGATTTACACAAAAAAAAAAAAAAAAAAAAACAACAACAACAACAACAAATCCTTTCTCTCTCGAAACTCTGCTTCTACTTCTTCCTTCTAAACTGTGTACATCCCGTTGCTCTAGTTCACTGGGTTCATCAGTTTGGGTGCTCAAACTGTGAATCGTAACACGTTTTATCCTTGGAAACCTAGGCTACAACGCTCCTAACACTTTTGGGAGGTCGCACTTTTGGGAGGTAGCAAATAAGGTTTTAAGTAAAGAGTGCTTCGCTTGACTCGTGTTAACCCTTTCCAGATTATCCCCTAATTGATCTTCAGACTCATCATCTTCATTTGCTTCGTTGTCAACATACATGTTAGATGTTGTAGCCACATTGTTTTCACCATGCCATATCCATTTTGTATAAGATGGATTAATCGCATGACATATTAGATCATCATATACGTCTTTCACACATAATCTTTTCTGATTACAACACTTCTTACAAGGACAAATGAGCCTTTCATTACTACCCGGAAGGTTATTCTTTGCAAAGTTAATAAAATTTTTAACTCCATCATCGTATTCTTGACTAATTCGAGAAGCATTCATCCAACTTTTATCCATCACAAGCCAATCTAAAATAATATTAATCCTAATTAAACTTAAGTTAACACTAATTCAACAAATTCTATAATAATAACAAACAAAGCATAAATAAACATAGACCACGGTGTGGCTAATCACCGGATGCAATATATAAAGCCAAAGCATAAATAAACATAGACCACGGTGTGGCTAATCACCGGATGCAATATATAAAGCCAAAACATAAATAAACATAGACCACAGTGTGTTTAATCACCGGATGCAATATATAAACCAAAGCATAAATAAACATAGACCATAGTGTGGCTAATCACCGGATGCAATATATAAAGCCAAAACATAAATGAACATAGACCACGGTGTGGCTAATCACCGGATGCAATATATAAAGCCAAAGCATAAATAAAAATAGGAAAAAATCTTACCTCACCACAGAGTTATCCACGTCCGTAAACAAATCTCGAATCTAACTAATTACCTACAAGTATTATTTGTAAATTAATATAGTAAATTGATATTATTTTATAACAAGACTATTCTAAACAATCTCAAAATAATTTACAGTTTATTAAAATACTAAAATACAATAAACATTATTAATTTAAACAACATTAACAATAATTCCTAAATTTCAAAGTATATTAACATTTATTCTTAATATTTCTAATTATAAATTATAAATATATTATAAGACCTAAAATACACAATAATTTCATAAATTTTGAAATTATTAATTTATAAGCCCTAAAATACATTCCTAAAGTACACAACAATTTCTTAAAATTCAAAATTATTAATCCTTTTTTTTTTGAGTTCTACTAACTCTGTTACAATGTAGTATTGTACATTGCAGCACAAAGAGTCAACAGATGCCTCCACTAAGGCTCGAACCCACTCCCTTCCACATGGGAGTGTACACCGGGTGCGGGTACCGCTTGACCACAAGGCCTTTGGCTAATCTTTAAGCCTTTATAATTCCTAAAATACAAAATATATTATAAATAATTTCTAAAGTACACAACAATTTCTTAAAATTCAAAATTATTAATTTATAAAGCCTAAAATACACAATAATTTCATAAAATTCAAAATTATTAATTCATAAGTCCTAAAATACATTATAATTTCTAAACTTCGAAATATATTATAAATAATTCCTAAAACACAATAATTTCATAAAATTCGAAATTATTAATTTATAAACCCTAAAATACATTCTAATTTCTAAAATTCGAAATATATTATAAATAATTCCTAAAATAGACAATAATTTCTTAAAATTCGTAAAATGCATTATAATTCCTAAAATATATAATAATATATAATAATTTCTAAAATTCATAATGTACTAAAAAATAATTCCAGATTCAAAATAAAAAAATAAAATAAAAAAAATAAAAATAAAAAAAACCTTACTTGCGGATTCGCGGTGGCAGGGGCGGTGTGCGGTGGCTGGGCGGGCGGGCGGGCGGCAGCTGCCCTGCAGGCAACTGGGTCTTGGCTGGCCGGGCCGGCGGTGGCTGTGCGCAGTGGCGAAGCTCGGTGGATATGCGGTGGCGAAACGCGTTGGAGTTGCGGCGGCCGGTGGCTGTGCGAGGGTGGAAGTCCGGTGGCTGCAAGGTGTTTATATTAGAAGAAGAAGGACGAAGAAAGATATGTTTGAAGAAGAAAATGCAGATCTAAAATCTGCTGTGGGGAACGCTTCTTTATAAAAGATTTACGGCGTCGGTTGTTGCTACAACCGATGCCGTTCGTTTAAAAAAAAAATTATACGACGTCGGTTCGTAACGAAACGAACCGACGTCGTGCATATTTTATTTTTTTAATTTAATACAATACGACGTCGTATTTTTATTTAAAAAAAATAAAAAACAAATAAAATATGTACGACGTCGGTTTGTGTCGAACCGACGTCGTACATATTTCTTTATGATTTTTAATTTTTTAAAATAGCAATACGACGTCGAAGAACCGACGTCGTATTGTTATCGTAATTTTTTAAAAATTATTTGACGTCAGTTTTTTAGTAAAACCGACGTCATATGCCTTTTTTAAAAAATTATAAATATAAATAATTGTTTGACGTAAAAAACCGACGTTATTTAGGCGACGTTAAATGTGTTTTCTGTAGTAGTGGAAGGGTCACTACGAAGCTAACCGTCATCCTGGTGAAAAGGTTGAGGATAACTTCGCTAGGATTAATGGATACGGTGGATGGTTGGACGAGTGAGGTCACAACCGGATTCCATTAATACCCGAAGTGCTGTGATGAGACCACCCTGACTCCCTGAGGGAGTGGACTGCTAATCAAATGGAACGAGGCACACGGTGTGAAGAACTACTACGAGATAGGAATTAGGAAGTTTATTTCCAATGTAATCTCCTATCTAGTTTAATTTATTTTAATAAATTTGTAGTACTATCCTTGTAATGTATTTTTAATTTATTGATTAAAAAATATGTATGTTCTATTGAGATTATTGAATCACGAAATACATGCAATTATTTTATGAAATAATGTTTGATGTATGAATCAATATATATATATGCTTTGTGCATATGTAGAATTTTTGATAAATGCAAAAATGGTTAATGACCAACGAAATGTAACTAGTCTGTTACATGATTGAAATCACGTAAAGAACCTCAGTTCTATATTTCAAGGGAAATCACTTTGTCAAAATTGGGGTAGCTTTATAATTGTGAGCGTCACGACTCTAGTGTATTGAATATTTTAAGTGATATTCTTAATACGATTATAATAGTTTGATTCAACTAGTAATAAATTTGGTTGGTTTGATCTCGTTAATTATGTTATAATTAACTTGGTCAATAATTACAAATTTTACTAGTGTGAAATTAATTTGAGACAAATGATAGAATGTTGGATCAATAATCTGGGAATTGAGTTTAAGTGCTAATGTTGTAGTACTAACGGAAATGCTCAATTTGTTGCTAATTATTTAGCACTTCAGTACGTGATAGTACCTATTTACATTTATTTTAAAGCTTAATTGCTTGATTATAAATGTATTTAGTACTTGGAATGCTAATCGAATTCACTAAGAAAGCGCGCTGTACGACACTAACGTCCAAATAGCTTGTTTAATGCCAAATTAATCCATTGGTTAAGACACTAATCGTAGTGCTTAATGGGATTAAAATGGAATTAAAGTTCAAGCTAGTGGGCTTTAATTTGGTTGTCACAACCATTTGAAATGAAAGCATATGGAAGAGTGTTAGTCTTCCGGAGAGGTAATTCGAGCACCTCTTGTGGGGTTTAATTGCACCTTGCAAAAGGTTGCTTCCACTTCCATCTCTCGTGAGGGGAAGTTTGGTATTGTCTGCACCTTGTGAGAAGTGTTTATTTGTTGCTTTCAGGTTCGCTGTAGCAGAATGTTATTCCTTTTAAGAATGAAGTTGAAAACCAACTTAATCGGAAAATTAAGAAGGTTAGAAGCGATCGAGGTGGTGAGTATGAAGCACCTATTGGTGACTTCTGCGCAAATGTAGGTATTATACACGAGCGTACGTCACCTTACTCACCTCAATCGAACGGTGTTGTTGAACGAAAGAATCGTACATTAAAGGACATGATGAATGCGATGCTTACAAGTTTGGGCCTACCTCAAAATATGTGGGGTGAGGCGATTTTGACAAGTAATTACCTTTTAAATAAGGTACCTCGCAAGAAGCTCGATAAGACTCTTTATGAGCTATGGAAAGGTAGGAAGCCTTCCTACCAATACCTCAAAGTGTGGAGGTGTCTTGCCAAGGTTTTGGTGCCAACACCTAAGAAAATAAAGATAGGTCCAAAGACCGTGGATTGTATCTTTATTGGTTATGCATATAACAGTAGTGCTTATCGGTTCTTAGTACACAAGTCCCATAATCCGGATGTACATACGAACACGATAATAGAATCAAGGAATGCATCCTTCTTTGAGAATGTATTTCCTTGTAGGTCTAGTGAGGGACCGAGTACGTCAAAACGAACGTTTGACGAAGCTATGGATAATGTTTGTGGGGAATCTAAGAAAGAACCCGAGCTTGAGCCTAGACGCAGTAAGCGGGCAAGAGTTGAAAAATCATTTGGTCCAGATTTTCTAACTTACTTGTTAGAGTATGATTCGGGTACTCTAACTTGTTTATTAGAAAATGAACCAGATTTTCTATCTTGTTTGATAGAAAATGAGCCTCGGACGTAGGTGGAAGCTATGACTTCTATAGAAGGACTAATGTGGAAAGAGGCTATTAAAAGTGAAGTGAACTCTATTCTACAGAATCACACTTGGGAACTTGTTGATCTTCCTCCGGGTAGTAAACCCTTAGGATCTAAGTGGGTCTTTAAAAGGAAGATGAAACCGGACGGTTCTATAGAGAAGTATAAGGCTAGGCTTGTAATCAAGGGTTACAGGCAACGCGAGGGCCTTGATTACTTCGACACATATTCTCCCGTAACGAGAATAAACTCCATTCGGTTGACACTTGTCGTAGCCGCGTTGCGAAATTTGGAAGTTCATCAAATGGATGTGAAAACAGCTTTCTTAAATGGCGAATTAGATGAAGAAATCTATATGGAACAACCCAAAGGGTTCGTTGTTCCGGGCCAAGAAAGGAAAGTCTGTAAGTTGGTTAAATCGTTATATGGGTTAAAACAAGCGCCTAAGCAATGGCACGAGAAGTTTGACCATGCGATGTTAACCAATGGTTTTAAAATAAACGAGAGTGACAAGTGTGTCTACGTTAAGGAAATGGTAGACGGGTATGTCATTCTTTGTTTATACGTGGATGATATACTCATCATCGGTAGTAATGATCGGATGATCAAATCTACCAAAAACATGTTAAATGCAAGATTTGACATGAAAGATATGGGTTTGGTTGATTTAATCCTCGGGATTAAAATCATTAGAAGACTTGACGGTCTTGTGTTGAGTCAATCTCATTATATTGACAAAATCCTTGAAAAATTCAACAAGGATGATGATCAATTGGCTAGAACATCGTTTGATACAAACGTCTATCTAACCAAGAACCATGGAGAGGGTATTTCTCAAGTAGAATATATATGCTCGGGTTATTGGTAGTTTGATGTATCTTATGAGCTGTACTAGACCGGATATTGCCTTTGCGGTTAGTAAACTCAGTAGATATACGAGTAACCCCGGTGATATGCACTGGAAGGCAATAGTAAAGGTTATGAGACACCTCAAGTATACTCGTGACTTTGGACTGCAATATACCAGATATCCTGCTGTACTTGAAGGGTATAGCGACGCTAACTGGATATCGGATATTAAGGACTCTAAGTCCACGAGTGACTATGTGTTTAAGCTAGCTGGTGCAGCCGTTGCATGGAAATCTTCTAAACAGACCGTGATAGCTAGATCCACGATGGAATCTGAGCTGATAACCTTGGACAAATGTTGTGAAGAGGCTGCATGATTACGCCATTTTCTAGAAGATATTCCTAATTGAGAATGACATGTACCTCCAATTTGTGTTCACTGTGATAGTCAGGCCACAGTTGGACGAGTACGGAGTCATATGTATAACGGTAAGTCTAGACATATACGTCGTAGACATAATACCATTAGACAACTTCTCACAACAGGTGTTGTCTCGGTTGACTACGTGAAGTCAAAAGACAATATAGCGGATCCTCTAACCAAAGGGTTGAGCAAAGAAGTTGTGGAGAAGCTTACACGAGGAATGGGTCTAAAGCCCTTGGTATAAAAAGTCCTATAGTGGATACCCAACCTAGCTGGCACCTAGGTTCAATGGGATAACTAAATTATAGAACGGAGCGTGTCACTGTGGGGGTCTCGGACTTCCTACTATTCCTTGTTAAGAACAGTGGCTCCCGCATGAGGTTAGCATGTTGATGCTTGAATGATTCGAAATGTCAGTTAACATTTGTGAGTATGCGGGATACTTGGGAAAGAATCACCTATGTGAGAGAGAAGTGAGGGTCGCTTCAAAAGAGAATTGAACAGGGCTCAATTCTTTAAAAACTCTTGCAGAACCAGGAATGGTGACCCACGACCAAAATGGGCACAGTCATGAGAATAGAGCATGGTTGGGAGGTTCCTGTGTGAGATATGTCATCGTCTACACAAACGGCAGTCGGTTCAAAGACATCGCGTTCTACTGTACAACCAATAGAAGTAAATGTATCTTCACAAGGAAAGGTTCAAAGGGTAACACCTACCTATCCTATGCAGGGATCGACCGTCGAACACAGTTGTTTCCAATTTCAAAACAGCCCCGAAAATCAATTTTCATTCATGTGGGGGATTGTTGGAAAAATAGCATAAAATGACATTTTTAGTGGCTATTTGGTGGTACAAATATATGTGGTGTCCACTTCCAATTTGGGTCGGGTCAAAGTGGATTTTGGTTGTTCGTAGTTAGACGAAGAACTTGATATATAGTACGCACAAAACGGATAATGGGTGAATGAGAAATTGGTTCTCAAAGTTGACCCATTTAAGTTGGAAAAATGGTGGGAAAGCTTTGAAGTAAGCTTTTATCCCACATTGGTTTGGGAAGTGGGTTTGCACCACTATTTATACAAGAGTCTTTCTAAGGCTTAGTGAATTGTATAGCATAGAGGCTCTCTCTCGCGCGCAGGGGGGTGCAAATCAAATCCCAAAATGAGCCTGAAAAGGCTTGACTCGTGTGCAATGGCACCTGCGGGCACGAATGTCGTATGGAAAATTGGCTAGCCTTGCGGGCGTTATGCCGAATTTTCGTAACATTTTTCCAACACTGGACGAGGACTCGGGTAACCAAAAGGACTACTCATGAACAAGAGGACTCGGGTAACCAAGAGGACTACTCATGAACAAGAGGACTCGGGTAACCAAGATGACTACGCATGAACAAGAGGACTAGAGACCAAGAGGACTACTCCTGAACTAGAGTACTAGAGACCAAGAGGACTCGGTCTTAAGCTAAGTACTCGTGGTAACGATCCATATCGTCGCCTCGCCACTCTGGTACGCTAATAGCTCGAGGACTTAATGACTCGTGTCTATTAGGACACCTCGGGTTTACTCCTCGTGCTCTCGACTCGCCTTGTGTACGATTCGGGTTTGTGACCGTTCAGAGACTTAATTCATCTGTTACGGAATTAATTTCGGATTAATTTCAATTTTTAAATTCTGAATTAAATCTCAGGTAATGGTCAGCTGTTACAGGAGTAGAAATTCTGATTTATTTATCAAATTAATGCCATGAGTAATTGCTATTTAATCTTCAACTCCTATATAATTCGTTGGTAGAAGCAGCAGATTTACACACACAAAAAAAACAACGAATCCTTTCTCTCTCTAAACTCTGCTTCTACTTCTTTCTTCTAAACTGTGTTCATCCCGTTGCTCTAGTTCACTGGGTTCATCAGTTTGGGTGCTCAAACTGTGAATCGTAACACTTTTTATCTTGGGAAACCTAGGCTACAACGCTCCTAGCACTTTTGGGAGGTAGCAAATAAGGTTTTAAGGAAAGAGTGATTCGCTCGACTCGTGTTAACCCTTTCCAGATTATCCCTTCCGTTCTTATCCTTGTAATTATCCCAGAAATATTATTTTCGTAGTAATATTTCGCAACAAGCTTAAAACCTTATTCTTTTCTTTTTGTCTCTAATTTCCTCGAACAAATGGAGAACCCCGTTTTGCCAGTTCACAATGAGAACGAAAATGTTGTTGAGAACAACAATGGAGGGAACGGCAACATTGTTGCACATTCTCAGGCACCGGTGAATGTTGGTCCACAGAACGATGTAGGCATCATGGAATCTACTCTTACGATGCGGGTCAGGCCGCGAATACTTAATGAATTTCATTCTCATAAAAAAATTGTGTACAGAATTTTTTAGAACTTTTGACACCCTCAAAATTATGATTTTCTTCATACGAAAATTCCCTCTATGCTCTCAATTTCTAACAATACTTCTGTATAAAATTTGAAGCGTTCATTTGTTCGAGTTTATTGAAAATGATATATTTGTGTGCAAAAATATATTCGTTATAATCCATTGTTTTATAGGAAATTGACGTTGCAATGCTCCTAACACCCTCGTGAGGAAGTGAATAAAGATTAAGAAAAGCATGAATGTCGGGAATAATTTTGTAATAAAATTTCCTTTTCCGGACAACAAAAAATAGTAAAAAGAAATTGGATCATGATTTTTAGTTTGAGTTTTAAGTTGGAACTTTTTAAAGTTTAAGATATTAATTAGTCTTTTACCAATAGTTGGATAAGAAAGTCTATTTGATCTTTTTTTTTTCCTTACAATAATAATGAAGAAAATAGTTACAATGTTGAAAAACACCTTATCTAATATTATAAATAAAAAGAAAATTTAATATTTGTTGGAAATAAAATTAATTATTTATAAAAATACCAGGATATTTTTTTATTTGTATAATTAGTTCTAATGTCATTTCAATATAGGAGAATTTTGTAAATAACACAAGAGTAATTATTTTTTAAGGGTGCGTAAGACACCAAGGTCCACACAACTATGTGGACTCCAATCCCAAAACGATGTCGTTTGCAACTTTTTTTCACACGACCCGCTGCAGGTCGTATTGTCAAAGCGGGTCGATCCGCCCCATTAAGTCCAACCCCATCGCAGGCTTAATTTCTGACGGGCTAGGTCGTTAGGCCCGCGGCTTCTTTTTTTTAAAAAATATATATATATTCACAATGCACGTGAATATATATATATTCACACTGTGCAAATATATATTACAATGTATTACTGTGAATATATATTCACAGTAATACACTGTAATATATATATTCACAGTAATACAATGTAATATATATATATATATATATATAGCCCGCAACCCGCATGGGCTAACTCGCGCGGGCTGCGGGTCTTAGCGGGTTAGGTTCATTAGGCCCGTTCTTTTGCGGGCCACTTTTTTGTAGCCTTAACTCGCCCCATCGCGAGGCGGGTGCGGGTCAGGCCACGAGTTTTGACCCACTTTGACAGTACTAGTTGCAGGCCTGCAATATATATTTTTATAATTTATAATGTACATTATTCTAACACATAAAGTACATTAATCTAACACAAAAATCTTACTCCAAAAGTTTCATTATTCCAACATATAATGTATATTATTCTAACACATAATGTACATTATTTTAACACATAATATACATTATTCTAACTAATAAAATTCGGCAATGTTATTTTGGACCGTGGTCCATCGTATTTGCCGGTAAGACACTGATATTTGTCTTTTCCTATAGTGGTAGGAATACGTCTACATCACCATAATTCCCATCCCTACGCCCTAGTGCAGGCGAAACTTCCAAGCTAAGCAAATTTTTATATTATTTTTTCTTGTTGATAAAAAATAAAATCGTTTTTAAAAACTTATGTAATTTTTTAAGAAATAATGAAATTAAAAAAAAAAAAAAAAACATTAAACAATAAGCAGGTGAAAGGAGGAGTGTGGGAAGTGGGAACACCGCTCCATCCTTACCATATGACATAAAAATTAAACATACTTTTGAATTAACATGTGGGCAATCTAATTTACAAATCAAAATATAATCGATAGAGTTTCATGATTATTGGGATCCCTACATTTTTATTCTTTCGATGGTAGATATTGTCATCAGTGGTAAAATGTGTTAAAATATATTTGTGGTTGATACATTTTCTCAATTTGTCAATGAGGGACTAAATTCGCCATCAAGATAATAATTAATGGACTAAATCAAAATGTGAATATCTCAATAATTAGGAGGCAGAGTCAATTATACTCCCATAATTAAGGAACTAAAAGCCTCATTTTCTCATTTTCAATATTTATTACACATTTGGTTCCATTTTTTCTTCCCAAAATGTTAAATTCCCAACTCCAAGGGCCCTACGTGTAACACCCCGAAATTGGCTATAGACAACCAATGGAGTAATTACCGCCACACTTAGATTCGGCCCAACCTTAAATAGGCGGGATTTATTCTAAGTGCTCAGGCTAACGATGAGAGTGAGGATCGCGTTTCTTAACGTCAAAATCCAAAACCAATCCATAGGATAAAAACTGCATCATATATATATACATAATGATTATATATATCGACATGCATCATCAGAATGTAACTCGAAAGTTACCAAAACGAAATGGGTTAATAATAACACCCATTCGAACCATCTAGAGAGAGAAAAAGGAACCGACTAGACGACTTGT
>CP025649.1:14298557-14367173 GCA_003576665.1 Ipomoea trifida
ATATTCTGTACTGCCCTGAACCTATAATTACATCATTTTTTCCTAACAGATGTCATAGGTCGACTGGTAGAAATTTATTCTCCAGTGCAGAAGCTAATTGCTGGAAAAGCAGCCACTCTAATCGACTTCGTGATTGCTGATACACAGTGAGTTTAGTCTTTTTTTTTCCACATTATCACCACAGTTTCAATATAATTAATGTTTTGGTTAGGGACATGCATTTGAAATGCACGGTATGGGACGAGCATGTTGCTGCTATTCATCAATTCTACAACATAGATGTGAAGCAACCTATTATTGTTGCCATTCAACTGTGTAGGGCTAAGATTGTAAATGGTAAGTTTCTGTTGCTTTTTATTACGTACTTTAGGAGCTCTTTAAAATGTATTATGTTTATTTTAGGTGAAGTGAGGATTACTAGCTCCTATGATGCCACAAAACTGTGGATTAATCACAGTTTTGCTGAGTTTGCTGAATTCAGGTCCAAGTATGTACTCATACCTGTTCTGTTTCATAACACTATATGTTTTACTCTATATCACTGTCTAATGCAATATTTTTTTAGACTTGCTGCTGAGAATAGTCCACATCGTAGTATTACTACTACAACTGTTCTATCTGACTCAACTGGCTTAGGTGATCTACAAAGTGGTTCTATAACTATCACCACTTTGTCTGATTTGCTGATGAAAGAGGAGGTAATTGCACCATCAACAACTCTTTAATTTCTTATACACTGTGACCTCTAACACTCTATTTTTCAGGATGGTGACTACTATGTCCCTGCTCAGATTGTTGGTATTGAGGTTCCCCGTAAAGGTGATTGGTATTACACATCATGCATGTCACAAGGTTGCAATAAGAAGTTAAGTGAGGGGGATCACGGTCTCCTAATTTGTGGCAAGTGCAAGAAGAAGTGGGACCAAGGGTGTGTTCGATATAAAGTGACAGTGAGAGTGGTGGATAAAAGACACGATGCTCCCTTTTTACTTTGGGATAGAGAGTGTGCAGATTTGGTTGGTGTCCCAGCAAGCCTATTGTTTGAAAAGTATCTAAAGGTAACTTACTGTTTACAACCTCCACCTAAATATATTCATAGACTGTATTCTAAATTTTTAAATTCTGTTATAAATTTTTAGGAGGACATTGACATTCCACCAGAATTGGAATCACTAATAGGAAGGTCAATGATCTTCAAGCTGTCACTAAAAAGAGACCAAATGCGTGGACCTACGTCAGCATATAATGTGATGAGAGTTATAACGGATCAGGCTTTAGTTGATGAATACTGTTGTAGGCTCAATGATACCCAAGAGAAGGATCTCATTTCAAGAATGATTGAAGAAGATGATGATGACAGTTTTGACTCTGATGAGGTAAACTTTTAAAACCAGTGGCTAATAAGGTAATATTCATATTCTGATTCTCATTCTGTAAACTAAGTGTTTTCCTATTTAAACTGACTGTCAGGAAGGATCTAAAGGTGATGAAGTAAACAGCCCGGTGAATGCCACTCAAGAGAAGGGAAAGGAGACAGAATCTGAAAATTCAGACACTATCAAAAGGTGTCTACTGGACCAATTTTCTACATCAACCAAACTGAAGAAGTCAAGGATGGTCACTGTGAAGACTGAAAAGATCTAAATGTGCAACTGATGTTTCAAAGACAGTTTATTTTGTTATTTTTGCCCATGCTGTTAGACTTTTCTACTTGGAAACAATGTTTGACTGTTTTGAGTTGTTTTGTATGTTTTCCGCAACAGTACCTGACATTTCTTTTACTATCGTTTATGTTTTTGTTTATCTAAACTGTTTCTGTGCATGTTTTCTTACTATACTATCATCTATTATTGTCCACTCTATATATGTGCATATGACAGGAATACCATGTTGCAAGCAAGACCAACATATTGAAGCAGTAATGGAGAACAGTTCAACCACTATTACAAGACAAGAGCTATGGATACAAGCAAACTAATCATACAGAACTGTGTGTCAACCACAAGAAGAACAAGGAAATTCTTAAAGTGTTATGTAGTTTCCCTTTCTACATTTTCATTTTGCTAGAACATTGTATAGTCTTTTAATGTAATTTCCAGACAAGAAATGAATTATCTTCTTTATTTTTTACTGAATAAGATATCATTTAAAACACTTTATACATATTATGCAAGTAAGAACAGTTAATACAAATACTTATAACAGGTTTGTATTTACTGATTTCTAGCTCTTTTTTCTACTTACTTTAAAAAAATTCCCACAAACAGTTTTTTTAGCTATATAGTTTGGAGTATTTTTCTCTCAATGAAAAATAAAACTCTATTTACTGTGACCATTTAAAACAGTTTATAGACATTATGCAAGTAACAAAAAAAAAAAAAATTACTTACAACAATTGACTATTTACACATTTATAACTCTGTTTGTACTTAGTTTAATAAAAAACCAATAAACAATTCCTCTCATATAGTTGGGCTTATTTTTCTCTCAACGAAAATTTTAACTTTTGTCACTGTGGCCATTTAAAACACTTTATACACATTATGCAAGTTACAATATTAAAAAAAATTACTTACTAAACAAAATCACTTACAACAGTAAAATAGTGTTGTCATTAAAAAAATCATACAAAATGAAAAAAAATATATAAACTGTGGCTATATTTATCTCCCAATGAAGTGGGATACTTTATAGTTGTGGTATTTCAACTCCAACATTTTGTTTACTGCTCTTTAAAGTGTTAACACAACAAATGTGATAAAATTATGATATTTTTTCGCAAACTTTGAGTAAAAAAATATATAAGTACAAAACATCATACCAATCTGATTTTTTCTTTTCTTTTTTCCTTATAAGGAACTTCCGCAAAATATTTCTCTTCATACAGTTTTGTAGTCACTCTTGCTTTTATTACGTACTAATGAAAAATGAAAATCTATGTCAATGTTACACTTTCGAAGTACTATACTGATTTGTCAGGGTGAAAATAGTTTTGTCATTAAAAAAATCATACTAAATTAAAAAATTATATAAACTGTATCTATATTTATCTCCCAATGAACTGGGATACTTTATAGTGGTGGTATTTCAAGTCCAACATTTTTTTTACTGTTCTTTAAACTGTTAACACCAACAAATGTGATAAAATGATGATATTTTTTCGCAAACTTTCAGTTAAAAAAATATATAACTACAACTTCAATTCATTTCTTGGTCAACAACAGGATCATTTAGCCATCTTGGTGAGTTAAAAAATCAATACAAATGATACTACCAATCTGATTTTTCCTTTTCTTTTCCTTATAAGGAACTTCATTTCAATACTAAAAAAATTTACCACACTGCACTTCTCATTCCAATAGTATTATACAGTTATACCATTAAATCTGAAAGAATAAACTAATTTTTTCTTAATATGTCTTAAGCTTTCATCTTAAATACCTTACACATAAAAGATGAAAGTAACAACAACTAATTGTTACACCATGCTAAAGAACGGTTACAAATAACCAATTGTTACAAATAAGGCATCACAATGATAAAGAACGGTTACACATTTTCGTTCCTACATATTACATTTACTAAATCTACTCTATAATAGCCAAACAGTTCTTATTCATCCCAAGGCATCAGAAATTTAATATCATCATATGCCAAAAAACTCAACAAAATTTGTTAGTCAAATCAATACATATACACTGTGATATCGTCATTTGGCATACATATGTAGGCTATTCCCTGTAAGCAGCACACATTTTACATTTGAATGGAAAATGAAAAGTCATTTCATAGAAAGTAATAAATGATATATTACAGTAATCATTACTTTATTCTGTTTTTTTATAAATCTAATCATGTCATTTGCTGTGCTCTAATAAATGATATAACTATGAACCATCATTATCACTTTTCTAAGTTTTTTAGGAAATAACATGTACACACAGCAAACTCTCAATCTTTTTCACAGAGTGCAGCAATTTACCAGCATCAAACATTATGAGGCAAATTTTCACTTCAACCACAATAGGCAACAAGAGAAAACAGGCATTCACAGATAAAGGTAATTCATATTCGAACACTTACCTTTCAATTAGTAGCCATAATGAAAACATCATATCTGACTGTTCTATTTGTTGCTGATTTGCACATTGCTTTGCTATTCTCTTCAACACTGTTACAGTATGCATATTTCAGAAGTTGTTCACTGCAAAAGTATTTGAAAATTTAGTCTAAGCATTCATATACTACCGTGATTTTGTTATACATATTAAATTCATGAGCTTCGATGTCAAATGTTTCTTGCGTACTATAATAGATAGTTCAGACGTACATTTAGAATTAAAAAATGCTCGAAACGAACGGTGTCATAAACAGATTCCGAAAACCCTAATCTATATGAACCATACATCGAAAATTTGACTATTTGTTTAAGCTAAGCATGCAACATCAGATTTCACCCTATAGTAGTACAAATCGAAGAATTGAACTGATCACAAGAGTAGGTTAACTTAGCTGTTTACAGGATCAGGGCCGATGTGCTTAAATCCATTGTTCATCACCAATTTCTACCTAAAATCAAACCTCGCAACACTAGAAACGACCGATATCTATAATAGATCGGTCAATTTTATCACATATGATGGCAGTCGGCGAGAGAAGAGCTGTCGCGGGAGATTAGGGCTGTCGGTAGAGAAGAGAACGCAGTCCGACTCTGGAAGACGAAGGGGCTGTTCCTCTTTGGACAACGTTTATATATCGTCACTCTTTGGGCCGGGTTTTGGGCCCATTTTTTGCTTCTAAATTTGGGCCATAAGTTACTTCATTTCTTTTGAAATTAATCAGATGTTTTTGCACTTTGTATGGACCTTTTGTATTATTTTTATTTTATAAATGAATTTGAGCATACCTTAATAACGAACATGTATTATAATCATTTTGTGTTGTTTAATTATAATATCATTATGTACATATATTTGAATGATTGTGTAATAGTTTTAATTTTTTTATGTTTTTGTAGAAAATGTTCAAGTCCTTGGGTTAAGTAATTCTACAACTAATTTCTCACAACAAGGTCAATATACTAAGTCTCAAAGAAGACTGGGGCCACATGGATCTCCTAAAAATGATACACCTATGAGTACCCTGACAAACGGTAAACTAAATTACTTTCGTTCATTGGTTGCGTTTGATTTAATTTTCTTTATACGATATTGTTAGACTAACTTTGTGTATAACATAAAAAAATGAAGGAAGTATTATGACACCTTTGATGAGTTGTGAAAACCAGGACCCAAATGATTCCTGTATTACAATATCCGCGCTTTCTCGATTCCGTCAGCATCCTTCAACTCAAGCTGAACCCAGTTCTAATGGTAAAAATTACATCTCATTCAATAATACAATTTTATTCCTTTTATTTTATCCAATTTTATACTATGTCTAATTAAATTGTTATTACATTTTGTAGAATTGAACTCATGTGTAACACAATTACACCGCGAACCTTTGAAGTCCATAACAAATGGTATTTTCCTTAACAACATTACATTTTACTTGAACAATTCTACGACCTTTTTGAGATCATTTTTTGCTTTTTTCTTTTTTAATTACACTTCTTATAACATTCTGTTCAGTACTAAATAACGAAATTGCGAATAGGTACAATTTCAACCAACAAGATAAGAACATCATTGCCGACCCTTTTAGCACAAATGCAAAGGTTTTGTGTAGAGATTTGCTTACATCATTTGACAAAGAACTTCAAGCTCAACCTCAACAATCATTGACGCCACTAAATCACGGTATTATTTAATTCTTATTACTTAGGTGAGCGTAATTTTACCCGTTTTATATATTAATTGCATGTAATTGTTTTAGATGAGTATTTGGATTTTGGTGATGCAATTCACACTTGTGAACATTGCGGGGCGATGTTTTGGATGGAAGAAAGACAAAACAAATGCGTAACGAGAGGTACTCCGAAGTTTTCTATTGTTGCAATAACGGTAAGATCACCTTACCATCAATGTTGGTGCCTCCCAAAGGAATCCTAGATTTTTTTTTTGGATCTACTAACAAATCTAAGCAATTCCTTAACAACATAAGGACGTACAACAACATGTTTTGCTTCACATCGATGGAGGAAAAATTGATAACAATGTTAACTCAGGTGGTGCACCTCCTGTTTTTCGTATGAAAGGACAAAACTTTCACTGTCAATATTCAACTTTGGAGGTATAGTATGTGGCTGAGAATGCTAAATATTTCGTCTTCTTTATATACAGGTACAATATGATCTGAAGTGTTATAGAGAAACGAAAAGGCACTCTTTGGAAGCATGAAGCATCATCATTATGTTATTTAATATACACATCGTTTTAGAACGAATGTAATAATCAGTTTCAAATATTAGTATTATGATCCACCGATTCGTATTCCAACATTTAATGAGACAGTGTTGGAGTGTTCTGATAGTTACTCGAGAATTGAGATGCAATTGATTTAGCCGACTAATACATACATACATACATCGTTAAAAAAAAAAATTCTAATTCCAGAAGTTATGATGTACACGTAGTAAATGTATCTTAAATAATTGAAGCGAAAAGAGGATGCCAAGGAAACGACGCCGTATTCATTGGGCGGGAAAACAACAACAGGGCATTGTTGCTTTATTATAGAGTAGATAATGTACATTTAGTACACAAATAATGTACATTTAGTACACAAATAATGTACATTTAGTATATTAAAAATGTACTTTTTGTTATTGTCTACACAATATTATGTGGACCATGGTCCGCACAATAATTTGCCGCTAAAATAATTTTATAACTATCATAAAATCATAAGCCCATATTATTTAAATAATAGGCCTAGTCTTCATGAGCCCAATAAACCAAATTCCTCGAAGGCCAAATTTTTCTAAGCCCGATATATCCTCTACTGGCAAATTATTGTGTGGACCATAGTCCACGTAGCTGTGTAGATCATGAATATAAGGTACATTTTTATTATATTAAAAATACATTATTTTTGTACTGAAGGTACATTATTTCATTGTATATTTGTATGTATAAAATAATGTACGTACTTTCAGTACTTAAATAATGTACTCTAAAATAATGTATTTTATGTACAAAAATAATGTATTTTTTTTTTGTGTAGCCCAGGGTTTTCACCGTCGGACATAGTGACTAATCTCCTCGCTGGATTGTAAAAATAATGTACTTTTAGTATATTAAAAATACACTTTTTATTTATGGTCCACACAGTTGTGTGGATCATGGTCCATGCAATAATAATAATAATTTATCCTCTACCCTACTTATAAAAATCAGATTTTTTTTTTGAGAGAGATTTTTTAAACCCTATATATATATATATATATATATATATATATATATATATATATATATATATATATATATATATATATATATACACAATACATTTACTTGTTTCTTTATCAAGTTTGATGTTCATTACTACTCGACAATTAGTTTGAATGAGAAATTTGGATTCACGGGATCTATTAGCTATTTTAGACCGTACCACTTGTCATCACGAACTCCTTCACAATTGCAAGAGAATTGACGCCATGAAATTGTATCATTCAAGTTGTTCGTTATATCCCACTTTCTAACACTAAATCCACAAGATAGCGCATATGAGTATATGACAAGAACCATGTGTAAGTACGTAGTTTCGTCCCTATAAAATATCTTGTTCATTGCCTCTTATGAAGTCAAAACTTTGCATCCATTGAACATGATTACAAGATTTCCTTCACATTTGTTGTGTTCAACATTTTCTTTATTGTCAAATTCTAAGTCATCATCATACGATGACAAGTCAAATGGAACGTTGTTATTAACCCTTATTGTATGTATAATGGGGACCTCATTGTCATAGTTATATCTTTTGATTTACCATTATCATAGAAGCTATCATGATTCGACGTTGACAAATCTAACTGAACTTGTTTATTTCCATCAGTGTAATCACTCTCATTGTAAAATTATACATCCTCAGAAGAGTAAAACATATCAGAACCAAACTCCATTAAGGGTGTGTTTGCATTGGTAACCTGTAAAATGACTTCTGGAAAATGTTTTCCGAGTTTTCTGTGTTTGGCAACGTCAGGAAAATGTGGTCAACGGAAAATGTTTTCCGTTGACTAAGGAAAATCAGTTCATTTTTCTGGAAAATGACTTACGGAATTTTTTTCCGTAAGTCATTTTACGGAATCGCAGAATAGCTGTTTCGCATGTTTTCGACCAAAACCAAGCCATATCACCCATGACCATGGACTAAGGAGGTGGGGAAACCACCGAAAACCTTTGCTACATTTTTTTTTAAATTTTTTAAATTTTTAATTTTTTTTATAAATTCTATTTTTTATTAAATACCATTATTTTAATAACTATTATAATTTTTTATATTTTAAATAAAACAATTACAATGCTTAATTATACAATTCTATCCATTTTCCAGAAAATGAACCAAACACACAAAGACAGTTTTCCATAATACATCCAAACACTGGAAATGAAACTGTTTTCCGGAAAATGACTCATTTTCCAGAAAACATTTTCCAGAAGTCATTTTCCTGCTTTCCAAACGGACCTTAAAGGTCTATACGTATCCAACAAAATTTTCATATGAGAAAAACATGTCTATTAATTGTTCAAAAAATTTTACAGATAAGAAGAAAACACATGTTAGCCTTAACCCTAATCGAAATCAAACTACAAGTATAAAGTGTGTTGTTCTGCATTGGGAGTGAAATTATTTAAATTTTTAGTTTAATTAAGTTAATGATGGTCAAGTAACTTGTAGCTTAATCGTACCTCTGTGACTCTTCGAAATTGAAGTTATAGGTTCGAATCTCAGTAGAGATATTGTGATTCTTTTATGCTTTAATAGGTTGAAAAAATATATATGAACATATATTATATTGTAATCAATCGAGTCAGTAATACTATTAAAAAAAAAAAAGTTAATGGTGTATGTAGTGTTATCAGTGTTGTCTATGATTTCTATGATAAAACGTACTATCTCCGTCCCATTTTGGTTGTCTGGTTTGTTTAACGAGGCTTGATTGAAGTTATTTTTAATTTAATCCAATTTTTCATAATATTAAGTTTGGCATTAATATATAAAATTCATATATTTAGAAACTACATTAAAAGTACTATTAAACACAAAAAATTAAATTTTAAAATAATAAAAAATTACTAAACAAAATAACCAATGAAAAAAGAGTTGGTTTGACCCATAAATAGTAAATAGAACAGATAAAATGAGAAGAGGGAGCATTAAGTTTTATGCATTTACTAAAAGGGCACACCAATGTCACTTTCAATTTATAATTGTTCTATGCACATGGAGGATCACGCTTCACAGTATGAGTAGGCCATTCGCCCTCATCACTCATCAGCCAGCCGTTCACAACTTTTCGATATATTATAATATCAATTATATGAAATTAATTAACAATTTTACAAAGAATAACCAACCAATAAAATTATTTTTTAGTGAAACCTGACCTTATGATCTAGAGTTGTAGCCGCTAGCTAACAACATTAATTTAATTTATTTTGTTGTATAATGATCTCAATTGTTACTTTAAACAATAGCCTACTAGTCCATTTAGCTGTACTATATTCTTGTCATAGAAGATGACAGATTTCTACCTCATTTAAATACAACTGTCGTATCATCTGCTCAATTTGCAAATTATTTGTTGAAATTTGAGTAAGACTCTTTTGAGGGCATCCAAATTGTGATTTTGAGGAATCAAAGTTTATGTGAAAGAAAAATAGAGATGAGAGAGAAGAAATAGGGTTTATACCGGGAGGTTAGATTTTGTCTCCATAGTGAGATCACCATGAAAGAAATAAAGAAATGCGCCTCGCGTTAGGCGTAAATCTTGTGCCCAGCCGGGCAGCCGTGCACGTGCAATTTGGGCGCGTAAATCTTTGTTTTTTTTTATTAGTTTATTTTATCAGATTTTGTTTTTTTAAATTTTTTCTTTTTCTTTTTTTCATTATTTCCTCTCATATTTTCTTTCATAGTCACACCTGCAAAAACATGCTTTGAGAGATAGGTCGGGCCAAAATAAAATTGTTATTTAAAAAGTGTAATACTTTTTTAAAAAAATGTGTACTTTCAAATTAAAATGCAATATTTGGGGTCACACTTGTGTGAGACCGTCTCACGGATCCTTATTCGTGTGACGGGTCGGGTCGGGTAAAAGCACCATGCAAATGTCATACTTATATGTACAAATCTCACACTTATATGCTCAAATATAACACTAATCAAAAATACAATTTTTGTTACTTATAAGAGAAAAAGTAATACATTTTTCATAATAAGTAATGTTGAAAAGTGCCTCTCACTTATAAGGGCAAATATAATACTTTTGAGGAAAAATGTAATACTTTTAAATCGAAATGTAAAAGTATTGTATTTTCCCTTAAAAGTATTACATTTACCCTAATAAGTAACAAAAATTTTATTCCTGATTAGTATTACATTTGAGCATATATGTATGGCATTTGTGCATATAAGTGTTACTTTGCATCTTGACCCGACCAGATCCGACTCGTCTCGTGGTGAGACGGTCTCACACAAGTCTTTGCCCAATATTTGAGGGTTAAATTGATTTATTGTTGTTTATAATAAAAATGTAATATTTAAGAGAGAAATTGCAATATTTATTTTAAAAAATATGATAGTTTTGATGAAAAATATAATAAACTCGACTAGTCTCACGAATCGGTGCCTTAAGAGATTTTACCTTTGAAATTTTTATGTTCACACAACATTTAACAAAATTTTTATAGTTCATAAAATTAGTTCATAAAAAAATTAATGTTCAAACACACAAATATCAAATTAAAATTACAACCAAAAATATTGAAGAGAAAAAGACAAAAGAATTTTAATTGGGAGGGACAAATAATGTCATTTATTTAAAATAATAAGAATAAAGATGGAAAAAATTAAAAAACTACTAGCTTATTTTTTAAATGCTACATAATTAAAGTATCTTTTCAAAATAAACTCTTATTTTAAGCTACTAAATTATTTTGTAAACATTACCAAACAGAGCTTATAGCTTATTAGTAGCTTAAAATAAGATATAAGCTCTTAAATAAGCTCTGTCAAACAGAGCCTAACAAATTTTTAATTCTATTTGAGGACAAATGCTAAAATAAAGTTTAACAGAAAAAAATGTGGTGGGTAAAATTATAAAAAATAAAAATAAAAAATTATTTAAAAAACAACACAAATAACAGAAATAACTAACGCTTGATTCAACTTATACTACTAATAACACAATTTTCATTCTAGAACTAATATTATTGGCAGTTATTATATATCCTAGTTTTTTTTTATGCGCGATGCGAAAAAACTATGTGCCAAATATTAGTATTTTATATTAAAATTTTAAATTTATTTAAATTTTAATATAGTATAATAATAATAATAATAATAATGTAAAATATTTTTATAAATTGAATATTTATATTTTAAAAAATAACTAACATATAACTCTAATATTAAAGTGTATATTTTATTATTATTATTGAAGAAGATAAGAAAATATATGGTGGATGCATGTGCATAGTAACAATAGTGGAAAAGATAACGGGAGTTATAACGGTAGGGGTATATTTGTCCAAAATATTATGTAGTACAACTTTTATAGCATAATGTATAAAAAAAAATTAACGGAAAAAACGGATATAAATGAGGGGTATAATTTTCATTCACATTTATTATGTTTTTAGATTTATATATATATATAGGGGTGCACTCTCGTGAGAACTTTCGCCCAGGTAGAAAATGAGAACGCTCCACAGTCGTCCACGTGTCCAGATCAACGAATCAGATGCAATTTTAAAAAAATGACGCGGTGGCATTTTCGTAAATAACTGGAACTTTGGTGCACCTAGTTTCACTTACAAGTGCACCTATTTTCGCACATATTTTCACTTACAAGTGCAAATAATTTACCTTATTAATATTCATGCACCTATTTTCGCAAATACTTTCACTTACAAATGCAAGTAATTTACCTTGTTAATATTCATGCACCTGGGTGCAACCTAGGTGCACCTAGTTATAACATAGGTTGCACCTAGTTATAACATTAGGTGCACTTAGTATTGATGCTCACTGTACAATTCACTTGCACCTGTAATACATTTTACTTGCATCTGCAATACATTTTTCTTGCACTTGTGCAAGTAATTTACTTTGTTAACATTCATGCACCTGGTTGCAACCTATGTGCACCTAGTTATAGCAATAGGTGCACCTAGTTATAACATTAGGTGCACTTAGTATTGATGCTCATTGTATAATTTACTTGCATTTGTAAACATTTTACTTGCACGTGTGCACCTATTTTCACTTGCAGGTGCAAGTAATTTACCTTGTTAACATTTATGCACCTGGGTACACCTATGTGCACCTAGTTATAACATGAAGTGCACCTAGTTATAACGTTAGTTGCAACTACATTCCGGACACGTGGCGCGCTGTGATTCGTCCGCAGTTCTCTCCTAGGCGGCCAGTTCGCACCTGAACGCGATCCTATATATATATATATATAGTTAAAGATAAGGTAAACATCGTTACATGGGCCGTGTAGGTATTTTCATAAAGATAAGTTAGAGTAGGAATAGGATAGCAAATCTAAAGGACAAATATAAATAGTTCACATCTTGTACTCATAGGACCAGCAACTCCCTATTGTGAAATCAAGTGAACAGTCAGGTAATTTTTTAAATCTCTCTTGTTTATGTCAAAATTATATCATATTGCTTTGAAAATAAAATATACACCAAAACTTGTATATGATATTGCTATAAGTTATTGGTGATAAAATAGTACTCCAATTTAGGGCAAATTATAATCGTGTTGGTCAAGTTACTGGTTTGATACTCACAAAGTTTTAAATTTGACTCATAATAAAACGGTCTTTTAGCCTTTTTAATTAGAGTCAGTTAATTATGAACAACCTAAGTTAATTTACTTCTTTGTGATATTTTATAAGCTCAGCTCACCCTTGTTTGTAGTCACCGATTTTCTTCGTCACTTAATAATAGTAATTTAGTTTCCTTTTTATTTTATGAATTAATTGAAATCACCTTGTGCCTGGGATACAATTTGCCAAGAAAATAATTTGTATGGGTAGCTCAATTGGTCACAATGATAAGTTTGTGAACGATGACCCGGGATTTAGTCTCACCAGCAGCAGCCTGGGAGTAACCTCTCAAAGTGAGGGACTCCTTAGGCACGATAGCTGAGTTACCATAATTTACCTCCTCCATACTTTATTGGGTCAGAAATGAGAGATTCAACCTTTTAAGAACAATCTAAAAAAAAAAAAAACCTTTTAAGAACAACAATTTGCCAAGAAAATAAAAAAATGTTTGGTCATTTTGAGTGGCCAAGGATTCCTTTACATGTTATGGTCTCAAAACGAGAAAAAGAGGAAAAGAATGTCAAAGCTTGAAAAAGGCGGGCCAAGAGAGAGAGAGGGAGAGAGAGAGAGCCTGTAGGGTGTAGCTGAGAGCCTGAGATAGAAAAACACAATTAAGACTCGAAGGAAGAGAAAAAACGAAATTAAACCCTCTCGCCACAAACCTCGAAGAAGAAGAAGGAGGAGGAGGAAATGAACAACAACGAGAATTCAATCTCTTTTTCTGTGCTAATCAGTGAATAGGATATACTCCCACTCTCTCTCTCTCTCTAACTCTTTTTTTTTTTTTTTTTTCTCTGTATTTTATCACTTCCTCTTTCTATTCTATCGCTTTCTCTCTCTACAATTGTTTCTCGTAATCGAAAATGGATCCTTTGGATATGGCGCTCTCGATTATAGAGCTTCGTAAAGGTATAAGCTGATGAAGCACTCAGATCTCGGAGCTTCGCTTTGACTTTTATATTATTTTATTTTGTGCAAGTTTACTTCGAATTTTGGTTGAGATTCTTGGAGATCTGCGGAGATTGTGTTGTTATAAAGTTACAGATTTTTATTCTGGGTTGTTTCTCATTTGTTGGGTGGTTTTAAATGCAAATTTGAAAAAAGTTTAATGACGAGGTTAGGGTTTAATTAATTCGTTAATTCTTATGTTTAGGAATTATGTATAGTTTGTTATAGATATTTAGTTATTTATTGAATATAATTGGGATGAAGGTTTTTGTTTTAAACTGTTGCTTTTGTTCATCGACCGTGCGTTGAATTCATGGAATACATGATGCCGGTTATTGATTGTTTTGATTAAGTAACTGATGAATTTTGCTTGAAAGTAAAACTTTAATTAATGATTTTTTTTGGTGGTTGAATTATGCCCTTAGTGTAATTAATTTTAGAGTAATTGCTTAGTTATCAATTTATTGTATGCAGTGCGATTACTGTTGCAACTTTTTTGATCAAATAGTGGTGTAATGTTAATGCTGATCGATTTGTTTGGGAACTACTTTGAGAGTTTATGATGTTGCACTGTGGACTAAAGCTTTTGTCTCTAAACTTCGTTGCAGGTTTTGGCTGATATGCTCTTGCAATATTGCTACTTTGTAACCATTAGAAGTTATTTTGTGCAAGTAGAAACTGTTTTTTCTTATCTATCTACTATTTGAACAAGGAAGAGAAAAAGAATGAGCTTTTTGGGAAAAGGGATTCCTACCGGTGACAAAGATCACAGTTCAGCCAAGGCAACAACTTTGAATCCAAATGCAGCAGAATTTGTTCCTTTTGCACTAAGATCACCCTCTGGCAATACTAGCAATACGGATGCATCAAAGTTTGCTGATGTGAACACAAGCACACTAGGGAAATCTGTATTAGATAGATCAGAATCATCTGTTTCAAATAACTCCGATGATGAAGTGCGCCGCTACTGGCGTTGCCGGCTCCCTGATGACATTTCAACTGATTTTGAGGTCATGGGAGGAGATGATGACCATGGGATCAGTAGTCTTCCTTTTTCCAATTTGTCATTAACTGATATCACTAATACTTCAAGGTTCCCTACCTCAACAGGCAGTGCTTTTATGTTGAAAGAACAGCAAGGGTTATCCCCAAACCAAATTAATGGTACTAGCTTTGATGAAAAGACAAGCTATCTTGCTTCACGCTTTGCTGAAGATGCATCCTCAACGAGTTTCCATCTTTTGCCTGGTAATCATTGGGAGAAGCAACATCTGAACGATAACGAGTTTCTTGCTAATGTTAGAGAGGCACCTCCTTATGATGTGAACTCAAGACATGAATTCCTTACTGATATAATAAATGAACAACAATTTGTAGAGGGTATAGGTATAAACCCTGTTGAGTATTTGGCTTCAAAATTCCCCGGTTTTGCAGCTGAAAGTCTTGCTGAGGTGTACTATGCCAATGGAGGTGACTTGAATCTGACTGTTGAGATGCTTTCTCAACTTGAGGTATTTTCATTCTTTTTTTCCCCTAAAATTTAACCAGTTAGAGTTGCATACTAGGTGTTAGGTTTGTAATTGCATCATTTAAATCCTATCAAGAATTGCTCTAGATCTATTTGTATGCTGCTTAGTCATAAATACAATGTTGTCTTACGTTGCTCTTTAGATCCATTTCCCCTCTTATTTCTGTGGCTCTAAAATTTGAAGTTAAAACTTGGTATTTCCTATTTGTTAATTGTGGTGTCTATATTAGCTAGTTTAAGTCTCTAATCTCACAAGACATGTCCTTATTTTAACAGCCAGTCTGCCACATAGTAGATGACACTTGTAAGATGTTAATTTATTTAGGAAAAGGCAATCCTTCAAATATGCTTGAAACCATTATTAGACAGAGTTTAATATATGTTTATTTAACTGCAGCAACAAGTTGATTGTGAGTTGAACCAGAATCTGAATTCCAAGGCTGTGTCTGCTCCAAATCTTAGTGCACTGGATTTCCCTGCTCTTTCTGTAGCAGATAATGAAAACAGCCTACTGACCTACTCTGGAGATGATCTCCAACAGGAGTTTAGACCTTATAGGGAATCTGGAAAGGATAGCACCCTTGCATTCAAATCTGGCTCTTCCTTACCCTACAGAGGTAGTCTAGATTTTGCATCTGCTGTCAAAAAGATGGCATCTCAAGACTCTAGCATGTGGAAG
Organism: Ipomoea trifida; assembly: GCA_003576665.1. NCBI lineage: Eukaryota > Viridiplantae > Streptophyta > Magnoliopsida > Solanales > Convolvulaceae > Ipomoea > Ipomoea trifida. The sequence goes on from CP025649.1 coordinate 14,314,719, forward strand.
TATGACAAACATGGATCCAATGATGCCAGAGTTGGATCAAGTAGAAGTTCACATGTGCTGGCTAGTCCTTACAATGGTAGCCAAAGTAGGGCAGTCTATGGTGATAGGTTGCAAAGCCGGGGGTCAACTCGTGCAGCTCCTGTCTGGCTTGAAACTGGAGAGGCAGTTGGTAATATTCTTCATGAAATTTTAGTTGTGGACAATACTTTAGAATGTATCTGCTTTAATGTTCTTTATATTGCAGCAAATATGTATTCTGAAATGCGGGAAGAAGCTCGTGACCATGCACGGCTGCGCAATGCATACTTTGAACAGGTGCTTTTCTAAAATAATAATAAAATAAAATAAATGGTGTGGTGAGAAGAGGCTGATTATCTTTGGTTCAAATGGCAAATGTGAGGTTTGGTTTTTGGGTGGTGGTGGTGGTGGTGGTGGGGTGGTTTCCATGGGGAGAAATCTTGTGTGGGGTGTTTTAGTCCCTGCATATAGAGGGTACTCTATCGCTGTATATTTATGGGTATCGTAATTGTTAATTGTAGTTTGTTTATTTGTTGACAGGAACATGTGGTAAAAGCTATTTATGGCTAACATGTTTCTTTTATTTCACTCCTTAAAGATGAGATGCATTTGCTTCTATGTGCCAAATCTGGATGTAGCTTCACCAGATACTGTGTTACTTTTGGGTTTTTTATATGGTATATTTACACTTTAACCACTGGGATTTTATATGCAAGAGCAGGCTCGTCAGGCATACCTTAGTGGTCAGAAGGCTTTAGCTAAAGAATTGAGTGAAAAAGGGCAGCTGCACAATATGAAAATGAAGGATGCTCACGGCAGAGCTCAGGAATCTATATTCCGCGTAAGGTTTGTGTTCTTGCTTCATGCTCTAATTTGTTGCAATACACTTTTCAAATTTGTTTGACAATTGCCTCAGCTCCGCGTAAGGTTCGTGTTCTTGCTTCATGCTCTAATTTGTTGCAATACACTTTTCAAATTTGTTTGACAATTGCCTCAGCGTCTTTACAAAGACTGTGTTTGGTATCTTTTAGTATATAATATTCATTCTTCCCAATGGTCCCCTTGACTCGAGCTCCTAGACTCTAGGAGTCCATACTCCACCCAACTGGTGTATCTAACTATAAACTAATTTTCAATTTCTTAGCTTCGATCTGGTCACATCTTACCCTTTAGTCTGCACTTTCAGTCAGGCCAGAAGCCAGTCTGCTTACAGATTTTTACACATCAATTAATATGATGACATATGTTTCGGTAGTTTGGTACTAAGAACATTAAAATTTACGCCCTGCTGGTACTGGATTTCTTATTTTCAGGAACCAAGAGATGTCAACCAATGGCAGAGGACAGGAAAGAATTATTGACCTGCATGGACTTCATGTTTCAGAAGGTATTCACGTCCTTAAGCGTGAGCTAGCTATTTTGAGAAATGCAGCAAGATCAGCCGATCAGCGGCTGCAGGTATTCATTTGTGTCGGGACAGGGCATCACACCAAGGGTTCAAGGACTCCAGCTAGACTTCCAACCGCCATCCAACGCTACCTCCTTGAGGAGGAAGGCCTTGACTACACTGAACCACAACCAGGGCTTCTCCGAGTTGTGGTATACTAAGTCAAGAAGGTATAGAAGTTTTTAACACAGTACACCCTTGAAATGTGTTATATTGTGGTACCTGTATATGGAAAACTTAGTGCAACTTCACGGAGTAGGGAGGAAAAGAAAAAGAAAAAGAAAAAGAAAAAAATCTGCGACGAGGGGCAGAAATTTGTATCAGTAAGGTTTAGTTGTTTGATAGGTGATATGGGAGGTGTATCAGTCCCATGCTAGTTTTGTTACGTTAATTTTGTCTAAATTGCCCAATGTAACTGATAAAATTCATTTATTTGATAGATCAGTAAACTAAGTGTATCAGTTGTTTGAAATGTGGAAGTTAGATCTTCATCTTCTAGTCCTTTACCATTTTGGCTTTTCTGTGTTTTACTGCTTTTTTACATCCCTGAAATTACATGTGCATTTCTCTTTATCAAAATGAAAAACATAAAGGAGCAATTTAGGTGGGAAATGAGTATTTTGGGTCACAGCTGACATTAGATTGTCTGATTTTCAAATGGCTTTTTGTTTTATTTATTTTTTTGTTCAAAACAGTGAGTATATTTGCGATTACAAATTACAATAGTTAAACACCAATTGTTATATTCAAAAATTGTCAATTAACACATTATATACTTGTCAATTTCTATACCTATAAGTTAATTCTATATTTACCTTTAACAATTTTTATATCTATAAACAAATAAGGCACATAACATATAGTTATGTTTTTATACCTATAAGTTAATTCTATATTTACCTTTAACAATTTTTATACCTGTAAATTATTAAGGCACATAACATGAAGATCTACCTTGCAAGGTGTATTTATTATAATTTATGGGTCACACTTGTGTGAGACCGTCTCACGGATCCTTATTCGTGAGACAGGATCCGTGAGACGGGTCGGGTCAAATCATCATGCAAATGTCATACTTATATGCTCAAATATAACACTAATCAAGAATACAATTTTTGTTACTTATAAGAGAAAAAGTAATACATTTTTCATAATAAGTAATATTGACAAGTATCCTTTACTTATAAAGGGCAAATATAATACTTTTGAGGAAAAACGTAATACTTTTAAATCGAAATGTAAAAGTATTGTATTTTCCCTTAAAATTATTACATTTACCCTTATAAGTAACAAAAAATTTTATTCCTGATTATTATTACATTTGAGCATATAAGTATGACATTTGTGCATACAAGTATTACATTTGCACCTTGACCTGACCCGACCCGTCTCATGGTGAGACGGTCTCACACAAGTTTTTGCCATAATTTATATATTAAATGTGCACAATTTACATATTAAAGGTTCACCTTCAATAAATATAAATTGAGTGTATTTGACTTTTTTTCACAGAATAATTTGCCATAAAAAACGCCTTGTTATTACAAAACAAATAAATAAAACTAAAATGAAAGTAAGACTTTTAAAAAAAAACAGTAGTACAGAGAAATCTAAAATCAAAGAATGGCTCAACAGAGTTACAATGAGAATAGGAAAAAACTGAAATGTTAGTTAAACTAGCCCAGAGCTGGTCTAGAAATAACTTAAAAGCTTGGACTCAAATTGGTTGGGTCCTCTATTACAAGGAACCCTCCAAAAAATGGCGTATGCCACTATTTACGACGAACACACGGTATTCTTTAGTAAAAGGCGAAAGAATAGTTCGCTATGCGTTCATCGCGTGGCTGCGTGATTTCAAAAAGACTTAGAATTGCCAAATATATAGAAGTCCAAAGCTGAGAGTTCTTTATGATTCTTCGATGTGGGATGTGTTACCCCCACATTTCTATTACTCCGTACTATTCAAGGTGACGATGACTTCGTCTTCTTGGTACTGGACGCCGCACCCAAATCCCATCTCCAAATCGCCTAACCTTGCTCGTCGCCGGACCAGAGACCAATCCTCCATCTCCTACCTAGCCGGCTGCCAGCTACCCAGCTCCAAGCGACGAACGGTCTCCTCTCCTTGATTTATCGGTTGAAATTTTCTTCTAGTCTGGAAATTTTTTGATTGCTGGTTGAACCTTGAATTTTCTGTCTTCGAGTCTGGAAATTTTCTGCTTTGAAGTTGATTTTTGGTTTTTGATTCTTGATTTCTAATTGCTTGAGTGTCGAAGAAGACTGGAAATTTTCCAGTCTTCGAATAGGCCGTGTCTAGGCTGTAATTTCTGGCATTGAAGGCTGGAAAATCCGGCTTTCAAGGCCAGCCAGTTCTTTTGGGTGAGGGAATTTGTATTTGTAATTACTAGGTTTCAGTGTTGAGCTTCAGGGTGCAGAGAGAAGTAATAGCATTGTAATTGTAATGTAATGATGCTTAAAATGGAGCCATAGACTAAAACAGAAGATTATCTATTGTACTGATGTACTTTGAAGATACTATTTCTCAAGGTAAAAGTATAATTCTCATTGGCATTTTGGCTTTCAGACAACTCCTTTGGTTATGGGAGCAGCAGTTGGAACTGTTACACTGGGAGCAAGGTACCTAATAAGAGCATGGCAAGCATTCAAAGTAGCCCCTAAGCTTGGAGGTTTTATCCTGGTGGATTTGAACCGGTAATGACAAGGCGAGAAGCAGCATTGATTCTTGGAGTCAGGTGAATGTTCTTTACCATGATATGTTCTGATTATGCTTGAGTGTGGTAGTATTAACAAATGCAATCTCAAACACAGGAGGGCATTTATCATTTATGGCCACTCTTCCCTCTCTCTTCCCTATGTTATTTTACCACTGTCTTCCCACATACCATTGTTTGGAAGCATTAAAGACCTAAACATATGGCATGCATTCTGCCCTACTTATGCAATCAGTTTGTTCATTCTCTTTTGAAACCTTATGATATCCCCTAATACATTGGATTGCTAGCAAGTTTGAATGCAATAATTTAACTATGGCTAGAATATTAGATGCTGGGTGTTTCTTTTTCTTTCTTTTGCTAAAGCCTTACATCAATCAGTGTTCAACTCTAAAGTCTTTTTCTTTCTTTTTAGCTCTTTCAAGTTTCATCATGTTTATGTTATCTTCTTGTGAATTAATCATTAAATGTTGGGAATTGGGGTTCCCCAAGTTCCAAACCGAACCGAAATGTAAACCAAAATCGAACTTTTTCAAACCGAACCAAATACCGAAACGCCCAACGTTCTGCCTTAAAGTTTTATGTTCAGTCGGAACTCTTAGGAAATATCATCTTTAATGTCTACGCTTTCCCACCAATTCAGCAGGTTAACTGTTAATTGTGCCCCTTTACCACCAACTCCTCTCTTTCTCCTGGATAATGAACTAATGCTCTTCATCTTAAAATAATCTCATTTCCGTACTCATAATGAATGTGTAATTGTAACAATTTGTCTGTCTTGATCGGTATGCGATTTTAAATTTTTAATATCTCATTTCATAACAATTCACGGGCTATCTGTCCACTCTTCCTAGCCGTTTGATAAAATGCCTCTTAGAAAGTCTAATAAAATAATCAGACTTATTCTGTATTGAGTAGTGCTTAACTTTGTTGGTTGAAGACTTTGGTTCAATAACTGATGAATATAATAAGTATTCATTCAAGTAAGTTGCTAATTAAGCTTAATCGAAAATAGGGTTTTAGCTCTCCAGTTAGAATTGAATAGCCAAATCAAAAACAGCAAATTAATTTTTGTGTTGTTAACTGCTGTGAAGGATTGAATCTTTGCTCTTAATAATGTTGTTAATTGCTGTTAATTATCTAAAACTAATTAGAGTTGTTTTGTTCTCTAGTTAAGTAGTTTACACTATGGTTCATTTTACCATTGGCCAAGAATTGCATTTAAAAGAATTGACTAAAAAAAAGTGCTGTTGTTTCTAGTCAAAACTCAATGAACTGAAATGAAATAATTTTCTCCCAATTGAAATTTTAGGTCAATTTAGGATAGTTATGCCGAGAATCCATTGAAAATAACCTATGAAGCTTAGAGTATACATTTGGAATTGCCTTAATGAGGTGGTGACAAACTGGGTTGATGTCATACATATTTCAAAATAGCCATTTTGTATTCAAACCGTTTTTATTTTTAAAGATACCCTTTACTTTTCTACTCATTGAACAAAATTCCTGGCTTTGCCACTATTTATACTTCGAAAGAAAACTTCAATTATGGAAACATTTTGTGTTTTTATTCAAACCGTTTTGATTTTTAAATATGGCTTTATTGTTCGAACTTCAACCCCTTGGAGGAAAATTGACACCACCAGTATTGGAATATATATTTTGATCCATTACTAGTATTGTTTCTTGTTCTTGCATTTGAAAAGTTCATACCATGTAAACATAAGATGCTGATATGGTCCATTAAACTCAAGTGTATCATCAACCATGTGATAACTAAGAGAGGATGCCAGAGTGTGAATAGTTCTACTCACAATCAATTGCTGTGAAAAGAAAATATCTAATTTGCTTTATTTTTTCTCCCCAGCTCAACATTTCGCCACTGATAATGCGGATTGTAAAACGAAGAGCCCAATTTCTGGAATTTGGTAACAGTGTAGTGGTTTGGTTGCTCAAAGCGAATTTTCTTGCAATGTTGTTAGTCTGAAGTTTAGTTCCATAATGGCCTTGAGAGGTGTGAAAAACCTCCTTTGCAGATCACGGGTTCTGACTGTCAAGCAGAATGGTATGATGAGATTGAGTTTGGTTTGGTACCACTGCTCGGAGGAATCGGAAAGGGAGTCTTTGCCTTCTGAATGGTATGAAAAAGCCTTCTTAAAGCTGACCAAGTTATCTTGCTTTTTGAAGACTGTGGACTTGATTAACGGAAGGCCTGTTAATGTTATTGATGAATCTAGGGTTCATGATGACATTTTGATAGAAAACTTACATCATTTCAAGTCCCTAGCTAGAGACTTCATTGGGTGTCCTTCAGTTCAAGAAACAATGAAGAAAAACATGATAGTTGCTTTAGGGAGCAATGCAGAATGCAAAGAGCCTCTTTGTTTTAGTAAAGCTAGTGAGAGAGAATCAATCAGGGTGGATTCACTCACAAAGGTGGCTAATTTCTTGGACATTTCAGCTCAACAGAGGAAGGTAGTCAGGGCAGCAATATGCCCTCAAGTCACTCGACATCAGATATTTACTGGTGCACTTGAAGAGATACTAGATGGATTGAAATCTGAGATAGCGTGTTTCGATTCTAGGTGCCCTAGTAACGAAGTTAAAATGGCAAAGCAGATTGTTGTGAGTTGTCTTAAGGTTTTAGATATTGCAACATCTTACAACCCAGAGTCCACTTCATGGATGCGAGTTGCACCCATAAAAGATGCAGATTCACCTACTACTTCACATAAATGGGAAGATATTCTGGAGATGTTCATTGATCTTGTTGACTGCTTGAGTGAAGAAACAAAATTAGCTCTAGGTGTTAAGAAGGCAGAGGTCATGAAAGAGGGGCTTTATCAGATAAGGGATGTTAGGATAGATAAAAACATTGGATACAGGGAGACTCGCCATCAGGAAAACTTAGTACAAAAGATATTATCTAAGACACTGGGTCACTCATCTCGGTGCTTATTTACACTTCTCACGTATTATCTTTATGGCAACATTCAAGATATTGAAGTAGAAGTTTGTGGGGGGCTTTATGAAATCGGTCAAGGGAATAAGTTTCGCTTGTGCATGGGGAAGATCTTGACATCAGATGAGGAGAAGATATTGTGGAGTGGAGTGAGGCAGCTGGACAAGGCTTTGGGGCTCTTCAAGTTTATTTGGGAAACAGCCGGAATGAAAGGAGATCTTGAATTGCAAGGCCATTTGTGGTGCATTGGCACTGATAGTAGATCACTCACATATAGAGGGAATACATTCTTGTTGCATGGGATTGATCATTTCCGTTAATGGATTTTACTACAAAAAATGATGAATGATCCATATAGAGGAAATGTACATGGTTTTATGCCCTTGATCATTGCTAAAAGGGTTATTCATGCATTTCTCTCAAATGAAGGAAGTTAACTGACATGAGAGCCAACGTCCTGTCATCCTTCATGTGAACTAAAACAAATCTAGTGAGTAACTTTCTTTTACTCACACACCGATTATTCAGCTTTTTAGTCCCTTCATCCAAAATAGGAATAATGTTATATGCATGTTAGAATAGGTGTATGTGTCCTATGATTCAGAATGTTAGTTACTCTAGCTATTAGAGTTTGCGTATTATTCATTGTTAGCCATGATCAAATACATTCAAACAATACTATATTCTTTCATGGCATCAATAGCAACTAGCAAGTATAATCTTATTTAGATTAATTGCACTTTGCTTTGCGAGCATGTGGCGCGTTGGCAGGGCATAGCTCTTTAGTTATGTATTAGTTTAGCTTATCAATCCAATATTCTTCTTCTTCTTCAGTTATTGTATTAGTTTAGCTTATCAATCCAATCTTCTTCTTTTCGCATAAGGTTAGCAAGCAACAAAAGTGGGCACTTAGTCATGTTCTGCTTCTGTTTTTATAAAAGTCTACTTTGTTTATTTTGAATTCAATTGTATGTATAATTCATTGCTATTGATGGTAGACACTAGAACAGTTTCATGATCACACACCCTCTAATCATATGTTTAAGAATTAATATGTTCTACAGGACAAGTTCTTGTCCTAAGATACATTGGTACAATTCTAATTTTGGGTGGCATGCTTCTTTTTTTTTTTTTTTTGGGGGGGGGTTTGACGAGGGAAACTTGCTGGGTGGCTGGGTGCAGCCACTGTGTTATGGGCATGAAAACATAAAGAGAAAGGAAGAAAGAATAATAGTTGGAACAGGAAAAGAAGAAAACACTACTGGGTGTTATTTTCTTAACATCACAGGCATGAAAACATAAAGAGAAAGGAAGAAAGAATAATAGTTGGAATAGGAAAAGAAGAAAACACTGGGTTTGCTTGAGATCCAAAACTCTCTTAGACTCTTTTTTGGGATTAAATTTTTGCCTTCCATTATTCTGAATAATACTTTGATTTAAGCTAAATAATATGCTGGAAACTTCTAGTTTACTTCTAAATATTTAAACTGACCTAAATTAATTCGAAGACTAAGAATAATAACTTAAATACCAATTTAGTAATTTCGAAATAACTATTTATTAGTTTCTAAATAATTATTTAGTAATTTATTAATATCTAAACTATGTAATATAATAAAATAAGATTTTCCAGCATGCATCACACTGCCCGAGGGTGTGCACGGGGTAAATCTAGCCTGGTGACCTTAACCAGCAAAGGACTACAAGGAGGTAAACTAGAGTAGGTTGTTCATAGCTGAACGGTTCAAACCAAGAGTGTTGAGATTCAAACTCGTGAACTTGTGATTACAAGTTTATATCCTTAGCCATCTTGACTGGGTTACCTAGTGGCATGCTTTTTTCATTGGCTGATTCATGGATCTATCATCATTAGGGGTGTAGTTTAATTTGGGATTCCCCCCTAATGTTATTAGCACTAAATAAACTAGACCATACAGTATTTTATTTGTGATATTTTGAATATGCACTCTGCATCTTCATTTTTGTTCTTCATTCTTTAAAATTTCAGATTCCATAAAAGATACACCAGCTTTGAATGTGGGGTTACAAATACAATTCTCTACATCTTGGCCTTATATGGGCAATGACGTCAGATTATTGTGTGGACCATAATAAAATATACATTTTTAATGTATTAAATGTACATTATTTTTATACTGAATGTACATTATTTTTATACTATAAAAATAATATACATTCAGTACACGAATAATATAATGTATATTTCTTGAATATAAAGTACATTATTTTTATATTGAATGTACATTATTTGATAGTGTGATCCACACAGCTGTGTGGACCATGTGATTGGGTTAATGGCTACACCCACCCACCCCAGTCACAATATCAAGCAACTATATTGTTGATACAGAAATAAATATTATTATTATATATTATTATTATTATCACTATTACTATTATTACTATCACTATTATTGTTATTATTATCACTATTATTATTATTATTATAATATATATAGTATATACCCTTTTGGTCATTTTACATGTTAACCGCTAATTTAAACAGCTAATTTTATCAAACATCTTTTTACAAATCGCTAATACATTCCGCTGGTCAAAACTGCTAATACAATCCGCTATTTGATAACCGCTAACACAATCCGCTACTGCTAACTGCTAACCGCTGATAACCAAACAAGCCCTGTAGCTAACTTGGTTGAAAGGTAATGTTTATAAAACAAGTCTTGACAAATAATTGTAGATTAGAATCAATAAAATATACATTCTAAATTTGTCAGACATCTTAACAGTTTCTACCTACATTTGTGAGACAGCTTAACAGTTTCTATACTAATGAAGATGATCTACCACCTACCACCATAATTTAAGTTGAATAAATTTTATTGTATCCCAACTAAAGTATTAGGGAAAATGGTTGAATATGCGAGCATAAATATAATATGTGGAGTCCAACTATCAGCTTAGGCTTTTAGTTGAGATGGAGCACATGCTTTAATTGAATATATTTTTCAACTTTATACAAAAAATCAATTTAGATTTATGAACTTTTAAAAGTTGTAATTAAGCATATTAACATTTTATTTTGTGCATTGGATCTCAAAAATTAATAACTTGAAATAGTTGATTATTAAGGTCTCGAACTCTCGAAGATGTTTTGACTAGTTTTGGGACAAAAATCGATAACCGACGACCAACAAATGATCGTATGTCACCTCACCGTGAGAAAGCGAACAAGTGGTCGCTTCCTTTACGGAAGAAGGCAACGACAACAGTCACCTTCATCATCCTTCCTTTAGGGAAGAAAGCAACCATAGTAGTCACCTTCTTTGATGATGAAGGCAACTAGCGACTATTCACTTGTCGTCAGTAGTTGGACGAGTCATTAATTGATTTTTAAGCGTTGATGTATGAAAATGACATGTTAATGTGCTTAATTGCAACTTTTAAAACTTAATAGGTCTACCTAAGTTTTCGTATAAAGTTCATGGTGCTTGACCATTTTTTCAAAATATTATTTTGAAGTTTAAATGTATGTGTTGAAAGCGTTTTTCTACTAGTTAATATAACTAGTATTATTCAATCTCAAATTAATTATAATTTGGTCAAAATGAAGATTGGTTAGTTGATATAAAGAATTAATTAATTATATTATTGTTGTGGATTAATGAAGCCGGGAGTAGATGTTTGATGGTAATGCATCATCCTCCACTTTCTGTTAACAGTGTCAATGGGACAATATTATTCACAAACTAATATAAAAACCTGAATGGGCACTAATTGACACTTCATTCCATTTACTTTCATTACAAGGGGGAAATTCTATTTGTAGAATATTTTTTATACAAAATTACTTCTATATACGAAGTATTATTATATTGTACAATTTGATTTGTGACAAATGTAATATCTTTAAAAATTGATATTTTTTCCTTATGATTTTCACCTCTAAAATTTTTCTAATGATGTGACTTTTATTCATTGAGTGCTAATGAAATAGTTAACCCACCACTAACTAATAAATAAATTTAATTGCCAATTACATGATGATACCTCGAGATAAAAAATTTGTAGAGAAAATATAAGAGAGGTTGTAGCATTGCTCATTATCTTTTATATTTATGTATTACTGTACTTGTTGATTGGCCAATCTTAATATGCGTTAACCATACAAAATAATATATATGATTTGATAAAAAAAATACAAAAATCGACACAATATATATATAGTATTATCCTTATAGATATGATAAGAACACAAAATGTTACCAAATACAAAATGCTTATGTAGCATGGTTTTATTAAAAGATAACTATTAAATTATTTTTTTAAAAAAATATTTGGAGAGGCGACCCCAAGGGAAGCAAAGAAAAATGCCTCCTAATCTTTGATAGCACGTCAAGGTCTGGTTATCCTAAGAATTTTCCCACTAAGATTATTAAAAACTTAACTATTACTCCGTAGATGTTTGTTCAAGATTTGATAGGATTAATTGTCAACTATTTGTTAATGCAAAAACAACATATAAGAAAAATATACTACTTTTTTTTTTCTCAATACCAATTTATATTGGTATGTTTGTTACATGTGTATTACACACACAAGCATTTTTTTTACAATACGTTTATTATTTGAAATATTTTAAACTATCACCAAATAAGTATGCTCGTCAACCTTTATTTTCAATATTACAAAACTAATTTACGAATTTTCTTCTACATATAATTATTTAATTTTTAGGATAAGGGTCAAATATACTCTTCAAGGCTTCAACTATAAGCCAAAGTACAATTAACTCCCTAAAATGCAATTAAGTTAATTAACAGGTTCCATCTACGTCACATGTAATTTTTTTTAATTTAAAAAATTAACTAAAATAATAAATATATTTTTTAATTCAAATAAACTAATCTATACCAATAAAAACAAAATCCTATTGCAACTTCCCACCAAAACTACCTCCAAGCTATTAGTATATAAAATCTATTAATTGTTCTGGTAAATAATAGCTCAATAAATGTGACAACTTATATATATATATATATATATATATATATATATATATGTATATATATGTATATATATATATACATATATATATATATATATACATATATATATACATATATATTTATTTATTTATTTATACTTAAGGTATAATAGTATAATTGCACAATATTAGTATATTTACCTAATAATTGTAATTATACTATTATTATGGTAATTATTAGCTTAATTACCATAATAATTATTAGGCAATTATATTAATATCTGTGTAATTATTTCATTAACTACCATAATAATTATTAGGTAAATATATTAATATTGTGCAATTATACTATTATACCTTAAGTATAAATAAATAAATAAATAAATAAATAAATAATATATATATATATATATATATATATATATATATATATATATATATATATATATATCTGTTTGTGTGTGTGTATGTGTGTGTCTATATATTTTCTATACTGAACGTATAAAAGTATAATTGCGCAATATTAATATACTTATCTAATAATTATTATGGTAATTAAAAAATTAATTGTACAAATATTAGTATAATTGATTAATAATTATTATGTTAATTAAGCTAATAAATAAATGGATATTAGTTTAATTACTGCTGGAAATAAGCGATTCTCCGACCACTTTTTCGACCACCTGAAAAAGTGGTCGCAAAAAGAGAGTTTTTTTCTTTTCATTTTTTGTCAAGCGGTTGAGTCGTCGGAAAGTGGTTAGTAAGTTATTAATGATAAATTCAGTCGCGTCGAAAAAGATTAGTGACCACCTCAGGAAGGTGGTCGAAAATTTTCCTACATTATTATTTTAAAATTTTGTCTTTTGTTTCTGACTACCAAAAGTTGGTCGGAAATTCCTTAATATGTACTCCCCAAGTAGACTTTATCTCCAGTTTTCATACTTTTCTTCTTCTTTTTTTGCCTCTTTCTACAGATTTCTCTATTTCTGTAGGAGGTTTTTACTATTTCACTCACAATAGTGTAGAAATCAAGCAAGGTATTAGGTATGTATATATATATAGTTAGAACTTTCATCTATGTCATTATTTTTTAGATCTAGTTTGAATCTTTTTGTATTTTTTTTGCAGGGCATTATTTTTACTATAGGGTATATATATATATAAGGTATGTGTATATATTTTTAGAATTTCTATTTATGTCATTTTTGTTTGTAGATTAAGCTTTAATTTTTTGTATATATTCTTGTGAGTGTGTGTGTGTAAAATTTATTTGTTTATTTATATGTGTTTAGAATTATTTGTATATTTATGATTTTTTAACTTTGAATTTTATATGTTGTATATTTATTAGTATGTTGATATATAATTATTAATATTATTTATATTATTTGTAATATATTTATTTATGTTGTGTTTATATTGTATATACTTTTGCAGTTGTTTTACATGGCTAATATATCTGAATATCTAAAATGGATGTATAACCGATTGTTACTGGGAATAAAGGGATACACTGATAAGTTTTTAATGAGTGTTGAGGAATTTGTAAATTATGCAAGCACACTTCCTGTATACATGGTTTCAATGAGAATTAGGTGTCCATGTAGTAAGTGTAAGAATATAGTACACTTGTTTGTAGATGATGTTCGTGTTCATTTGTATAAGAAGAGTTTTGAACCGAATTATTGGATTTGGACATGTCACGGTGAGCTTACCCCCTCAATACAACCACATATGACGAGGGCCCTAGTGAAAACAATCAGTATGAACAAATGGTTTTTGATGTATCTGGTCCATCATTTTTTCCATTAAATGCCGAAAATGACCAAGACGAAGAACCACATAGTAGTGCATGAAACTTCTATAATTTGTTAAATGCTACGAGACAACCTTTATCAATGAATGTTGGTAAAGAAACAGAGTTGGCATATACACTGATGATGATATAGATGAGTGAGGGAGAAATCCTAATGGTAAGGGGAATTTCACACCACTACCACACACTCAGATTGTGAGGGAACTAAAATATCACATTTCCCACTCAGATTGTGAGGGAACTAAAATATCACATTTCCTACTCCACCCCACTACATATCCGGCCAGCAAAAAGAAAAAAGGCAAACCCAAATTTAGTAGCTACCAGATCACAACATTTAAAATTACATTGTACTACTAAAAAAGATCAAAAACTTATATCTCTGTTATCCTTTTTCTGAAATTGCTTCCATATGAGTTGTTATAAAAAATTATGGGTTTTGCTCTAAATGTTTTTGTTGAATACAAGGTTGCTATAACTCTCTACTTCCCTTAGTTTTCTTCCTACTTAGTCTCAGTATGTGCATTTCTTCACCTACATGCATAAAGAATACGTATTATTCAGTCTAGTAAAGAATACATATGTTATTTGCAAGTGTTTGTTCTTACTTAGAAAAAGATAATGATGTGTTCACCCTCTATGTCTCTACATTTATTAATCTGTCAACAATAATTGATTATGTGAATGCTGTAACTCAAATACAGCAAACTCAACCTGAGCTTGGAGACTCAAATGCATGGTACGAGGCAACTAGTGGCCTTAAGAAAGGAGGGTACATTTTTAGATTTGGATCGAATACCCCACACTATTTCCCTGAAGCTGTGAGGCAAAAGAATTCAAAATCTGGACAATCATCCTCACATGTAGCTTGTGACGAAAAAATTGATCAACTAATGGACAAATTAGCATGGCTGGAAGTTGAATTTGCTGCACTTCGTGGTGCAAATCAACAATGTTCCCAGTCTACTGATTGAGCCGATATCCATGAAAGTAGTGGTGTTGGGCTAGATGACCTTGGATTCAATGATGGCACACAATCTCCTACACAAGCCCAATAGATCAAAAAATATTTTAACTTTTTTTTTTTTGTGATGCTACTTGTGGTGTATGAAATATTTTTATTTGTTTAGTAGCATTTTTGAATTGCAAGCTAGTTTTTTGAAAGTGGATATTAGAATTGAATCACTATGTAACTAAATTTGCTATTGAAACTTATACTTTTTGTTGTGTTATGAAATTACTACGTGTTTTAAAATTGTTAAGGATAATTTGTAGGAAAGCAGCAAGAGAAACTGTAAATTTTTTAAAAAATGTTTATTTATTCATTCGATCATTTCGACCACCAGTGGTCAAAAATCAAAACCAAGAAAACATTCCTGGTCCGGAATTTCCGACCACTTTTCCTGACTAGGAATGTTTTCTTGGTCTTGATTTCTGACCACTGGTGATCGGAAAATCCATTATATGTCTAGTTGTTTGGTTGGTTTTTTTCGACGACTCTATAATGTGGTTGCTATTTTCGACCTCTTTCTCGAGTGGTCGGAATTAGCAACGATGGTTTTTCCGAATAACTAATTTGGTCAGAAAAGTGGCCGGAACACATGTTTCTGATCGGATTCGGGTCATTTTCAATCACTTTTTGGTGGTCAGAAAATCGCTCATTTCCAACAGTGAATTAAATTTATACAATGGTGTATCGTCCTTAATATTATTGTCAAAATGGATTAAAAAAGTATATGTGCCCATGGCCTAATGGATAAGGTGCTTGACTTCTAATCAAGCGATTGTGGGTTCGAGTCCCACTGGGCATGTATTTTCTTAATACTTTTCCCAAAATAATTACGGTATACTACTATGAGAACAAAATAAATTAGCATTCACATTCCTTGTGTGATTACTATAGTAATCTCTATATACATTTTTTTTTATAATTCCCTAATAATTATTATGATAATTAAGTAATTAATTGTACATATATTAGTATTTTTTTTGAAAGATATAGAGATTATATTAAGAGCTCCGCAATGGAGTTAGGGGGAACAACAACCCAAAGCATAACATCTGCAAAGAGGAAAGACAGACTCGTGCTAAAACATGAGCTAAGACATTATTCGATCTAGGAATATAAAAGACTGAACAATAAGCAAAAGAACGCATAACTCTGAGGCATTCCCGCGTGAAAATACCAATATACATATATTAGTATAATTGACTAATAATTATTATTTTAATTAAGCTAATAAATTATAAATACATGGATATTAGTATAATTACTATTAAACATTGATCATCAGATTTTTTTTTAGGAATAAGGGTCAAATTGGCCACTGAACGTAACGCGATAGTGCAATCAGGCCACCCAACCAAAAAAACATGCAATTACATCACTAAACAGCGCAAATCCATCCAATCTCACCTGTTAGCCGGTTTCCACGGTTTCTTTCCGGTTAAGTGCTGACAAGGATGATTACATGGCGCTATTTCATTGTCTTCTTAAATTTTCCTTGGTCTGACCTTCTAGCCTATAAGCAAAAGTGGAAAACAACGTAGCCCTACCAAATTTCCCAAATCAATTTCATTACGTATAACAGAATGAGTGATTGCATTGCTGAGCGCCTTCAAGCTAAGGAATCAATGGCGGCAACTTGTTCGAAACTTCATGTTGATTTTTCAGGCTCCAAAATCAGAACCCATCAATATATACGAAAACATGTGCAAAATATGAAATTCGTTAGCAGAAAAAAGGAAGAAACAGCAGCCATTACTGTACTATTTTGAAACCAGAATATACAGAAGCAAACACCCTTCTGTACACCTCCCTTCTGACCCATTTCTTGACGTTGCTTCCTTCATTCTCTCACGCAACCATGGCGACCTCTCTACTCTCATCGCGCGATTCCCAGTCTGGGTTATCAATTTCCTACCTGGAGTTGCGCTCTCTCGTCAACTCCATGGCCGCCGGTCTCCACGGATTGGGAGTTTTCCAAGGGGACGTGGCCTTGATTTTGCTGCCCAATTCCATTTATTTCCCTGTCATCCATTGATGGTGCAGTCGCGGCCACCATGCATCCTCTGATCACGAACAAAGCCCTAACATGATACCAACGCCGGCAGTGGCGGCCTTGCTAGATGTTGTCGGGCGCCAGGGATCTGTCACTCTTTCATTGTCAAACACCAGAAGGATAAGGGAAAATGCGAGAATCACGACGAAGTTGAGTATATAAGGCGTGAACCTTTGTGAATTGATAAAGCTGAGAGCTAAAATTGATAAAGCAGAGAGCTAAAATGGCGATGAAGGACTGGGTTGAGACAAGAAGAGGAAAGTAGAAATTTGAGTGGGAAAGACACCTGTGACGAAAAAAGAGGAAAGAAGTGGTAAATAATTGCCAACTCAGCATCCACATCACCAGGTAACCGGAAGGAGAGGGAGTTTACCTGCTAGCCGGTGAAATTGGACACATTTAGATCGTTGAATGGTGTAATTGCAATCTTTTTCAGGTTTCGTTCGGTGGTATCAGTTAGCTAGGGTTACGTTCCTAATAATTATTCTTGTCATCTGTCCGTACCACTGTCTCGCCGTTGTCCGTGCCGTTTACAATTGAACAAGGCAGTCATGCAACAAGGCAATAGCAATTGGGATCGTGGCAGTCCGCGTCGAGGTCAGCAGCGTGATATGCATGACTTTAATGTTAAGTGTCAACTTTGTCCTGGCTTCGGTCACGTGGCACTCAATTGTTTTCTACGCTTTAGAAAACATTTATAAAAGGGTAAAAATAAAAAAATTATTAAAGAAAATAAGAAAAGAAGAAATTTGGGTGTGTTTGGTTCGCACATGGGAATCGAAATTGAAATGAGTATCAAATACTTGGTAATGGTAATGAGTTTTTGTGAAAGTATTTTGCATGTTTGGTAGTAGGGTGGAATGAGAATGATTATTAATAGTTGGGGAAGAGGAGAAGGAAGGGAAATGAAACCCTTAGGGAATAGGTTTTGCAATTAATGATGTAATCAAAATTCATAGTAGTGTTCTAAAAACCTGTCAACCAAACAATAACAATGACTTTGATACGCATTCTTGATAGCTAACTTGTAGACCAAACACACCCAAATAGTTAGTTTGATCAATGATTAGTAAACATGACATGAAAAATGAGATAGATGGCGTAATATATAATTTATTTTTATAAATCATAAATAAATTAATGAGCAAATTGTCATTTTGGTCCACTGACTATAGGGGTCCTGTTAATTATAGTCCACGACTTTTAAAACTGTCAATTTAGTACATTAACTATTCAATTTTTATCAATTTTGGTCACTCCGGCCAAATTGCCGGCCAAATCTCACCGGAAAATTTTAATTGACTACATTATATTTAATTACATGGGCAATTTTGTCTTTTCACTTACTTCTTCCTTCTTCCTCCTGCCAAAGCTCCCGTTGAAATGCCTGTAGGCTGCTCGGTGGTACGCCGGCTCCTCTTGCCGCAGGAAAACGACAAAATCAGCTCCGAAGCCAACGCCGCCAGCGTCTCCAGCAACGCCGCCCAGTCCGTCAGATCCAACAGCGCCAAGAACGCCTCTAGTGACGACGACCGCCGCTGCCGTAACGACGATAATATAGCCGCAGACACCATTCAAAGTCAACACCCAACGTCTCTTTCTCTCTCTAGACCAAAAAAGCTTTTGACTTTATCCCTCCCTCTCTCAAGAATTCGCAAACGCAGAAACCCTTAAGAAAAAATCTTCAGATTCTAGAGATGATGGCTTCGAAGATGAATGGCAACCCATTTTTTACGTTATTTTTAAGGAAATAAAAACCAATCTTTTTAGTGCATGAATTGAATATTTACACATATAATTAATAGTAAATTCGCGTGAGAAGATGAAGATATGAAAAAGGAAGAAGTTGGGAGAGAATGGTAAAGAACAGGGTAAGCATTTGGGATGGTTGAATACTTGTATTAATTGATTATTATTATTACTTCTCCATTTCGTCACTCAATTTTCAACCATTTGAAATATGCTTTGAATCGGAAATAGAGCTTTGGCTGGAGGAAAGAGGAGGAAGAAGGAAGAAGCAGGATGAAAGACGAAATTACCCTTGTGATTAAACATAATGTGGTCAATTAAAATTTTCCGGTGAGATTTGGCCGGTAATTTGGCCGGAGTGACCAAAATTGATAAAAATTGAATAGTTAATGTACTAAATTGACAGTTTTAAAAGTCGTGGACTGCAATTAACAGGACCCCTATAGTCAGTGGACCAAAATGACAATTTGCTCTAAATTAATGCATTGTAAAAAAAATTGCCACAAAAATAGTGTATTATGCATAAAGACAATATCAATCAATTTTCACTAAATGATTAATGATATATCCAATAAAAGTATTTCTTGAACTAATGAACAACTAGTGTGATCTTGTATCCTTTAAAAGTGTTTTCTCTCTAACAATATGACATAATTTTTAAAGCACATTTGGGCACATTTTGTATACCTGTCAAAAGTTATTAGAATTGAATCTTTAGTTAATACATTTTGTATTCAATTGTATCCGCATGAAGTAATTGGTCATTGAGTTAGTGGTTGTTCAATTCGTTGACTATTATTATCAATATAATAAATTTCTTCGTACTTGTATAATCATATCAATTGTTGCCAATAAATGTTCAACGATTTCATTAAAATCTACTTCTTCAAATTCTTCATCTACTTGTTCGTATGACAATAATACTACCAATTACAAATGCTAAATCTTCATAATCTGCAACAGCTAGTATTTGTCCGTAGGTTTTTATGGGTATGATGGAACTATAAAAGAAAAAGAAAGTAGTTAGTGAATTATTTGAAATATAAAAGTTAAGCAACATCTATGTTAAAGGATATGGGAAGCTCACCTTGAAATGGTGTTATTCCCACACTTCATTGCTAGCTATAAACCTCTTTGTGATTGCATCCCAACTAAATCTAAAATTATGACATATGCTCAAAAAATGAGTAAATTTCAGCGAAGGTCCCTTGTATTTTGTTGTTGTAGTTTTAGTGGTGGTGGAAGGTATGTGATAAAACGAGGAAGAAGTTCCCTGAGTGTCGTGTTCTCAAGAATGGCAAACTGAAATCGAATTAAGTGTTGGCATTGAGGATGTTAAGAGGCAAGAGTTACAAGAATCAACAACAAGTAAAAGTGGCATGGAGTAAGAGTTCATCAAAGGCAAAACAAAGGAAAATAAGCAAAGGAAAATGAGGAGATGGATATCTTATCTAGCTCTCGTGTTTGACATTTCTACGGGGTTCTAAGCAATGTGACTCGGGCTCAATCAACAGAGCCCACGGCACCATCACCGAGTGGCGTCACACTCGGACTCCCAAGTCCTCATTCGGTTGGGCATTTCATCAAACACTTGGTCTACCACTTCTCCCGGGCCTCATCTTCCCGGATCAAGGGCGGGGATGTGGTCAGTTAGGACTCGTATAGGTCCGATATCTCGCAACCTACACTTCCCCTAACTTTGCTACCTAATGTGGCCACAATTAGGCAAAAATCAAGTCAATCATCAACCACACAAGACAATAGAACCCTAATCAACATCACTTAGAATCAATTGGAAGAATTTGAATCAAATCAAACACAAGAACAAGATTGGAACATCCAATCTCCAATTCAAAACTAACTAAGCATTACAATCATCAAAACAAGACAAATCACACATCAATAGATCCAAACTCAAATTGCTATTGAAATTAAAGGAAAAGTAAAGACAAATTAGAGTTTTACCAAGCTAGGAGAAGAATTATCACACTTGATCTTCAATTCCAAAAGCAACTTCAAGTTCTACACTACTTTCTTATCTAAACCTAGACTAAGAATGGAGAAAATGGAGAAAAATAGCTAATCTAAATGTTTAGAAATGAAATGGGAAAAGATGGATGGTTCCCTTAGCCAAAAACCTCTTTAAATAGTTTTTTTTTCCACGCTACTGGAATTGTTCCACGCCATATCCACACGTGGAGGCTGTGTGGACCTAGAACCAGCCTTTGTTGTCTTCTTCAATGTTGTAGCCCGTGAAGTTGTGGTTCCATATCCACTTGAATCACCTCATTTGGACACTTCTAGCTCTGGTTATGGCCGTTTTATCGAACTGTCGCCAGAATGCCCTACAAAATTACAGCTTGTGCTATTTTTGGCAAACACAACCTCAATTAGTATTTAAACCTACATGTGATGAAATTAAGCTATTCTAGAAAGTTGTAGGCCTAAAGAACTTCATTTATAGCATAATATACATCCTAATTACCCGCACAAGTCATAGTTATTTTTGGCACTTATCATATTTAGTGACAATTTCAAATTTAGTCTCATACTATCGCTTTTGCCATTTAACACCCTAGACTATCATATTTTGGACATAATTTTGGTCTTTTCGATGACTTTTCAGGTGAAATCCTATTTTAGATTAGGACATTTTCGTTTTTTTTTTTATTATTTTTTATTATTTTTTCCAGTTTTTTTACGCAGTTTTTTTTTTCAATCTTCGTTTCTTCATCCATGGATTGCACCATCTCCTTCACTCGGCTCTTGTCTTCATCTCCTTTAACCCAACCCCAAATCGTCATTCGTCAATGGTGATACCGACTACATGAGGTCCTTCGGGTGGGGGGAATATTTTGCAACGCAATTGGAAAATGTAGTGCATGCACTAGTGAGGTCGGATGCATCGCCGATGGACTCACGTGTGGAAAGATTCCTGGCATGCTCGTTCCTACTACATTGCAACCTAGTAGTGCATTACCTACTGTGATTGTCTTCTAGTAAAAAAAGGCCTTACAAAATGTGTCAGGGTCAGGATCCAATCTGAACTACGGGGTCAGGACCGAGCCCAGGATGCACTACACAATTAATACCGCAGATGATGAGACTACTTTTCGGTTCGGGCCAGGTCTTATTCCTGAACCGAGTCAGTTAAGGTCGGGGATTGTTCGTCACGTCCCAAGGAGTATATACTAAGCATTTATACATCTAGTTGTCCAAGGTATATTCCTTATCAATTATTATTACTGTTATTATGACTATTATTATTATTATTATTATTATTATTATTATTATTATTATTATTATTATTATTATTATTATTATTATTATATTGGAGTATATTAGTCTTTATACATATTATTCCTTACAATTCCAAACAATGAAATCAATATTCTTAGTAAATTTTTGCTACCAACCAATGTAATTAATCTTTTTGATAATTTCTTTTCCATGAAATTTCAATTCTATTTGTCCTTAAATATTTTTCGCGAACAAAATGTGTCAGGGTAGTAATACACCAACACAACCTGCTCAAGGTAGAACAAAATGTGTCATGTAGAATTTCGGGAGAACCTGGATTCAATTCCCACAAGTAACAATTCCCCATAGGCCAGCTCCCATGCCTCTCGGAGCGAGCGGGGATTAATCGGGTGGACCCGAACTGTTAAATGGACGGAGAAAGATCCGGAACACCTCGTGAATTTACAAAAAAAAACAAAAAAAAAAAAAAAAAAAAAACAACCTGCTCAAGGCTTGACTAAAAAGTTTCAATAATACTTCACTAGAAATTCGAAGTTACGTACTTCTCAAGTACATAATCAATTTCACGCAAACTTGGTTGAAGTGTTAAACATATTAGGACACTATGTATTTGAGTTAGATTATGACTCCGTATTCTAGGCTTCCTGTGATTCTCCTATTTCTAGTCTCCCTGAGATTCTCTCATTATATATATCCCTGTAATCTGTATCTTTCAACAATCTTATTCAATACGATACATTCAGTTCTCATCTGGTATCAGTTAGCTAGGGTTACGTTCCTAATAATTATTCTTGTCATCTGTCCGTACCACTGTTTCGCCGTTGTCCGTGCCGTCTACAATTGAACAAGGCAGTCATGCAACAAGGCAATAGCAATTGGGATCGTGGCAGTCCGCGTCGAGGTCAGCAGCGTGATATGCATGACTTTAATGTTAAGTGTCAACTTTGTCCTGGCTTCGGTCACGTGGCACTCAATTGTTTTCTACGCTTTAGAAAATCGTGTTTCATTTGTTATAGTTTTGGTCATGTGTCGGTCGATTGTTCTCGATGCTTTGATGTTCAATGCGAACTTTGTAATGGTTTTGGCCACACGGCACCCAATTGTGTTCTGCGCTTTGAAAAATGGTGTCTCATTTGTTCTAGTTTCGGTCACGTGACAATCGATTGTGTTTGGCGTCGTTCAAGGACTTCGGATCCTCAAGCTAATTTGGTGTTTCAGAACCGTTTGGGTGCCTCATCAAATTCTCATACTTGGTTACCGGACACCAGATCTACACATCATGCAACTCCGGACATAGCTGTCCTTTCTACCTCGAAGAAGTACACTGGTAATGACACTTTATGTGTCGGTGATGGTATGGGCTTGTCTATTAGTCGTGTTGGTCATGCTACTTTTAATACCCCATCTAGGTCTCTTAAGTTATCTAACATTCTCCATATTCCTGGTTTGTCAACATCTTTATTGTCTGTTCAAAAGTTTGCATCATATAATAAAGTGTTTTTTGTGAGTTTCACCCCTCTTTTTGTTGTAAAGGATATCACCACCAAGGAAATCCTTCTGCAGGGCAGTAGCTCTAGGGGGCTCTATACTCTTCCTACTCCAGTTTCCTCTCCTTCTGCCTTTCTGTCAGCTCGTGCTTCTGCGTTAGTTTGGCATAATCGACTAGGTCATCTTAATCATCGTGTCCTTAGTCGCGTTCTTCAGTCATGTTCGGTTAGTGGCTCTAGGAATAACATTCATCATAATAGTTCTAGTTTGTGTAATGCATGTCAATTGAGAAAATCTGCGCGTTTTCCTTTACCACGTGTTGAGTCGTCTAGTTTGAATATTCTTGATTTAGTATACACTGATATTTGGGGTCCAGCTCCTTTATTATCTACAAATGGCTATCGTTATTTTGTCATTTTTGTTGATGATTACTCTCGCTACACTAAGTTCTTTCCGATGAAACTGAAATCTGATCTCTATGCTATTTTTTATAGGTTTCGTACCCTGGTTGAGAGATCCTTTAATAGAAAAATAAAATCCATTCAGTCTGATTTGGGAGCTGAATACAGAAAGTTGCATCAATCTTTTGTTCAATTAGGGATTCATCATAGACAATCGTGTGCGTATACTCATGAACAGAATGGTCGTGTTGAGAGGAAACACAGACATATAGTTGAAACTGGTCTAGCACTCATGGCTCATACCTCCTTTCCATCTAAGTTTTGTGATTATGTGTTTGAGACTGCGGTATATTTAATCAATAAAATGTCATCCTCTGTGTTAAATAACTCCAATCCTCATCTTATGTTGCATAAATCCCCTCCTTCCTATTCCTTTCTTCGTGTTTTTGGTTGTCTATGTTATCCTCACTTAAGGCCTTATAATCATCACAAAATGGATTATAGGTCATCTCCTTGTGTCTTTCTAGGTTACCCAGAGTCTTTTAGGGGGTATAGGTGCATGGACTTACAAACTAATAAGATATATGTGTGTAGACATGTCCGATTTGATGAGATGGTTTTCCCCTTTGCTGCTAAGACTGTTTTGTAGGCTCCTTCATACACTATGCCACGTCCTTGGGCCGAATCAGTGTTGAATCCATGTCCTCCTTCCACAGATCCTGCTCAGGTGGCTCCTACACTCCCTACGGTGACAGAAAAACAGCCCCGTGGCCGTCCGAGTGGTCGATCCACACGCCCAAATGAGCGAACTCATGCCATGGACACCAGAAGCAAATCTCGTGCTCCTCCTACAGGCTTGACTGTACAGGTTTGTCCTACTGATCTCACATGTTACTCACAGGCAGTCAAACATCTTGAATGGCGGGAAGCAATGGATCAAGAGTTTAATGCTCTCTTATATAATCAAACATGGTGTCTTGTTCCCTCCAAGCCTGATATGAATGTTATTGGTTGCAAATGGGTTTTTCGCACCAAGAGGAAAGGAGATGGTTCCATTGAGAGACACAAGGTCAGGTTAGTGGCTAAAGGTTTTAATCAAGTTCCAGGTCAAGACTTCTTTGATACCTTCAGTCCTGTGGTAAAACCTACTACTGTCATATTACTTCTCTCATTAGCTATATCCTCTAGTTGGGTGATTAGACAGCTTGATGTTCATAATGCATTTCTAAATGGTAATTTTTCTGAAACTGTCTACACGAAGCAACCTCCTGGTTACATTGATGCTCAGTATCCAAATCATGTTTGTTTGCTTAAACGATCTCTATATGGTTTAAAGCAGGCTCATAGAGCATGGTGTAATCGTTTACACTCACTTTTTCTCTCTATTGGCTTTCAAGCATAAAAAATGGATGTGTCTCTGTTCTATTTTTCTCAAAATTCTGCTTATGTATACCTCTTAGTTTATGTGGATGATATATTTGTGATGGGAGTGATCCAGATCTTGTAACTCGTTTATTATCGAAGTTGTCTGTTGCTTTTAAGATTAGGGATCTTGGTGAACATGGTTTCTTTCTTGGTATTGAAATAGTTAAATGTGATGGTGGGATACTACTTTCGCAAAAGAGATATATGACTGATATTTTAAAATGTGTTGGAATAACAGAATGCAAAGCATTATCTACTTCTATTTCTGTTTCAAAATCTATTCCTTTTAGTGCAGACTTATATGAAGATCCTACCCAATATAGGAGTTTGGCAGGAGCACTGCAATATCTAACTGTCACGCGCCCGGACCTATCCTTTGCAGTCAACCAATTGTGTCAACATATGCATGCTCCTACAGTTTCACATTGGGAAGAACTGAAACAAGTCTTGAGGTATGTTAACGGAACTATCACTTATGGTCTACGAATAAGAAAGTCAGTATCTAGAGATTTGCATGCTTTCTCTGATTCTGATTGGGCTGGTTGTCCTGAAAACCGAATGTTAACTAGTGGTTATGCT
Source organism: Ipomoea trifida (assembly GCA_003576665.1). Taxonomy (NCBI): domain Eukaryota; kingdom Viridiplantae; phylum Streptophyta; class Magnoliopsida; order Solanales; family Convolvulaceae; genus Ipomoea; species Ipomoea trifida. The sequence goes on from CP025649.1 coordinate 14,340,631, forward strand.
GTGTTTCTTGGGTCCAATCTTGTGTCTTGGGTCTATAAGAAACAAAGAACTGTTGCTAGATCTTCTACTGAGACTGAGTACAAAGCACTAGCAGATGTTTGTGCTGAAGTAATTTGAATTTTGTCTTTACTACGTGAGATTAATGTCACCAATATGTTTTCAAAAAAAAAATGTCACCAATATTGCCGTTCCCAATTTATGCTGTGACAATCTTGGTGCTACATACATGTCTGCAAATCCGATTTTTCATGCACATACCAAACATGTTGAGATTGATTATCACTTTGTTAGAGATAGAGTTGCTTCAGGAGATATTCAAGTCAACTTTATTTCAACCAAAGATTAACTTGCTAATATCTTTACTAAAGCTCTACCTGGTCCTAGATTTTCTTTTCTTAGAAACAAGCTACAGGTTACTAGTTTACCCTGTGCTTGAGGGGGAGTATTAGGACACTATGTATTTGAGTTAGATTATGACTCCTTATTCTAGGCTTCCTGTAATTCTCCTATTTCTAATCCCGTGAGAGTCTCTCATTATATATATCCCTGTAACATGTATCTTTCAACAATCTTATTTAATATGATACATTCAGTTCTCATCAAACACATATGGACTATTAATAATAATTAATTTTTTAATGCATTAATTATAGCTCAATTTCTTTTTCACAGGAAGAAAATGAGAGAATGGATGAAAATGTTCTTATAGTAACTACAATTTATTATAAAAGTTAAGGAAAACTGATCAAATAAGCCCCTAAGATTTACTCGAAAAGTTATTTAGACCTTTAACCTGATGAACGAATGAATTCTGATTCAACTAACAAAGAGAGAGATACAGTCCTATAAGAAGGAGGACACTAAACTCTCCTATTCTATAGCTGTTACATTATTGACTAAGTATTAATACAATAATAAAACTATACACAATATTATAAAGATACTTAGACTATGGTTAATATTCCCCCTCAAGCACAAGGGTGAAGAGAAGAAACATTGAGCTTGTCCCGAAGCAACTGGAACCTTGGTGCCGGCAGTGGTTTGGTGAAGATGTCGGCCAACTGATCCCGAGTCGAAATGAAGTTAACAACTAAGTCCCCAGAAGCAACCTTGTCACGCACAAAATGATAGTCGATCTCAACATGCTTCGTGCGGGCATGAAAAACTGGATTGGCTGCTAAATACGTGGCACCGAGGTTGTCGCACCAAAGAGTAGCCGGTTTTCCTGAGCGTAGTCCTAACTCGCAGAGCAAAGATACTAACCAGGTGACCTCGGCGGAGACATCTGCCAAGCCCTTGTATTCTACCTCTGTGGAAGAGCGAGCCACCGTGCGTTGTTTCCAGGAGACCCACGAAACAAGATTGTCACCGTAGAACACGGCATAGCCACTGGTAGATTTCCTGTCAACTGGACACCCGACCCAGTCGGAGTTTGAATAAGCATGCAACTCGGTTGATGGAGACGACACAATACGTAACCCCAAGTCCAGCGTGCCTTTTACGTAGCATAACACCCTTTTGAGCAACCCCCAGTGCTCCTCGGTCGGAGAGTGCATGAACTGACATAGGCGGTTAACAGAATAGGACAGATCAGGCCGAGTAATAGTGAGATACTGTAAGGCCCCAACAATTCGACGATACTGCGTTGGATTCTCAAACGGATGCAGAGATGGCGTGGCGGATTTAGTGACAGCTGCAGGCGTGACTAGAGCTTTGCAATCGGTCATTCCGGCACGAGTTAAAATATCTCTCATATACCGACGCTGAGACAGAACGAGGCCTGTGCCATCGAAGAGTGTCTCTATGCCCAGAAAGAAACTCGGTGTTCCTAAGTCCCTGATCTTGAAAGCAGTAGATAGCTGTGAAGGGATAGTATCTACCAAGGTGGAGTCATTGCCCATCATGATAATGTCGTCGACATACACGAGTAAAAACACCCGAGAGGTATTCACGGTGTAGTAAAAAAGTGAGACATCTGTCTTCGAGGCATGAAAGCCGGTTGTGATCAGAAAATCGTGGAGACGTTTAAACCAGGCCCGAGGCGCTTGTTTCAACCCATATAAAGACCGCATTAAATGACAAACGTGATCAGGTTGAAGTGGATCTTCGTAACCGGGTGGCTGCTTCATATACACGGTTTCGGCCAAATGTCCATTCAAGAATGCATTATGAACGTCTAGTTGGCGAAGAGTCCAGGAGTTAGAAACTGCGAGTGAAAAGAGCAGTCGAACTGTTGTTGGCTTGACTACTGGACTGAAGGTGTCAAAAAAGTCCTCTCCGGCAACCTGATTGTACCCTTTTGCGACGAGGCGTGCTTTATAACGCTCCACTGAACCATCTGCTTTGCGCTTAGTGCGAAAAACCCACTTGCATCCTACAATGTTCATAGAGGGAGTAGCCGGTATTAAATTCCAAGTGTTGTTGTGTAAAAGCGCATTGAATTCTTGGTCCATGGCGTCACGCCAATGTGGATGACCAACTGCCTGAGAATAGCAGGTAGGATCGGTGGTGGTATTGAGAGCATAGAATTGCTCCCCCGTGCCTTTTGTCTTGCGCCGGGTCCTCATAGTATGCCCTCCTCCTTGAACTCGTCCTGTGTCGGATTGAGTCTATGAGGATGTGGACGTGTTAGCCCCGGTGGTGGCTTGGGTCGGAGAACCGGATGAGGGCGGTGGCTCAATAGGATGCGCATCAGGTTCCACAGCTAGCGGTGGAGCTGTGGGCAGCGGAACAGGTTGGGGATTAACAGGCGCAACAACCCATGGTAAATGCGCCGGGGAGAAAGTATCCTGTGTGGCAGTCTGCAAAGCAAAAGGAAAAACACTTTCATCAAACCGCACATGACGGCAGATAAAGACCCTCCCCGTGTCAAGGTCCAAACATCGGTATCCCCTATAAGAAACTGGGTAACCTAAGAAGACACACTGTGTGGATCTGTATTCAATTTTATGACGATTGTATGGTCTTAAGTAAGGAAAAGAGCGGCACCCAAAGACCCGAAAGAAAGTATAAGGCGGATGAGTGCGATGCACACGATAGTATGGTGTGTCATAATTAATAGCAGACGAGGGTAGGCAATTTATTAAGTACGTAGCTGACTCAAAGGCAAAGTCCCAATATTTTAGGGGAGTGGAACTTGTGGCTAGAAGGGCAAGACCCGTTTCAACTACGTGCCGGTTTTGGCGTTCTACCCTCCCGTTTTGCTCGTGGGTATAGGCACACGACTGACGGTGAATAATACCAAGGGACTCAAAAGTGCTATGCAGGCGGCGGTATTCACCTCCCAAGTCGGACTGAATGGCTTTGATAGAACGTGAAAATTGCCGTTCTACCATCGCCCGGAAAACATCAAAAATTTTATAAATGTCTGATTTTAACCTTAACGGATAAAACCAGCAAAAGCGTGAGTAGTCGTCTACAAATAAAACAAAATAACGACTACCCGAAACGGAAACAACTGGCGACGTGCCCCAAATATCCGTATAGATTAGATCTAATACATTATTGCTACTGCGTAAAACCCTATCTAAAGGAAAACGGGCCGATTTGGCCATTTGACAAGCAATACAAAGATGAGCTGGATTGACTTTATTTGAGGTGACCGGACAGTGTTTGAGGACTCGATTCAAAGCTTGAGTGTACGGGTGGCCTAGACGCTGGTGTCATACACTAGAGGATGCTCTCGCGGAAAGAAAAGTTGAGTGAGTACGAGGGACGAGAAGCTTATATAGACCTCCCGCAGTAGACCCTTTAAGTAGAACCGCCTGCGTTTTGGAATCCTTCACAAGAAACAAACTCTTATGAAACTCAAAAAATACATCGTTTTCATTTGTGAATTTGTAAACTGACAGTAATGGTAACGACAATTGAGGCACACATAAAATATTAGACATTTTTAATGGATGGGAATTAGAATAGATAACCAATCGACCGACACGGGAAACGTCCAAACCTGCGCCGTTGCCGACCTTCAAGACGTCACCACCGGAATAGGCGGTGGAATGGTCCACCATCTAATCATCAGGCGTTGCGTGTGATGTCGCCCCGGTGTTCGGGTACCACGCATCAACGCCAGTCGGAGCTGCACCGTCGGTGGAGTACGCCACATTGGCGTGAGGTTCGGGCCGATCAGCGTAGCGTCGGAAGCAGGTCACGGCCGTGTGACCGTGTGATCGACAAATTTGACATCGGGGATTGCCGCCTCGACCACGGCCCTGGCCACCTCCATTTCGACCGCGACCATGCCTGCCGCGACCATTGGAGGAATTTCGACCGCCATTGCTGCTTCATCCACGGCCAGCGAAGAACGCCTGCGAACCTGTGGTTACCGATGCGTCGCCAGGCAACAGCTCGTCGGAGTAAATAAACTCCTGAGACTGCAGATGATCGGCAAGCTGAGGGATCGTCACTGGAGTACCGGCGGCGGTGAGGGATCCGGCCATCTGTCTGTACTCCGGTCGAAGACCACGCAGAACGTACAGGATCTGTTCCTCCGCTGACAGCGGCCGCCCGGCGAGTGACAGGGGCTCGACGAGCATCTGGGCTTTGCCCAGGTATTCCGACGGCGTGGAGTTGCCCTGACGCAGCGTCTGGAATTGCCCTAGCAGGCTGAGGCAGCGCAATCGGGTGGAGGCTGAGAGGGCGGCGGTAATGGACTCCCATACCTCTCGTGATGTCTCGCGCCTTACCGCTAATTACATAACCTCATCGGACAATGAGGAAACGATCAACGAAAGAATGAGCTGATCTTGCTGAATCCAGGCGTGGTACGCGGGATTCGTGGGAGCGGCGGAGGTGCCCGTCGGCGTCGGCGATCCGAGATTGGCCGGCGGACATGGCAAGCTGCTATCTAGGTAACCCAACAGACCTTGACCTTTAAGAAAGGGGTAGATTTGGGTACGCCAGTATAGGTAGTTGCGGGAATTCAAACGTTGGGAGACAAGGTGGTGGCCGGCCGTGAGGGGGTTTGGGGTGGCCGAAGGTGGTGGTGGTGCGGTGGCAACCGTAACAGCGGTGGTGGTTGGGGGATTAGCCATCGGTTTAGGAAGATTTTGAGTGAAAAACGCCTAACACTACTAATACCAGATGAACGAATGAATTCTGATTCAACTAACAAAGAGAGAGATACAGTCCTATAAGAAGGAGGACACTAAACTCTCATATTCTATAGCTGTTACATTATTGACTAAGTATTAATACAATAATAAAACTATACACAATATTATAAAGATACTTAGACTATGGTTAATAAACCTTTCAAAAGTTACAATTAAACTTGTAAACATGTTATTTTGGAACATTAAAGCCCAAATCCCAGCAAAGTCCGATGACCCTTCGATAACTTTGTTCACCCTCCGACGAATTTTTGGCGAGATTCCTGGACAATCACCCGCGATCGACGACCGTTTAGAGAAGGCAGACCAACTGGTAAATGAAACCAGTTGATCGCCTTCTCCAGATGCGATTGGCGACCGTTTGACAGTCACCGGTATTTGTCTCTGGAATTTAGCAGAAAATTGGTCGGAGGGTTATAGGAATCATAGTTACCTACAATTAAATGTCACCAACTGGTTGTTGAGCTTCAATGCTTCAAAGTAACACGTGTTATGGGTTTGATTGCACATTTTACAAATTTAATGGTCTAATTGACTTTTCGAATAAAGTTTAGCGGTTTATTTGATCATTTTTCCTAAAAATTATATGGAACTATAAAATATATTCATACTACATTAAAAAAAATATTTCAAAAATAAGAAAGTAACACCTTCTCATTCTCGCTAGTATATAACATTTATACATCAGCGATGCATCAAATACTTTTCCAATCCAAGGGAGCTGCTAGTTTAAGAGACAGGAGACCGCTTCAACCGGTTCCTAACAGCAAAGTTAAATAAAAACATATTCGGAATATTAAAATACTCGAACAAAAATGATAAAATGACAGATATTGGTCACATTGCATTCACTACAGAGTTTAAGTCTATGGAAGAGTGCAATCAGATGTTCAAAGTCAATTCACAGTAACCCACGCCACAACAACAATACCCAGCAGCTTCGATTCTACATTCCTGAATTTCTTCTGATTTTCTAAGATCTATCTTTTATTTATTAAACCCCCCAAAATTTTTTGTTTCCACGAATGCTCGTCCACATTGTAGTAATTTATCGGAAATAGTTGCAATAATATTGTAGAAATCCTCTGTTTCTTGAAGAAGAAATGGAGGCAAGTGCTGGGTTGGTTGCTGGATCGCACAAGCGGAATGAGCTGGTTCGGATCCGCCATGATTCTGATAGTGCGGTAAGGCTTTGTGGAAATACTCATTTGGACTACTTGCATTCTTGAAATTCATTTTACATTTTTGGTTTATATTTTTTGGTGCTTAGATCTGAATGTCTAGAGTAGGACTGAGTCTTGAGCTAAAGTTAGGATTTTTTTTCTTCCTAAAGTTTGAAGGAAAAAGGTGTTATTATGCTTCTTGGATGTTAATTTGTGTCTTGAGAGTGTTCTTGAGGTAATGTTTACTGGATTTAAGGGTTTTTTTTTTTTTTTTTTTTTTTAAATTTTTTATTTTGGGGTGGGGGTGGGTTAAACACTGACCCCTCATAGTGTTTTCCTGAACTGCACATTTTGGTAATGCTAGATAGGTTTGGCAGTCTGATCTTTATTTTTTAAGTTTATGCACTGAATTAATTAGAGCTGATATTACAGTTGTTGATTGAGAAGATTGAATTATGCTTTCGAAAATCCACTCATTATCTGCCATTTTGTGATATATGCAAAATCCTTCTCTTATTTAAGATCTTTGATATAGTAATTTTTGTCTTCCCATGTACATATGCTTCCAAAGACCATTGGTTTCTTTTCAGAGAGCAGTGTGAGGGCGGGTTTCCTAGTGTTATGCTGATTAGATATTTTAGTAGCTTAGAGCATGTATTGATGTCTTTTTAAAATGACTGATCGGTATACTTTCGTGGCTTGTGTCAAATACAGCCGAAGCCCCTGAAGAATCTGGATAGTCAGATATGTCAGATTTGTGGTGATACTGTTGGGGTGACTGCTAATGGTGATATATTTGTTGCGTGTAATGAGTGTGCCTTTCCTGTTTGTCGGCCTTGTTATGAGTATGAGCGCAAAGATGGGAACCAAGCATGCCCCCAGTGCAAGACCAGATACAAGAGGCTTAAAGGTTAGTCTACTTGAATAAAATGTTTTATATATATATATATATATATATATATATATATAGGGTTGAGTTCTGGTGCGAACAAGCCTTCTCGTGAGAACGTGCGGATGCACTGTCAAGCCAGTATCAATGCAGCATAAAGCATTTCCAAATGCACCAGAGTTGGCAATTAGGTAGTGCCTGATGCATTTGGAAATGCTTGATAGTGCATCCTCCCCTTTTCATTGATTTTCAACCTTTGATATGTACCGCCAAGCATTCCTAAAATGCACTTTCAAGCATTTCCAAATGCACCAGAGTTGACAATCAATGAGAATCAGGTAATTTCGAAATGCTTTACGGGCATTGATACTGGCTTGATAGTGTATCCACACGTCCCCACGGGGCAAGCTGTCCGCATCTGATCCCACTCCTATATACACACACATGCACATATCTCATTATGATATTATCATCATAATCATCTGAACATTGCTTTGCACTGTTAGGGAGCCCACGAGTTGACGGTGATGATGATGAGGAGGATGTTGACGACCTTGACAATGAGTTCAGTTATGGTGAAGGAAATGGCAAGGCCAGGCGCAAGTGGCAGGGAGAAGATGTTGATCTCTCTTCGTCCTCTAGACATGAATCTCACCAACCAATTCCTCTTCTGACAAATGGGCAGCCAGTAAGTGAGGATGAACCCTGTGTCATCAGCTTTTCATTCATGTTTTCTATCCTTGCAACTTTGGCTTTTGATTGCTAAATAGTAGTTAAACAGAATTAACAGATGAAACTTTTCTGTTAGAGCAGCAGCTTTGAACAATGCTTTCTTAATTTTTAACATTGGCTAGTTGGGTCCTTAATTATATCTGTGAAGTAGAATAAAGAAATAAATAAAATGCATTCAGATGTAAATTCTCTAAAAACTTTACTTTTTTGAGAACATATCTTCCTTCCCTGCTCATGCATACTTGTATCTTTCAAAAGTCATTTTTGTGACCTGATCTGTGAACCTTTGTCATCAGTATGGAAACAAAGAAAATACAACTGTTTCTTTTATATGCTTGTTCAGTCATGTCATATTCATTATTTTTGTAGCCAGGTCCTTTATAAGTGTTCTTTAATTTGATTTTTATTTTAACTGGATAGCATGAAAAGACAGAATTGACTCTTCTTCTGTATGGATTATCTTTGTTTTGTGTTACAAAATCTGTTCAAATATATTTGGTACTTTCTTGTTTTAATAGAACTCCTTTGTCATCTTTGTTTTGCTTTTTCTGCTTATCATATGACCATATGATTGTTTTTAGATCTCTGGTGAAATCCCTCTAAGTGCAACACCAGATACTCAATCTGTAAGAAGTATGTCAGGACCTCTGGGCCCTGGAGACAAGCATGGCCACTCCCTACCATACCTTGACCCAAGGCAACCCGGTATACAGTTTAATTTAATCCCTCTACTGTAAATCTGTGATTCTTTCTATCCTTTTCCTTGCAAAATTCTGAAGAAGATATACTCTGCAGTTCCTGTGAGAATTGTGGACCCTTCAAAGGACTTGAATTCTTACGGGCTTGGTAGTGTTGACTGGAAAGAGAGAGTAGAAGGTTGGAAACTTAAACAGGATAAAAATATGACTCAAATAACCAACAGATACACGGAAGGGAAAGGAGACATTGAGGGGACAGGATCAAATGGAGAAGAGCTACAAATGTGAGTTTCTAAATTGTCCTTCAATATAAATCGGTTTCTAAAATGTCCTTCAATATAAATTGGGAGACAGAAGGCATAAAATTCCATGAAACACAAACACATAAAGAATGTAAGTTGACTGTAAAGCTTTTTGGCAGCAACAAGTACATCTTTTCAATGTTATTATGATACTTAAATAATCAAGTAAAAATGTAGTTTGATGTTGAATTTCACATTTGCTTCAACTCGTTACAGGGCTGATGATGCTCGCCAACCTTTAAGTCGTGTGATTCCTATCCCTTCTTCTCACGTTACCCCTTATCGGGTTGTAATTATACTTCGGTTGATCATCTTGGGCTTTTTCTTGCAATACCGGCTGACTCACCCTGTGAATGATGCCTATCCTTTGTGGTTGGTATCGGTTATCTGTGAGGTTTGGTTTGCCTTATCTTGGCTTTTGGATCAGTTCCCAAAATGGTCACCCATCAATCGTGAGACCTATCTGGACAGGCTTGCATTAAGGTAGTCTAAAAAACATCTTGCAAGAAACTTTTTCTAATCAGGGTATCTTCCACTCCCATTTGCTTGTTGGTGATAGATTTGGTGTCTTAATGATCTTTTTATCACTCTGTCAGATATGATAGGGAGGGGGAGCCTTCTCAGTTAGCACCAGTGGATGTGTTTGTCAGTACTGTAGATCCTATGAAAGAGCCTCCTCTTGTCACAGCAAACACAGTGCTGTCGATCCTTGCCGTGGATTACCCTGTAGACAAGGTCTCTTGCTATGTTTCTGATGATGGTTCAGCAATGTTGACATTTGAAGCCCTCTCGGAAACTGCAGAGTTTGCCAGGAAATGGGTGCCATTCTGCAAGAAGTTTAATATTGAGCCTCGGGCTCCTGAATTCTATTTCTCTCAGAAGATTGATTATTTGAAGGACAAGATTCAGCCTTCATTTGTGAAAGAGCGTAGGGCAATGAAGGTAAAATAACAAGCCTAGTATTAGTCTCATGAAAGGAGTAACAATAGTGTGCTTAATATCTCCCTGCATTTTTGTCCAAATTACAAGCACAATTGAACACAACTTGATTGCTGTAGTGATTAAGTTTTGATGCAGCACATTCTTTTGATGTGTAAGTACATATTTAAATTTAAGTAGTGATGGTTTGGAAATTTTTATGAAATTCAAACCTGGCAAAGCACAATAGAGATTTATCTATGAGACAGTTCAGCACAAATTTCTTTCAGTTATTATATTCTGAAAGGTTTATTTTTTAGAGGGAATATGATGAATTCAAGATACGTATCAATGCACTTGTTGCCAAAGCACAAAAAATGCCTGAAGAGGGTTGGACAATGCAAGATGGTACCCCTTGGCCTGGAAACAACTCTAGGGATCATCCAGGAATGATCCAGGTATTTATTAGTATTTCTTTAGTTTTATTTTTTTATTTTTTTATTTTTATTATTTTATTTTATATTTTTAATCCCTTCTCTTTTGTGTGTGTGTGTGTGTGTGATTTTTTACTTGAAAATTTGAAGGGTGCGCATAATTGAAGTGTCTTATTTTTACGTATCCTTGTTGGATTAACAGGTTTTCTTGGGTCATAGTGGTGGGCTTGATACAGATGGAAATGAACTTCCTCGCCTGGTTTATGTTTCTCGTGAAAAGAGGCCAGGATTCCAACACCACAAAAAGGCCGGAGCTATGAATGCTTTGGTAGGCAATGGATACTTCATATTGATATTGGATCTTAGTATTTACTGTTGCAAAAAGCATCCTAGGTGGCTGCATAGGCGCCCCTAGGTTGAGGGGATTTCAGGCCTAGGCGCCTTTTAATCGGCCGGCCAACTAGCCAACCGACTAGGCGCCGTCGGCCCCCAACTCGGCCGATTCGGCGCCTAACTCAGCTGAGTTTTTTTTTTTTTTTTTTTTTTTTTTTTTTTTTTTTTTTTTTTTCATTTGACAAAGAAGAGCAGAGTTAGTTTTTTTTTCTTTTTAGTCTTGAAGTAAATGAAAGGCAAAAACAACAAGGACCTTGTGGTCCAGTGGCATCAAACCCTTCCCTTTGTTTTCAAAAAAAAAAAAAAAAGGCAAAAACAATTTATTATTATTATTATTATTATTATTATTATTATTATTATTATTATTTATGTGCCTAGGCTCTACTTTTTATGCTTTAATATTTATGCCTAGAGTAAATGAAAGGTCTTCTATGCTTTGGTATTGAAATTTTGAAGTAAATGAAAAGTCTTTTATGCTTTGGCATTGAAGCCTAAAATAAATGAAAGGTCTTTTATGCTTTGATATTAAAGCCTAAAATAAATAAAGGTAAAAAAATTATTTTTTTATATACCTAGGTGGTGACTAGGCGCCCATCCAACGCCCAATAAGCGTCTAGCGCGCCTTTTACAACCTTACTATTTTATTTGTTAGACATGGATAATGGTATGAATTATTTTATTTTCCAAAATAGGTTTTGGTGTAAAAAACGCAATATAACAACTTATCACTACATTTTTTAAAATATGCAATGAGGTTTTCTGATTTTCTGCAGATTCGAGTTTCTGCTGTCCTCACCAACGGAGCGTATCTTTTGAATGTCGATTGTGATCACTACTTTAACAACAGCAAAGCACTTAAAGAAGCCATGTGTTTCATGATGGATCCCGCTTATGGAAAGAAGACATGCTATGTTCAATTCCCTCAGAGGTTTGATGGCATCGACTTGCATGATAGATATGCCAACCGCAACATTGTGTTCTTCGATGTAGGTCTCTCTTAAGATTTGTATCTTTTTAGGTAATTGGTAATTTTTCTGTTGGGCTATCGAGAGTGCTCATTGCTTATGTGTACCCGTTTCTCAGATCAACTTGAAGGGGCTGGATGGGCTTCAGGGTCCTGTCTATGTGGGAACTGGGTGTTGTTTTAACAGGCAAGCCCTATATGGTTACGATCCAGTCTTAACTGAAGCTGATTTGGAGCCGAACATTATTGTGAAGAGCTGTTGTGGCTCAAGAAAGAAGGGAGGGAGTGGTAACAAGAAATATATTGATAAAAAGAGGGCGGCTAGAAGAACTGAATCTACCATTCCTATTTTTAATGTGGAGGACATTGAAGACGGCGTGGAAGGTATGCCTTCATAATAATGCATTTCACTTCCCCATTAAAAACAACAAAAAAACTACAATTGAATCCCTAAAAAAACTACAAATTCGTCTCCGCCGGAGACCATCTTCGTCTCTGGCTGGAGACGAAGCAGGTTTTTTTTTTTTTTTTTTTTAAATTGAGATAATTATTTATTTATTTTAAAAAAATATTTTAAATTTGGGGTGACCTGTTAGAAACCTGAAAAAACTGCAAATTCCACTAAAATAGGTTAGTTTAGGGATTCAATTGTAGTTTTTTTTTTTTAAATTCAGTGGCCTAATTGCATTATCGCGTAGTTTGATGGCCTATTTGACACTTATATTTCTAATAATAATGAAGAAGAGCAGCTAACAATTGAGCTTATTTCTGGTGTGACATCTCTTATATTCTCAGTCACTTGGAAACATTTTAAAGATGAATTTTTACTATTATCATAGATTTTAACAGCTTGTAAAACCTTTGGTGTAGATGATACTGGCAATAAGAATGAAAGGTTGTGTTAGTTTGCTTTTCTTTGACATCATTCCTTTTGGATATGCAGGATATGATGAAGAAAAGTCTCTTCTCATGTCTCAGAAGAGCTTAGAGAAGCGGTTTGGTCAGTCTCCCGTTTTTATCGCTGCTACCTTTATGGAACAGGGAGGCATTCCACCGTCAACTAATCCCGCAACACTTTTGAAAGAAGCAATCCATGTCATTAGCTGTGGGTACGAGGACAAGACTGAATGGGGAAAAGAGGTATGGCACGATGACAAAATGCTTGAAATTCATACTGTTTGCTCCTATTGGAACGTGTATGCATGTATTTCTGATCCTGTACATATTGAGTCACGATATGAAATGCAAATTGATTGGGATATGTTTTCTGTAATCAGATTGGATGGATCTATGGGTCTGTCACCGAGGATATCTTGACTGGATTTAAGATGCACGCAAGAGGATGGATTTCTATCTATTGCGTGCCTCCTCGCCCGGCATTTAAAGGGTCTGCTCCTATAAATCTTTCAGATCGTTTGAACCAAGTGCTTCGGTGGGCCTTGGGATCCATTGAAATTCTTCTTAGCCGGCATTGCCCTATATGGTATGGCTACAATGGAAGACTGAAACTCTTGGAAAGAATAGCGTACATTAACACCATTGTTTATCCCATCACCTCCATTCCATTGCTTGCTTACTGCATTCTCCCCGCTATCTGCCTTCTCACGGGGAAATTTATTGTTCCCGAGGTATGTCATGTGAAAAATTTCCGTTTCCATAGCTTCCTGTTTCTTGTTGAAGGCACCAATAAACTTCTCTGGAATCCCGTATAAAGTTCAACTACATGGACTCCCAAATCTTACTCCCTAAATTTTACTCCCTGATGTGGCAGGCACTGATAAGCTACTTTTTTCATGTGGGTCCCAATACAAATGTCTACATCAAGATTTTTTGTGTGGGAGTAAAAGTTGGGAGTAGAAAATGGGAGTACACATAGTATTTTCCTCCCGAATAACATCTAATCAATTTTGTGCAGATAAGCAACTATGCTAGCGCTTGGTTCATTCTCCTCTTCATATCCATTTTTGCCACTGGTATATTGGAGCTTAGGTGGAGCGGTGTCAGCATCGAGGATTGGTGGAGAAATGAACAGTTCTGGGTCATCGGTGGCACATCTGCTCATCTTTTTGCCGTGTTCCAAGGTCTCCTAAAAGTACTTGCCGGGATCGATACCAATTTCACGGTCACTTCGAAGGCTTCCGATGAAGATGGAGATTTCGCTGAGCTTTACGTGTTCAAGTGGACATCCCTTCTTATCCCCCCGACCACAGTCCTTATAGTCAACCTAGTAGGCATAGTGGCAGGTGTCTCGTTCGCCATAAACAGCGGGTATCAGTCGTGGGGCCCTCTATTCGGGAGACTGTTCTTTGCCATTTGGGTCATCGTGCACTTGTATCCTTTCCTCAAAGGTCTGCTGGGCAGGCAGAACCGCACTCCTACCATTGTCATCGTCTGGTCCATACTTCTTGCATCCATCTTCTCGTTGCTATGGGTGCGAATAGACCCCTTCACTTCCGACACCGCAAAAGCTGCCGCAGGAGGCCAATGTGGCATCAACTGCTAAACGGCTCTGTACTCGTGTATATAGGCAAGAAACTGAGGCGCAAAAATTGCGTGTGGGATGTGTTATAGTTAAGTTATTATTGTTGTATCATGTTTCTTTGCAAGAATGGTTTGGGATGTCTTATAGTTTTGGTTTGGGATGGGTATTTTGTCATAGACTAATGCTGTTACTTGGCAGTGACCTAAATTTGTTAAATTTTTAGTATTCTCTGACAGGATGTTCTTCACAAATGTATTGGCAGCAACTTCAGGACCTAAAAAGAAAAGTAATTTGTTGATGTTCTTGTATTTGTTTTCTTAAAAATCATAATTGTCAATGCAATTTCTCCTTAGAAGATAGCTCGTTAACTTAGGAGTTTATTTGACACTTTTTCTTTCTAATTAATAAAAAAAAAGTTATCTAGAGTGGAACACATCTCGAGTTCAATTACGAGGGAGCTTGTGACCCTAGTGAGAGCATTAAAATGTGATGAGATGATAAAAGATAGCTCGTTAATTAAAATTAAAATACTCATCACCTAATTTAAATCAAGTATCATCCTATTAACTCAACCATCTCTCATCATTTTATCGCGTCCTCATATTCACTACATAGGATTACTAAATTGCCTTTTTTTTTTTTTTTTTTTTTGTATTTTTAGAATATTTATTCCAATTATATGGTTATATATATATATATATATATTCAAACAATCATATTGGTAATCATCCCAATTTCATTCTATCACCAAACATGCAAAATACTTTTACCAAAATTCATTATAATTACCAAGTATTTAATTCCCATTGAAACTTCAATTCCCATATTCGAACCAAACACACCCTAAAATTAGATTGGTTAGTAGAAATATCACTACACAATTGAATTTAGATAACATTTTCCTAACATAATAAGATTGGATTAGTTCAAAGAGCAAGTATTAGCTTTAGCAATCATTATATCATGGATTATAGTCCACTTAAAAGATAGACCATTAAAATAAGGTTGATTATTAATATATAAAATGTTCATTTCAATAAATTAAAAGCCCACTTTCCAAAGGTTCATTTTTGTGTACTAAAATTTTATTCTCATATATACTACGGAGTATTAAAAACGAACTTTCAGAATATTGAGTATGAATATCCAGTATACTAAAAATGATCATTAATCAATTGGTTCACATTTCACAGTTTGGTTTTTTTCTCTGAACTTGTTTTTTTTTTCTCCTAAAATTGGCAGTGACTCAACTATTTGGGACAAACAAAATTGATACAATTTCACTTGTAAAATACCAATTCTGTGATTGCACAAACTTAAAACCATTCATCTCCCCTTATTGTCTTCAAAATTTCTTTGCAATCAGATGTAATTTCTTGACTTAGAAGAAACGGAAAATGCTACTTAACAACTTCCCTGGTAACGTTACGTTGCTCAATACCGGGGGGTCAGTATAGTGAAGTGCTGTAACATAAACAAATGCAAGACGCTAATGAACTTCAATCTACTCCTCGTCGTTTTTCTCTACCAATATCCTCTTGCACGCTTCATAACACATGAAAGAAATCCCAGCAGCCGGCACCAACTTCATGCAGCTGGGTCCCAGCCCTTTATACAAACCCGGGATTCCTTCCTGTTCAAGGATGGTGGCGAGAGCATGAATCACGTTCTTGTATACTTGCCTCCCGCTAACAGCCCCTACCTGCATGTGCTTACGGGCCACTTCTAGAGGGAAGGTGGCGCTGCTGGATATAGCTCCGGCCATGGACCCGATCAAAAGGGTCTCGATGTTGCCAATTCTCTCTTGTTTGAAAAACTTTGTGTAGGATTTTCGCAGTGTGTCGTACGCAAAGTAGTTCGTTGCAGCATATGGAATCACTCCAATTAAACTCGGGGTGAGACCCCGGTAGAGCTCTCCCGGACCCCCCTCTTTCAATATTTTTATGAATGCATCGAGTAGGCCTTCATAAACTCCTCTCTACAGTTTCAAGAAAATCATTCAACCCTATATTATTAACGCCAAAAGTCTGTTTGCAAAGCAGCATCGCAAAATTACCTGGATTGTCAGTCGAGTCTTGACCAATTCAAGAGGATATGTCACCAACGTTGAACTGACACCAGCACACGCTCCAGCAACTAATGAAGCGGGAATCGGGAGTTTAGGCTGCTCACCGGGTTTGGCCGACAAGTTCTTATTAACCGTGTCGTAAGCAAAAAGCTGCAAAGCACAAACAACTTTCAGCTAAGATACAGTATAAATGGTAAATTGAAGGTGAATACATGACCCTTTTCCATGGCAAAGCAAATGATATCGGTGATAAAAATTTTCCAATTTTGAAGAAAAGTGAATCTCTAGTGCATAAGAGATTTTGCATCCTAATTCCCAACTAATTAGAATAAGAAATACATTTCCTAGCCAAGATGGCAAGAGATCAACACTTGTAACCACAAAGTCACGAGTTTGAATCCTTGCCCCCTTGGTTTGAGCCGGTCAGCTATGGGTAACCTAGGCTGGTTTACTTCCTTGTGGTCCTTTGCCGACTAGGGTCACAAGGTAGGGTTTACCTACACCCAAAAGGATTGTGGAGTTTCCCTCGTGACCCAAAAAAGAATAAGAAATACATTTTTTTATATATTAATATGAATCAAGCCTCAAGCTATCGAAGATGATAGGAGGCAGAGCAACAGTCCAAGATATACAATCAGTCATAGAACAAGCAGCTTTAGCCAGAACATGAGCTACTACGTTCACTGACCTTTTAACAAAAGAGAAAGAAATACTATTAATTGGATTTGTTCAACTAGAGATATCAAATTGCTTTAAAAAGTGCTGGTGCATATTAAGGGAATCAAGGCACACCCTCACAATTACAACTAAATGTCGGACTATTACTTATCTTGAGCTTTTGAAAACTCATCATACAAGAAAAGATAATGCTGCCATATTCTTGCTACTTTCGTAAAGATTGTTTATTCCCGAGTACCACGTGAAAGTTCAAATCCAGGATAGTAACTGCCTGCCAGCAAATAAAGACTAAAAAATTTTTAAGATAGTAACCCAGCCGCCTCTAGTATGAGCACGTTTAAAAGGGAAAACTAGATATACTGTTTGGCAAATGAATACGACAACAAAGATGATCCTCAACATAACAACAAGAAACTAATGCAGCAAACACAGCTCCACATTAAGCAACTTCTCAACCTAACGAGAATAACGATGGTGCCAATGATTCTACAATACCTATGACTTAATAAGGCCCTAAAAGCTCATTGTGGAATTCACACAACTAACCAATTCGGTTTGCCAACAACAAATAATGCCTCAATTAAGCAAAGAACACGAAATAGAAGCACAACTTATGAACTTAACCAATATATCAACCAAAAAGTGAAAGTGTGAAACAAAATACTCGAAGAATTATACCTCAATGGCCTTGCTAGGCGCGACACGAATCACATTAACCAAATTACCCCTAAACAATCCAGTCCACCCTTCATGTGCCATGATAGAGTGGAACACCTCAGTTGTTGAATGCCCACTACTCCCAACCATCAAATGAGTCCTAATGGTCTCCAATGGAGCTACAGCAGTTCTCGACACTGCCCCTGCAATTGCCCCACTTATCAACCTCCTCAACGAAGGATTCGAAACCTTAATCTTAAGCTTGAGCCTAGGTTTCTTCTTCTTCGCACCCACTTCCTCCTCAAGTGATGAAATGTATTTGGCGTACAAATCGAAATAGGGGAGCTTGAATCCCCCGTTCTCGTCCCGGGAATCCGACGGGTTCGGAGACGAAACGCCGACACTCATATTCCCACCCATTTGACCCACACAGGCAAACAGCCCACCAGGGCAAAAGTTCGCATCTTGTAGACTCCATTGAAACCCCAACTGAGAATTCGAAGAGAACCCATCCTTCTTCCACTCCAACGCCTGCATTCCTTTGCCTGCCATGATTTGAAACTCCTCGAAAGCAGAAAATTGAAAGAACCCTTTGAATCAGAACCCAAAACAACAATCAAAGCTGTCGATTCAGGGGTTTAGGCAATACGGGAAAGCTGAAGGAGCAAACGAATCGGCACTGGGCAAATGGGTGATTAAAAAATTCATTGTCGCGTTTGGGTTTTCGAAAAATTTTGACGAATAGATTCGAGTGTAGAGCCTAGAAAAGCAATAGAAAGATAAAGAGTATGTGAGAAAGAATAATCTTGTTCGATGGAGAGTGTTGAGAAGCTTTTCAGCGGAAAATACAAAATACGAAACAAGTGAGACTTCAGATTCTCTCTACCCTTTCGAAACAGAAAAGACATGAAAAAAGCTTTCCAGTAATAAGTGATTTCCATTTAATATTCTACCAAAAGTGGAACATTTTTTTCATTCTACATGATTTACAAATTACAATTGAGCAAATACCAATTATGGGATTCACAAAATCACAATTTTAGTTTATATGTTTAATTCTTATCAATTTTTATTCACGATTATTATTTTAATTTTAAAATTCATCACGCTGCGCTGGTCATTCATCTGTTTAGCACATTCCGAAAGATGAAATTATAAGGGGTATTTTCGTCCTTTCTTAATTAAGAACTCATTTCGAACCAATACCAAGGAATTTAAGTCCTAATATCTCAATTTGGCGTTCTCCTACATCCTTCTTAAATGAATAAGAAGGAGAATAATGATGAGGAGAAGAACAATGAATTACAATCTTAGGACATAAATTTCCTTATTCATACTTAAATTGGGATTTTAATTATGAAATGACGAAAATACCTTTAATAATTTCATATTTCAACATGTCCTAAATGGAGGGTGATCAGCGCAACGTGCTGAATTTTAAAACTAAAATAATAATCGTTGATGAAAATTGATAAGAATTAAATATATAAACTAAAAATGTCATTTTGTCAAATGGAGGGTGAACAACGAAAATACCTTTGTTTTTTTTTTTTTTTAATACAACTGACCCTATTACATTGTTGTATCTGTTCAAACTCATGACCTTTCATTTGAGGGAGGCCACTACATGCCATTTGAGCACAAGGTGCTTGGCAAAATACCTTTGTTAATACTCGTAAAAATAAAATTAGTATTTGCTCATTTACAATTATAACGTTTTTACTGTTTTACGTTTATTATTGACAATTTTCAAGGAATTAAATAGGAATGGCGTGGTTTTGAGGGTTTAATTATTCTAATTTTAAATTATCAACTATTAGAAGAGTGATGAAATTAAAATAGTTAAAGTAATAATAACGAGATTGAAATAATAGAGATTAGAGTCGTGACATGCCTATGAATGATTGATCAATAAAGACATTAATATTTTTTTTGGAAACGATAAAGACATTAATAGTAAAGTACTTAATTATTATACATTTTGTATATAGAACATTTATTAATTAATTATATATTTTTAGTACATATTAATTATACTAGTATTTTTTATGCGTGATATACAAAAATAGGTACACAATATTACAACTTTATATTAAAATCTTAAATTTGTTTAGATTTTAGATATTTATATTATTATAAATTATAATAATGTAAAGAATTTTTATAAATTTGATATTTATATTTTAGGAAATAACTAACATATATAACTCCAATATAAAATGTGCATATTATTATTGTTGTTGTTGTTGTTGTTGTTATTGTTGTTGTTGTTGTTGTTGAAGATAAGAAAATATATGATGAATGCATGTGCATTGCGACAACAATGAAAAAGATAGCAGAAATTATAACAGTACGATAGGGATATGTTTGTCCAAAATATACAACTTTTATAGCATAAAATATACAAAAAAAAAAAATTGTAATAAAAAAATAAACATAAATGAAGAATATAACATTCATTCATACTTATTAGTTTTTGTTTTTATTAGATAGATAGTTATTTTGGTATGTATTAAATATTAATTATATACAAATTCTTTTTAAAAAAAATGAAGGTTGACTCTGGGAGCCCTATTCTCAATGAATTTTAAAAGAGTAATGCAATCCATGCATCCCTCTAAAAATCTTCTTTCCTTATTTCCGCTTTATTTAATGACAAAAACTTGTGTTAGACCATGGTCCGTAAGACGGGTCGAGTTGTAGATAATTAGGTTTGTAAGTATTACAATTTCAATTATATAAATATTACAATATTTATCATTAGTAACTATCAATTTATCTTAAATAATATCTCAATTTCACATATAAGTATTACAATATTTATCATTAAGTAACGATTTATTATTAATTCAAATTGGTATTAAATTTTCTACAATAAGTATTAATTTTTTTTCAAAAATAACATTTCACGTATAAGTATTACAATATTTACATTAGAATTACACTTTATAAGTGTCACAATTTCAGTTATAAGTATTACAATATTTATCATTAGTAACAATCATTTCATCCTAAATAGTATCACAATTATTTCACATATAAATATTGCAATATCTATGATAAGTAACAATTTATTTATTTCAAATTGGCATCAAATTTCTAGAATAAGTATTAAGATTTCTATCATAGACTTGACCCGCCTCATGGATCTTTCTCACACAAGTGCGACTCCTATTTAATTAGATACTTTAATATTTCATTACTAGTTGGCAGGATCAAGTTAATTTATGGACACTCAATGATTAGGAGAACCCGAATCCACTTTGACCTAACCTAAATCAGAAGTGGACCCCATTGAAAATTATACCATAAAATGGTTGCTTTAAATGCAATTATAGACACTTTTTCTAACAATAACTTACAATGAATGAAAATACAATTTAGGGATTGAAAACGACACAATAATGTTCAACAAACCGTCCATGCATAGGACAAGCAGGTGTTACCCTTTGAACCTTCCATTATAAAGATATATTTACTTTACTAGCTATCTGTTAGAATGCAATGTCTTTGAACTTTACTGTCATTTCTAAAAATGATGATATATCTTACATACGAGCATCCAAATCTTTGGTAAGTATCATGGGTGTGCCCGTTTTGGCTATAGAACGCCTTTCCTAGTTCTACAAGAGTTTCTAATTAAAGAATTAAGCACGTACAATTTGACTTTGAAGTGGCCCTACTTCTCTCACATAGTTTATTCTTTTCTCAAGTATCACCTATATTATTTTCATATCACCCGATATTTAGAATCATTAAAGTATGCATACATGCTAACCTCATGTGGGAGTCATGGATAAGAATTCAAGACCTAGTGATTACACTTCGTTCTATAATTTAGTTGTTCGTTTTGAACATAACTAGGTGCCAGCTAAGTTAGACATCCACTATAGCACTTTAGGCTGTAATTTAGCTGTTCGTTCTATATTATTCTTTGACTTCACATAGTCTTAGTATTATGTCTGCGACACAAAATGTCTAGACTTATTATACATACTAGTTTTACACGCGCATTGCGCGAATGGGTTAATGCCCAATGCTTATATTTAAATAAATATTTGAAAGTATATATCAATGCAAGATTGTATAGGAGAAATTTATACATATGTAATTGAATGTCAAATTTGTTTATTTAAATATGTAACTCAAAGTATATGAATCAAAGATAATATAGGAAATTCATTATATATAATTGTTACTAAAATAAATGTTTGCAACTTTGTAAAATCGATAGTATAAATACGTGGTCTAAAAATGATAGTCTAAATAAATACTACTAGTACTTTTGGTTTGAATTTTTTTAAGTATTCTTAATTCTCTTTTGAGTAACATTGTCATTGTCTTCATCTCTACTATTTGTCATCTTCCTTTTTTATGGTAGTGTGTTATTTGCAATTGGGTTATTGTTGGTAGCATAGATGACAACGTCATGCAATGAGATTATGATGTAGGAAGCTATGGACTTTCCTTTAGGTGTTCTACTCGGAGTTCATTTGGTTCAACCATTATTGTTGAATGAGTTATTGTGGATAAAGAAATCCCTAGTTTAAAAAATAAGATTAGATAAACTAGTAAAAATTTGAACATTTAATGTGTTGGGTAATGCATGCATGGATTATTTGAGTATTCTCTTTGTCAACCAATTACCAATTAGTTAATATAATTAGCTTCAAATTATTTTTATTTTTTTTCATGATATTAATAAAATACTTGGTAAATAAATATATAACATTATTTTGTATTATAACTTTGATATTTAATTATAAGATATTGTAAAAAAAAAAAAGAAGATAATGGACAATGTAATGAATATCAATTGATGAATTTGAATGTAAAGAATCTTTGCAAGACAATATAACTAATGAAATTATTTCTCTTATTTAATTTAATTTTTTGATAATGAATAATTTTTTCAAATAAAAGTATTGTAGACACATAATTCTAAATTAAAGAAATACATATATATCATTTTTGTTGTAACTACTAATTTATTTAATGTTAAAAAATGCACTACTCAATGTTAGAAAACGCACCACAATGAAAATACACAAAACACACCACACATCCAAAATAATGCACCATAACTCACTCCCCTGCTCCTAATGGTGCATTTGCTAACATTGTGTGGTGTATATTTGCATATCTAGTGGTGTGTTAATGGTGCATTTGCTAACACTGTGTGGTGTATATTTGCATAGGTGTGTTTTTTGGTGATGCGTACCTAATGATTTGTTGTGTTCTAACATTGAGTGGTGTATATTTGTATACATAGTGGTGAGGCCGCACTGCGGTCACACCTAATTATAACTCTCTCTCTCTCTCTCTCTCTATATATATATATATATATATATATATATATATATATATATATATATATATATAAATCATTTTCTAACATAATAATTACATACGTTATGTTTATAAAACATAATTAAATATCTAGTTTTATATATCATTATACGTTATGTTTTACGGAGTATATATCATTTCAAAAATAATAATTACATACGTTAGTTTTCAAAAAAATAAAATAAAATAAAATAATTACATACGTTATGTTTTATAAAAATCATTTTCAAACATAATAATTACATACGTTATGTTTATAAACATAATTAAATATATATATATATATATATATTTATTTATTTGTTTATTGTATGTACTTATTTTGGGCATGATATAATGGTGGGCATATATATATTCATATTGGGATCTTTTTGTGTGTTCTAACAACAAATTAAAGTAACAATTCATCCAAAACTTCCAAGACTTTAATTTGCAATGTGATCACAAGATTGTTTACAAAAAATAACAAGCAGTCAAGCACTAACAGTACGATACAGTCGTACAGATTACAGATACATCATTTAAAAGCTCAGGCGCATCACTCCCTCAATACATATATATATATATACTTCCTATAAACAGCACATGCTACAGTTTGTGTATAGTATATATATATGTGCGTATAATTAAATGGCCGGGTGCTCTTTAAAAATAAGGATACAATGTGCCTATGGTATATTGAGATATACTGTCCTTCCATTGAGTGGTTGCACTGGCCTCGCATTTTGCTCGTAACCCTAAACAAGAAATATAAAACATCAAACGTACCATTCTATGTATGTGTCACAGATTCGATCTGGCTAGCTAGATAGATA
Source organism: Ipomoea trifida (assembly GCA_003576665.1). Classification (NCBI taxonomy): domain Eukaryota; kingdom Viridiplantae; phylum Streptophyta; class Magnoliopsida; order Solanales; family Convolvulaceae; genus Ipomoea; species Ipomoea trifida. Next base: position 14,364,287 of record CP025649.1, read on the forward strand.
ATTAAGTACTTACATCATCAACAGCTTCCTTTAATAAGTTTATCTGTTCCTGTGATACTGTCTTTGTCTGCAAAATCCAACAGTTTATCACTATATGAGTGAGAGAAAGAGAGACATGCATATTTAAATTTCCAGAGATTTGACAAATCTGCATCTACTTCTTGAGAGTGTATATTGAGTAAACTTGAGGGTGTATATTGAGTAAATCCAGTCCTGTCATCCTAGCCGGCCAAAGGACCAGCCCAAGTTACCCATAATTAGGTAATTCAATCTAGGTTGCCGATAGCTAGGCAAACCAGCTTACCTAGGTTGTCGATAGCTAGGCAAACCAGCTTACCTAGATTGCCCATAGCTAAAAATCAGCCTAGGTTGTCTATAGTTAGGTAAACTAGCCTAGCTAGATTGCCCCTAGTTAAGAACGAAAACCAGTCCATACTGCCCATAGCTAAGAACGAAAACCAGCCTAACTAGATTGCCCATAGCTAGGAAAATCAAATTAGATTGTCTATAGCTAAGTAAACCAGCCTAGATAGATTGCCCTTAGCAAGGAAAGCCCATAGCTAGGTAAACCAGCCTAGCTAGGTTGCCCATAGCTAGTTAAACCAGCATTGCTAGGTAAACCAGCACATGTTGCTCTCAAATCAAGAAAAAATCAAGAAAATTGGGATTCGAACTCGTGACCTTGCTTGATGGCGGGTGTTGGGGAGTTTAAGGTTAGGATACAGACCTTTTTGATTACTGTCCAGATGACACCCTGTGAGCATGGTGGGGTTGTGAGGGAACCAATGAATCTGTAATATCTCTTGCTCCCATATCTGATCTTTCTTGCATTAAGGACCTCTAAATCTTTGCCATTGTGATCAACGACGTGCTTGATGCTGTCCAGCAACTGGAGTGGAACCAAGAAATTAATTAATTAATACATATAAGATGAATTCAATTCAATTCTATTGAATTGTAGGTACTTACTTGTCCAAGGAAACGATCAGGCTCTCCAATTTTGTAAAAGATGGAGACAGCAGCAATTTCATCTTTTGCACTCATATGAACCAGATGCATCTCCATATCAAACTTTTTGCCGTTCACAGTGTTCTCAGAGGGAGTATGCCAGTGGCATTGTACCAAGAAGTACTCGGTACCGTTAATGATAATCTTTCCGGCATCACCTGTCCACTTGATCTGCATGCATGCAACAATTTATATAATTGACCCCGGAGATCAATAAGTCCGCATAAATTATAAGTGTAAAAAAGTAACAGGGGTGGATTGTAATGAACTAATGATATAGGGTGTATTAATATAAGAATACTAGCCAAGACAATATAATGGTCATTTATACCAAGAAAAGCCCAACAAACTTCCTATAATGATGGTAGGCTGCAAAACTAGGTCAAAGCCCACAGAGTAGGTTGTGGGCACAAATCAAAAGCCACATGGTGGGTCATAAGAACGAGTCAGAGCCCACATGGTTAAACCTGTCAAAACAAGCCCAACCCATCAGGTTGGGCCCATTTTACTCATTTTAGACGAACTGGGCTGAAGAAATTTCAGCCCGATCATTTTCAACTCGATCCGTATAACCCAGATGGAAACACGAGTTATATGAGCTAGCCCGTGGGCTACATGGTGGGCCGTGAGAACGGGCCAAAGCCCACCATTCCAAATCCAAAGGTGGGCTTTTTGACGAGAATGACCGGCCGTTCAGAGCTGACCTTAGGTCGCCAAACTTGGGCCCAGGGTGGCCTATCCCGATCCGAATCATCTATCTTGGTCCATCCAAGTCATCTTCTTGGGCCCAGATCCTGAGTTATTGGACCCCGAGTCTCCATTTTTGAGTAGTTTTTAATATCTCTATCAGATCTAAATCCACCAAAATGAAAACTAGTCCTTGAACTAATTAATTACCTGAAGAGCATGGCCTTGGTTGACGATAATAGCAGGAGCCGATTCGTAACGTCGAATCAACTGCCCAAATTTAGAGGTAATTTTAACAGTTGAGTGATCAATATTGATGGGAGACTGCATGTTACCAGCATTGCAGATTGTATAATTTGTATGAAGTTTCCCCCATCTCTCTGGGCCATTCTCAGCTCCTTTAATGTAAGTAAATTTGGTTTCCTCACTCTCATTGGCTAAGGAGATGGTTTGTGATGAGAGGAAAACAATTGTGAAGATGAGGAGGATGAGTGGATTGCCCATTATTTGAGCCCTTCAAAACTTCTGTTTTGAAGGATGGGGGAAAATTAATTATTATACTATTTTTTACCTCTCTCTTTTGTCATGTATATATAGGAAATAAAATGCTAATATTTCGGGATGCAATAAGGATTTGTGTGGTTTTGGTGCTACATAGGGATTTATGTGGTCTCTGTTGTATTTTATATATATTTATTGTATTGATCTATATATTTTAATAATGAGTCTTTATTGGTTGAAATATTTTATAGTTTATTTAAAATTTTAATTTTAATAAATTATTAATTTTTCTCTAGATTCTATTTAATTTAAATTTACTTCTCCAATGGACCACTCCAATGCATATACAACATCCTAGCATTGCGGAAACCTAGGTGGTTTGGGAAGTCCTTTCGTGGATAATAAGAGACTTAGCCTATCCAACTTTTCCCTTGAGTATGATTGCTTAAATTTTTGTTCTAAACTTTCGAGTAAGTCATTAGACTATTCCTATACTGGTGCGATTGCACAGGCATGCATGTAAACTTTTTGTTAGCCTTATTAGTAGTTGAGGTCTACTTCATTTAGGGGTGTGCAGAACCCGACCAAACCGCCGAACCCGACCGACCCGACCACCGCAAATGCGCCATCCGAGGAGAACCGAACCCGAACATGGCAAACCGAACCGATGGCCGAGCTGTGCGGTTCAAAT
>CP025649.1:14374088-14451794 GCA_003576665.1 Ipomoea trifida
AAGTCTGGGAGAGAGACGGAAACAAACTTCATTAGTTAGTGAACAATAAGGAGAAATAGCAGAGAATAATAGAAAATAATGGATGGTAGAATAATTCAGGATTATAAGCGTATTTATAGTGCAGATTAAATGGCTGGTTATGGAGCATTATTATTTGAAGAAATAACGATGATTTTGTGGCTAAATTATTAATAACCAATTTTATTCCATTTTTATGCAAAATCTTCTTTAAAGATTAATAGTAAAATAAGGCTAAATTATTAGTAACTGATTCTATTCTTTTTATTTTAATGCAAAATCTTCCTTAAAAGATTAACGTGTAGACTAACATTTCCTAAAATGATTCTGATCTATTCCTTATATATTCCTTACTTATTCATTTCCTTATATTCCTTTACAGATTACAAATATATATCACCAATTATATAATAATAAATAGATTAATAAATTAATATAATAATAAATAAATAAAATAGTTGATTTTACCAAAATACCACTAACTTTGGGCGGGAAAGTTTGGGAGGAGGATATTGTTTTTATATATAGATAGATTTACATGTTCAACGTAACTTTTAAATATAATCAGGCCAATTAGATATATTGAGAAAAATATTAATATATGTGTCATTCAAAAGATCTTATTCAAAACTTTTGAATGATTTATATTTCTTATATGTTAATTTTGTTTGTACAAAAAGAAAAGGAAAAACTAATTAAATTGAAGTTTAAAAAAACTAGAGTGGAACATATTAATTTATTAAAATTAAAATTATAATAAATGATTTCTAAAACATTTCAACCAATGAAGACTTCTTAGTGGCACGAAGCTTAGTAACTCACCCATATGGGAGGTCATGGGTTTGAGCCTTAGTAGGGGTGACAATCGGAGGGAAATGAAACCCTTATTTAATAAGGGTATGAGTTTAATTTCCAATTAACGGGGTATTCTAAACCCATAGTAGTATTCTAAAAACTTATCAACCAAACAATAACAATCATTTTGATACACATACCTTATGCCTAAACCCACCAACCAAACACACCCACTATGTTTAGTATTTCACATCGTCGCCTATTCGACATTGTAGAATTTTAATATATATACTTACACAGAGCTTAATGGAAATTTCAGTGATTGAGTGTGTGTATATATTACGTACTACAAGTATTTGAATTAATTTCATTTTTAAACAACAAAATTTTGGACATCATAAAAGTAGAGAAATTGTTATGAATAAAGTGTAATTGTAAATTTTGATGATGCTGACAACTTATATAAGCAAATTAGTATCCCGAAATTATGTGTAATGTTTATTTCTAATAAAATTTGTAAGGATTAAGTCATCCAACAGAGAAAGCAAGCAGTAGACTTTGCCCAAACGAATGAAAAGCTGGACAAAAAAAACGTATACCATGTTGGGTTGAAGCTCAACTCTTTCTTCGTTACTTAATTTTTTAATTAATAATTTTTAATTATTTTTAAATTTAATTTTTTGTGTTTGCATGATAGTATTTTTTAAATATATACATTTTACATACTAATACTGAAGTTATTAATATTACGAAGAATTGAATTAAAAAAATTCAATCAAGTATCATTAACCGAACAATACTAGATAAATAAAATGGGATAGAGAGTATATACTTGTCTTGATCTAGATTTTTAATTTGATTTACAAAAACGTATACCGGTTTTATGAGCATACTTTTATTTATTATTTTTGGTCATATTTTGTAAATAAAAAGGGACTTTAATTTATTATATTGCACACATACATGATGGGATCCATGTGCAGTAGGCTTTCCATAAAGACTTTGATCACTCAACCTTTACGAATTCAAAAGGATATAGCGCTTCGTCCCTGTAGTTGATTCCCAGCTGATGTCCATCGCCGACTGTGCCAATACGAAAGTAACCAATCCTGCAGTAAAGGCAAAGGCTTGGCCACCAGTTGAAAAGGTACCCTCTTCCATTAATATTCTTCTGAATCCTAAACCAGTTCCCAAGATCATCCTCCTTGCCTATAACGCCTCCGGTCACTATTGTCGCCTCACTCGCCTCATGATTAAGCTTCCAAACATTCTCCTTAGCGCAGGGATCCGATGGGTCCGGCGATTCGAAGGCCACGTTCTGTGGGTACTGCCGTACGATGACGTCTCCGGTGTCTGCGGCGGCGCGTGAAGCCTCGGCCTCGCGGTTTAGAGGGTAGAACCCACGGCGGCTAATGTGACGTTTATTACTACGTCTGTAGGGCAGGCGGAGGGGTTTCCTGTAGTGTTGAGGTTAGCCACGGTTATGCCGCCTTCCACGTCGGTGAGGGCTGGGATGGCGTAGTATTTGGCTCCGGCGACCACTGGGTTGCCGGCCGTGTCTAAGATGACGTCGGAGGGGAGGCGGATGAGTGGAGGAAGGCCGGAGTCAGAGATGGCCAGCGGAAGGATATAAATGGAGAGAAGCAAAAGGAATATTATTGGTGTCTTCATTTTGAGACCAATAGATAAATGTGTGTTTGATTTGGTGGTTAGGAAGGGTAAAAAACAGTGGATTATATAGACTGAGATGAGATGAGTCATGAGATGACACACTGCACTATCAGGTAGGAACATAAATGTGATGCCAAACAAACAAAGAAAAAAAGTGTGTCATGTAAAGATTCCCACCGGATCACGTACCGGTATTTAAATATGATAGACACGTGTCAATCGTAACAAATTTAAAAGAAAAAATTGTGATAAATTTTGAATGGGTATTATGGTCAAATAAAGTTAAGTTTTAACTTTAAATTTAGATGTCAAAGGTTAGATGTTCGATTCTTAATGTTGTTAAGGATGTGGAGAATAACAAATTAGTAATGCCATGACATAAAGAAAAGTTGGAGGCGACTATTGACTCTTTGTGCTTCAACAGGTTGAGAAAGTAGTTATGAACAGATACTACATTGTAACAGAGTCAATAGTACTCAAAAAAAGGAAAGAAAGAAAGGTTGGGTTTGAAGTGAAATCCAATTGTGACGTTATTCATTAGGCATATGATCAGCACATTATATTCATGATATGAATATTAAAATTTCACCATAATTTTAGCCTAAAATCAATCCTATAAATAGAGAATTAAAGACATTTTTTATGGTCTTTTATCATAAAACATAAATAGTACGGTAGGGACATAAATGTGGTGAAAAAAAGGTGCAAAATTTAAAGATTTCCACGGGAAAGGAGATAAGGTTATGAGATCTAAATTATTTATTAAAATTTAGCAACAACAATTATTATTATTATTATTATTGATGGGGATAGACTAAAGCTTGGTGTTAGAAACTCAGCACGGACAAAAGAGACGACCGACACGGAGGGAGAGAAGGCTCGAAGGGAGGTGTGATGGCACGGCGGAGGCCGGCCGACAATCGGTCGGTCGGTCAGAGTGTCAGTGAAAATTGATTTTAGTGGTGATTAAAAATTAAGAGTATCGTCCTCAAGGAATGACTTAAAAGGAGATTTGAGTAATAAGGGGTTAAGCACGGGTTCATATATAGTGTTTGAAAGCTAACCTAAAAATATTGAAGTATTGAATGTTCGAGAAATCAATAACGAGAACAAGTAAGTAAATTAAAAGATAATAAATGATGAAATAGATATTTGAACCAAACATCCTTGCATAAAATCCCATTTGTGTCTAAAGCTTAAGTTATGTAAGTCTAGATGATGAACTTGGGAAATGGTTTAAGTGTCAATGTCACTCTCGTGATCAATTGGGATATCAACTAATCCTAAGTCCCATTCTCATGGTAACTTGGCTAGATGAGGCAATTCTACAAACACTTTGCATGTGTGTCTATTTCCTTCAAACTCTCTTTTCTCAAAGGTGAGTAAGAAATATGAGAGGTATGACTATGGTGAAATCCTATTATCATAGGTGAAACATCAATTCCAAGTATCCCTGGCATAATTTGGCCATAACTATGAAGAGTCAATTCAATTTCACCCAATTTATAACCAAGTCCAACATTAAGACAATACAAAATCTAATTTATACAATTCAATTCATATTGAGATCATACTCAAGGAAATTCACCTACTTTTGAAGCCATTCCTTCCTGTTGTTTCCTTCGGAGACGGCTTCCTTTCGGTTAGCTGGATTACGAAGTTTATCTAAAGTTACCATGAATTATGAGGGGCCGAAAGTGCTTATACATCTCTTTCTACATCACCAAAATCTACATGCTACAAATATTATTCCAAACAATTTCACTATTTTTTATGATGTAAAAACAACAAAGAAAAAAATTGAATCAATAAAGAGGTTTTATTGCACTCTCACACCAAACAAAAGATAATTTCATTTATAACATATTTGGATACATGAGCTGAAATTTACAAGATACAAACTAGAATACAACATAAAAATTCAAACAAAAATCTTCAATCTGCTTTGGTCTCTCTTATCTTATCACTCCTTTGTGACTTCTCAAACAGCAATAATCCTCACTGAACTATTTACCAATATAGTAGCACTCACTGAACTATATTTATCCAACAACTTAGTGTGCTATCTTCTTAAGCATGTTTCCTTAGCTTCTAATCTTTATGCTTAATAGAGACTTCTTTCTTATCACTCCAGATGCCCACTAGTTTTTCCCGTAAGTGTCAGCATCTTCAATCCTTTTACCTCCTGAGCCTCTTATATGGTCTTCTTTCATGTTCATCCTTGGCTCTTTGGCTCTTCTTTCTATCCTCCTCTTGCATCTTCTTGGTTTCTTCTACCTTGAGCAATTCAGCCAATTGGGCAAGCTCTCATTTTTACTTACTAAACCATTCCTGAGTCTTCATATATCAATCTTCAAGTTACTTCTTTGTAGTCATGTCCACGGTTCAGTTCCGATTCTGGAATCGGCCGAACCGGAACTAGAGCTTCTGGAATCGGCAGCTTCGGTTCAGACCGCTGGTTCAAACTAGATTTCAACTATTTTTTTTAGTAAATTCAATTTTGTACTCCCTCCGTTCCATTTTATGTGTTTGCTTCGTTTAACGAGGCTTGATTGAAGTTATTTTTAATTTAAATTTTCATAATATTAAATTTAGTATTAATATACAAAATTTATATATTTAGAAACTACACTAAAAGTTTAAACATATAAAAAAATCAAATTTAAAAATAAGAATAATAAAGAAAATAAAAAAAGAAGAAAGAGTTGATTTGGGACAGATAAAATGAGATAGTGGAAGTATTTTTTAAAATCGTTCAAATTCAACCATTAATTTTGTCACAATGATTTTTTTAAAAAAATGGTTATATGAAATATTTAAACTTCAATGTTGAACTAAAAAAATAAAAATAATTGTTATAGTTAATTTAAAGTTTAAACTTTAATCAAATACTAGTTAAACTTTAACCAAATAATTTTTATTTAAACATTAATTAAATAATAGTTATTTCGTTCCATATTATCCGAAATTAGAACCGGAACTGGCCTTATTGTTTCAGTTCCAGTCTAGTTCCAACAATAAACAGTTCAGTTCAAATCGAAAAGTGAGCATGTATACTTTTTTGTTACTTCTCAAAGTTCTTCCCGTGCACTACTCTCATAAGCTCATCAAAATTTTCCTTTCTGTAGCCAAGAACATCGCATAACTTGAATGCCTCTTCCAATCCGCCCTTCTTTATTTGAGTGTTCTCGCGACTCCATAAGCACCAAACCAAACCAAATACATATCTATCTCTACGTGGTCCAGTGGGAATCTTTAAATGCCCACACGTTTTATTTTTTCTTTTACACATGCATCACATTTATGTTCCTACCTTAGTATTTTGCCTGCTAGTGGGTCATCTCATCTCATCTCATCTGAGTCTATATAATTCAGTGGTTTTGCACCTCCCTAAGCACCAAACCAAATACACATCTATATCTCTGGTCTCAAAATGAAGACACAAATATTCCTTTTGGTTCTCTCCGCCATTTCTATCCTTCCACTGGCCATCTCTCACTCAGGCCTTCCACCACTCATCCGCCTCCCAACCAAGCCCGACTTAACCACTTTCCATTCCGCTATCTTAGACACCGCCGGCAACCCAGTGGTCGCCGGAGCCAAATACTACGCCATCCCAGCCCTCATCGACGTGGAAGGCGGCATAAGCGTAACTAACCTCAACACTACCTCAAACCCCTCCGCCTGCCCCACCGACGTAGTAATAAACGTCACATTAGCCGGCAACCAACCCCCCGCCGTGGGTCTTCCTTTAACTTTCTACCCTCTAAAGGACGAGGCCTCACGCGCCGCCGACACGGCTGACGTCATCTTATCGCAGTACCCACTGAACGTGGCCTTTGACTGGGCGGACCCATCGGATCCCTGCGCTAAGGAGAATGTTTGGAAGGTTAATCATCATGATGAGGCGACAATTGTGACCGGTGGCGTTATAGGCAAGGAGGATGATCTTGACAACTGGTTTAGGATTGAGAAGAATAATTTTAATGGAAAAGGGTACCTTTTCAACTGGTGGCCAAGCCTTTGCCTTGGCTGCAGGATTGCTTACTTTAATATTGGCACAGTCGGCGATGGTTATCAGCTGGGAATCAACTTCAACGACGAAGCGCTATATCCTTTTGAATTCGTAAAGGCTGAGTGATCAAAGCCGTACGTTGTTGAACCATCAAAAAATCTTGCATTGCATGCAATATGTATTAATAGTTAACGTTTAAATAATGGCTTTGCTACCCCGTTATATATGGAAAGCCTACTGCACATGTATCCCATCATTTATGCATAGATAACAATGTCATGCAATGAGATTATGATATAGGAGCTATGGACTTTCCTTTCAGTGTTTGGTTCAACCATTATTGTTGAATGAGTTATTGTGGATAAAGAAATTCTTAGTTTAAGAAAAAAGATTAAATAAATTAATAAAAATTTGAAATTTTAAAATATTATGTATTCCAAAGATATTAAAAGGTAGTTTCTCGCTTCAATTTGCTGGGTTATGGGTTATTTGAGTACTTTCATTGTCAACAAATCCCCCAAGTAGTTAATATGATTGGTTTCAAATTATTCTTTTTTTATTTTTTTCATGGTATTAAAGAAATACATATGTATCATTTTTTACAATCGTTATACCCTGCACCACGGTGCACATAGCAATATGCACCATGTACGTAAAACGACGTCGTTTTAGTGTTAGTGGACGCGGACGCGAATGACTCCAGGGAATTCATTATCTATAATACACATAATCATTATCTATAATACACATAACGTTTGCCTAGAATACACAGAATGTTTGCCCAGAATACACAGAATATTGACACATAATACAGAGAACTCATCCTCCTAACATTCGAATGCACAAACGCATCACAACCTGTGTTAATAACATGAATACACAGAATATTGACACAAAATACACAGAACTCATCCTCCTAAACATTCGAATGCACAAACACATCACAACATGTGTTACTAACATGAATACACATAACGGTTGTCTAGAATACACAGAACGGTTGCCTAAAATACACAGAATGATTGCCTGGAATACACAGGATATTAACATAAATACAGAGACCGGCCGAAACTGGAAACGTGATTTCTAAAAAAATGGACGATTAGTTTACAATGCTCAAAACGACGTCGTTTAGGTACGTGGTGCGCATTGCTATGTGCACCGTGGTGCAGGGTATAATTTGCACATTTTTTGGTGTAACTACTAATTTATTTAATTCAATAAGAGTAAAATAAAGTGATTCCGCTTCAATTTGTTGGGTTATTATTTGAGTACTCTCTTTGTCAACCAATCCCCAAGTAGTTAATATAATTAGCTTCAAATTATTTTAATTTTTTTCATAGTATTAATAAAATACTTGGTAAATAAATATATAACATTATTTTGTACTATAACTTTGATATTTAATTACAAGATATTGTAAAAATAAGATAATGGACAATGTAATGAATATCAATTGATAAATTTGAAAGTAAGGTTAAATTAGGTAATCTCTATTAATAATATTAATCTGAATTATCTTAACCATCTATTTGATTAAATAATTAATCTGAACCATCCATTTGATTAAATAATTTGGCCGCCATTTTTTCTACACATTTTAGGCCTAACTCTCTTTGACTCTTATTAGTATAGTAGATATAAAATTTATATATTTAGAAACTATATTAAAAGTAATATTAAGTACAAAAAATCAAATTTAAAAAAAAATAAAAAATTACTAAAAAAAATAAGTAATGAAGAAAGAGTTGATTTTATCAATAAATAGTAAAGAGAGCGACAAAATGAGACATGGGAAAAATAGGGATTTGTTGAGTGCATATAACAACAATGCAACATGTTTTCTTGTCTATGATATAACTATTACCCATATTCTACAAAAGTTCTAAAAAAATTTCATCTCGGATTTTCATAAGACATCACTTGCTTTTGGTGTGCTTTACGTTAGCATACTATCCTTACTTTTAATTTTGAGTTTGATGCTTGCACGGCTAGTTTAGTTGATTCTTGGATAATAAATTATCGGTAAAGATATAGGACCAAGTCATGCTTCACCTAAAGTGTACATTTAGGTGGCGATTGCGAACTTTCTCATAACAAAAAATAAATCAAATGACAAAAACTTTTTACTAAAATACTTCACCATTTTTTTTAATGTAAAGTGAGATTGGTGAAAAAAAAAAAAAGTAATCCAATAAAAAAAAGTTTTGTTGTTGTTCGCATGGACAACTCAATTTGTCACATGGGTAAAGTTTGGCCTTTATAAGCAAATGTCTAGTCTCTGTGTCCAAGTGAGTTACCTTGGAGTCAAAGTGAGGGGGCTCCACGTGTGCAGAGTTATCCTGGGACATGGGGCCTTTGGGGTTGGTGATTCAACCTTTTCGAAGAAACAAGATTTTGTTGCTAAATTTTAATTAAAAAATTAGATCTCAAAACCATCATACTATTTTGGGTAATAGTAATATGAGTATTTATTTGAGTGTGCTTCAACTCCATGAGCACCAAATCAAATGCACATTTATCTCTGCTCTCAAAATTGAAGACATCATTCTAACCTAGCTAATTTGCACTTATTTTAGGTGGATAAAAGTCAGAGGACTAATTCTCAAAAAAAAAAAAAAAAAAAAAGAAGAAGAAAAAAGTCAAAGGACTAAATAACTTTCAAAATTATGTCTGAATGTATGATAAAAGATCATAAAAAAAAGTCTTATTACGGCCTATTTATAGGATTTTAGGCTAAAATCATGGTGAAAGTCACGCTCATAATTTTTAATGTTCATATCATGAATGTCACTCTACTGGTCATATGCCAAATGAACAGCATTCAAATTGGATTTCACTTCAAACCCAACTTTTCTCTATGTCATGACACTACAAATTTGTTATTTCCACTTCCTTAGCAACATTAGGAATTAATATCGAACCTTTGACATCATAATTTAAAGTTAAAAATTGATATTATTACCATAATACCCTTTTAAAATTATCACAAATTTTTCTTTTAAAATTTATTACCATTGACACTTGTCTATAGTCTAAAGTCTTTAAATACGCGTGGTCCAGTCGAATAATCTTTAAATGCCACTCGTTTTTTTTTGGCATCACATTTATGTTCCTATCTTACTATTTTGCCTGCTAGTGGGTCATCTCATATCATCTGAGTCTATATAATTGAGTGGTTTTGCCCCTCCCTAAGCACCAAACCAAACACACATTTATCTGTTGGCCTCAAAATGAAGGAACCCGACACTGTTTACTAACTAGAAAATTTCTCTAACTATTGAATAATAAAACATGTTTACATAACAATATAGTTTTTCATTTTGAAAATTGAAAACAATTTTTCAGCTGAAAATCGAAAAATTCTTAAAAGCTGTTTTCTAAATGAAAAACAAAATCATCTATCATCTATTTGATTATATGTCACTATAACCATATTAATTACTATGATTACATTATCTGTTCATCTATACTTTTTCTCGACCTGTTGAAGCACAAAGAGTCAATTTCGAGATCTCCTCCACTGAGACTCGAACTCATGACCTCCCATCTAAGGGTGGCCACTACATGCCAATTGAGCACAAGGTGCTTGGCAAAATTAAAAATTGAACATAACTAAACATAATTAAACATAATTTATTTGCCTACACTTTAAAGTTAAACACTGTTCACATTATCAAAATTAAAAATTGAATTCTATACAATATTTTAAATTTTGATTGAACTCAATATAATATTAGTTTTGATATTTTTAGTTATGTTCTATCATAATACAAATTCGATCTGTATATTAGATATTGAAATTTCAAATATATTAGAATTCAAAGTAAAAATTATATATTTATATACATGTCATTCAAATTAATATATCCAAAAATATTTTAAATATTAGACTCAAAAAATATTAATATTATCTAAACTATGTGAACTTAATAGGTTATTGGTTCAGATATATTTTGTAGTTATTATGTGATATAATTTGGTTCAGATATCAAATGTAAAAATCTTAAATATATTAGACCTAAAAGTTTTTAAAAAATTATTCCATTTAAACCAAACATATGTAAAAATATTTTAAATATAAGATTTAAAAATCACTCGAAATTAAACTTGTGTTAATAAACAAGTTTTCTAAAAATGAAAACTGAAAAATTTAAAAATAAAAAAAATAGAACATTATTCTGTTAGTAAACGGACCCACTCATTTTGGTTTTCTCCATTTCTTTCCTTCGCTGGCCATCTCCGGCCTTCCTCTACTCATCCGCCTCCCTACAAAGACCGACGTAGCCGACGCCATCTTAGACACGGTCGGCGACCCAGTCGTCGCCGGAGCCAAATACTACACCATCCCATCCCTCACCGGCATGGAAAACGGCATCACTACTACAAAAAAGCACATAAAACACTAACATTTAGCTACCGTTCGTGTTAGAACGGTAGTGTATTCTTAAAAAAAAAACATCCCATTTTTTTTAAAATAATTCTAACAAAATCCATAACTTTGCAGGAGAGAAATTGGCAAAAAAACAATCGACCACATCAGTTGTGTCCAACCCCACTGTTTTAGAGTGTTCTTGTGTTCTCAATCACAGATTGTTCCTTTGTCCATACTTGTAGCGTCTCTTCTAGATTAAGCTGTGAATAGGTGTGAAATTCTCTCCTTTTGATTATTTTCCATACCCCTTCTTTGTTTAGCCACTCACCGTTAGCCCCCATTACAAGCCGAATAAAGACCTATATGATCTTAGCATGCAGTTTTAGAGTTGATCTATTGGGAATATGAAGGGAAAGCCTATGGGATCTCATCTTAAGCCAAGTTTTGCATAATTTTGGTGCCTGGTTATTGGCTTGAGAGGGGAACTCATTTGTGATACTAAGATGATTTTTGAAGCAGGTTTGGTTGTCATAAGTTGGTTGGTGGTTTGACAGGTTGTGCAAGAGGAAGTATGATTAGTTTAATTGCTTGGAAGGTGAATTGTCCTTTGTAATTGCTTGAGGAGAAGCAAAAGATCTAGTGTGGGGGAGTTGATATCTCTGATTCTGAACCATTATTCATTCCTTATTTTTGTTGTTTTTGGTGCAAAATGTCTATATCCCTGTGAGAATTGAGACTCGTTTATGTGTTATGTTGTTCAAAGGTATAATTGTCCACAACAAGTAGCAAAGGAAGTATTTTGGAGCTTATTGGATTAATTTTGGAAGCTAAGGAACCCACTCAAGGAAGGATAGGAGCAGCGGAGCACGAACTGGGCAAGAAACAAGCAAAGGAGTTGCCACACTGCCACCCACACAGCCGTGTGAGTGGCCGTGAGACCACTAAAGCTCAGCACGAAATCGCGACCTCCTCACGGCCAGACTCACGGCTGTGAGGTAGGCCGTGAGGCCTGCGCTGTCTGCTATTTAAGCAGCGTTTTTCTGCAACTTTTGGAGATTCCGGACCCTAGCAAGTGTTTGTTTATTTTTCCTCTTCTCTTTAGATTTTCCTAACATAGAGTAGCATATTTTTACATAGATTACTTTGATTTCAAGCTTGAATTGCGGATTGGATTGGTTTTCTACCACGGTTTCTTCTTCTTCAATATTAAAGTTTCCTTTATTCCTTATTTACTCTTTTCTTAATTTTCTTGCAATGTTGATGGTGATTTACTTTGGCTTTGCCTTGTTTACCATTATGATGCGTGAGTAGTTAGCTTTTGGGTTTAGATTAGGGTTCTATGGCTATTCTTGATGCTAGGTTTGAGATAATATTGGTGTAATTCGCAATAGTATGTCGTTGTCCAACTGGATGGAGAATCTGATCGGACTTCTCAGTCCAAAATAAATAATTTTTTTAAAAATAATTATTAAAAGTCACCTTAGCTTCTCCGTCCAACGGATCGAAAAAGTAGGCATGGCATGACTTCTTCGTCTAGTCGCAATAGTATGTGTATTTGGTGTGTGGTGGTTAAGTAGTGTGTTTTAATTTGAGAACTGGTGGAATTACACATACTATTGCGAATTACACCAATATTATTTCAAATATGAACCAGAATACCATATTAATGTTGATAATGCACAGACTATTGCGAATTACTCCATTCTCGTTCCTCGGTTGGAGTGTCTTGCTTGGAAAGCTTCGCGGTTAATGGAGCGCCTTGGGATCGTGAACGAGCATGTCGTGGTGAGTTGAGTGGGGTTTTGAATCATATTAAATTGACAAGTATACCACTCTTTCGCGTTAATAATGTTCAGCGCTCTTTTTTATTTTGGATCAACCTGATGCGTTGGATTAAATAATCTAATGGTGTATAGAACATGCCACATAACCGCACACAAGACCAAGGCCGCACCAGATGCCTCCTCTATATATATATATATATATATATATATATATATATATATATATATATATATATATATATAGGGTCATGTTCAAGTGTGGCCGTGCTCTTAGGTGTGAACAGTGCGGCCTCACCACTATGTATACAGATATACACCACTCAGTGTTAGAAAATGCACCACACAAATATGCATCGTTAGGGACGCATCACCCAAAAACACACCACTAGGTATGCAAATATACACCACACAGTATTAGCAATTGCACCATTAGGGACATGGGAGTTATGGTGCATTATTTTGGGTGTGTGGTGTGTTTTATGGTGTTTTTGTATATTTTCATTGTGGTGTGTTTCTTAACATTGAGTGGTGTATTTCGTAACATTGAGTGGTGTGTGACCGCACGGCCACACCTAAGAGCACGGCCACATTTGATTAATATTCTATATATATATATATATATATATATATATATATATATATATATATATATATATATATATATATATATATATATATATATATATATATATATTTGATATGTGAATATGTTATGGATTGATATATGTAATGATTAATAAATTGATATGGAATTATGAACTTTGAATATTAATATTTTTAATTTGTTTTATTGTTTTCAATTTAAAAACTTTGAAAGTTGAACTTTAAAGGTGGATCGAAAATTACCAATGCTAGTATTTGTAGACTTTATTTAAATTTTGTTAACTTTGAATTAAAAAAAAAAAAAAAAAAAAACTGGCGGGGCCTAACGGGTCTGGCGTGCTTAGCCCGTCAAAAATTAGGCCCGCGACAGGGCGGACCGATCCGCTTTGACAGCGCTGCATGACTACTAATTTGTTATTTTCCAATCCCTTATCAATATTAGGAATTGAACATCTAACCTTTGACATCTTAATTTAAAGTTAAACTTGACATTATTTGACCATAATACCCTTTTAAAATTTATCACAATTTTTCTTTCAAAATGTATTACCATTGACACGCGTCTATCATCTTCAAATACTCGTGGTCCAGTGGGAATCTTTAAATTAAATACAACACGTTTATTTTTTTTTGGCATTACATTATATGGAG
This sequence comes from Ipomoea trifida, assembly GCA_003576665.1. Lineage (NCBI taxonomy): Eukaryota > Viridiplantae > Streptophyta > Magnoliopsida > Solanales > Convolvulaceae > Ipomoea > Ipomoea trifida. The sequence continues at coordinate 14,388,001 of CP025649.1, forward strand.
TCATAGCTTGGATTGTATGTCGAGAACACACATGGTTGAAGATTTTTGGCATCACATTTATGTTCCTATCTTACTATTTTGCCTGCTAGTGGGTCATCTCATCTCATCTCATCTGAGTCTATATAATTATTCAGTGGTTTTTTCCCCTCCCAAAGCACCAAACCAAACACACATTTATCTATCTATCTATCTCTGCTCTCAAAATGAAGACACCAATAATATTCCTTTTGCTTCTCTCCATTTCTTTCCTTCCATTGGCCATCTCCGGCCTCCCTCCACTCATCCGCCTCCCCACATCAAAGGCCAACTTAATCGACGCCATCTTAGACACGGACGGAAACCCAGTGGTCGCCGGAGCCAAATACTACGCCATCCCGGCCCTCATCGGCGTGGAAGGCGGCATAAGCGTGGCTAACCCGGACACAGGAAACCCCTCCGCCTGCCCCACTGACGTAGTAATAAACGAGACAATAGCCGGCCACCAACCTCCCGCCGTGGCTGTTCCTCTAACTTTCTACCCTCTAATCGACGAGGCCGAGGCCTCACGCGCCGCCGCCGCCGACGACACCGCTGACGTCATCACACAGCAGTACCCGCTGAACGTGGCCTTCGACTGGGCGGACCCATCGGATCCCTGCGCTAAGGAGAATGTTTGGAAGCTTAATGATGAGGCGGCGATAGTGACCGGTGGGGTTATAGGCAAGGAGGATGATCTTGACAACTGGTTTAGGATTCAGAATAATATTAATGGAAGAGGGTACATTTTCAACTGGTGGCCAAGCCTTTGCCTTGGCTGCAGGATTGGTTACTTTCGTATTGGCACAGTCGGCGATGGATATCAGCTGGGAATCAACTACAGGGACGAAGCGCTATACCCTTTTGAATTCGTAAAGGCTGAGTGATCAAAGCCGTACGTACGTTGAACCATCAAAAATCTTGCATTGCATGCATGCAATATATGTGTGTGTATTAATAATTAAAGTTTAAATAATGGCTTTGCTACCCCGTTATGGAAAGCCTACGCCACATGTATGATGTATCCCATAACAAATTAGTTATTTTATTTAAATATTTCTATTAGTTTATGTTTTAATATAACTGGTAAATGTTACTCCCTCCGTCCCATTTTATGTGTCGGGTTCGATTAACGAGGCTTGACTGAAGTGATTTTTAATTCAATTTTTCATAATATTAAATTTAGTATTAATATACAAAATTTATATATTTAGAAACTACATTAAAAGTACTATTAAACACAAAAAATCAAATTTAAAAAAAGTAAAAAATAATAAAGAAAATAAACAAAGAAGAAAAAGTTGGTTTGACCAATTAATAGTAAGTATGACAGATAAAATGGGACAGAGGGAGTATTATTTTATTATATGTGATAGGTCACCTGCACCTGCACTGGATGGAGCGGAGTGGGTTTTGAAAAAGTCCACCCAATACTGATCGAAGTAAGGGTGAGTGGAGAAAATATAAGGTGGGTCAAATGATGAATGTATAGTAGGTCCTCCCCGACTTATCCTGACCCATTGATATCCCTAAATATGACTAAGTAATTATTTATAAAATTACCTATATTTGTAAATGTTATTATCTCAAAATTTTGTTCAATTTTGTATGCATGTGGTGAAAATTTTATCTGGTCACCAGTTGCTTCTAGTAATGTTTATTTATTTATTTATTTTTTTTTTTTTTGCTGAAAGTAAAAAATTTTAATTTTTTGTCCATCTTCTTTACATAAAATCTATTACAAAGTTATTTCTTCTAAAATATTAATATTTTAATTATTATTATTATTATTATTATTAAATTTAAATTTATAAATATTAATAATTATTATAATAAAAATGTAAATAAATTATCTTTAACTTGTAACTTATTATAATAAAAATAATATCGCTAAAATTATCTTTAACTTATTTTTAACTTATAAATTATCTTTAACTTATTCGCTAAAATTCTTCACTATTTTTTTTTAATGTAAAGTGACCGTCCTTATATCGTGGACTGCAGTCCACAATGCATTGTGGACCAAGGTAACAAAACACGTCATTTCAATAAGTGAGAGAAAGAGCTCCCGTAAATCTCCGTGATTGATACTACAGTTCATCTTAAATGATACTACAATTTATCTTAAATGATAGTACAATTGTGTTGAACTGATACTGCAGCTGTGTTGACTGATACTGCAATTGTGTTGAACCGATATTGCAGTTGCGTGTAACGGAGGTCGTTTCATCCGTCTGTTTTCATTAATCAAAACGATGTTATTTTCTCACTTGGTCCACAATAAAATTTGCGGTAAAGTGAGGTCCGTCATAACAAAGTAATCGAATAACCTATCCATAACTAGCAAACCAAATGCACATTTATCTCTCGTCTCAAAATGAAGAGAGCATGTTTCATATTATGAATGCATGTCACTCTATTAGTCAGAAGCTTGATGAGCAGCATGACATTTTGATGCCACTTCAAACTCAACTTTTTTTTTTTTTTTTTTAATGTCATGACACTTCAAACTTGTTATTTTCACTTCCTTAACTACTTTAGGGATGGGGATGGAACCTTTGACATCTTAATCTAAATTAAAGTCAAAGGTTGGTATCATTTGACCAAAATACTCTTTTAAAATTTATCACATTATTTTTCATTTAAAACTTATTACCAACACATCTATCATCTTTAAATACGCGTGGTCGAGTGGGAATGGTTGGATGTCAAACCGCCAAAATAAATTTTTACCCCTAAGAAAAATAATATAATGGTGAGTAGGGATCCTATCCATAAGGAATTGTCGGTTTACTTCTTTATAACAAATTATTTGGGGGGGGGGGGGGGGAGGGGTTGCAATTGAAATAAAAAGATTTAAATATAAACAAACAATAAACACAAGATGTAAGTGATAAACTTCAATGAATAAAAGGTTCTAGCTACACATTTGTTTCCATGGTGGTTCGAACAATAAATCACAGTACAGTTACGAAGATAGGTCAAACGATCGCAGAAGTATATTTTCTTATAGTGATCCGAGCAATCACCCAAACACCAATCCTTTCTAAGTTCGTTGATAGCTACAAGAATTCTATAGTTATTTTCCTTACCAATTGATTATTAAAGAAACTTCATAATATGATAATTCAATTGATAGCATTAGAAACAAGCTAAGAAAGACCCGAACCCTGATGAACAAACACACATCGGGTTTATTACAATTAGATTATCAAATTCTCTTTAACAACAACACACACTGAGTTATTGCTAAGTACCACTAAATTAAATCAACAATCATAATAAATTGACAATTGATCAACATGCAAATTCCTCAATATTGTCATTCTCGAGCATTTCCCTCCATTGGGCATCGCAATGAAATTTTGCAAGAAATAATTAAATGTACCTTTGCACGCCCTTGCGTCTTTTTTCGAGGCATTGTATTGGTGTTTGGTTTAAAGTGTGGAAAGTACATTATTTTATGGTACATTATTTATTATTTAAGTACTGAAGGTACATTATTTTATATATACCATGGTTGAAAAAATCGCTAAACGCTCGGGGAGCGCCTAACGCCTAGGACGCTTAGTCGGGGATTAACCGGTGCCTAGGCTTTCGTGTATTTTTTATTTTATTTTTTATTTTTTAAAAATTTGTTTAAGTATTTTTAATTTTTTAAAGACTAATAATTATAAATTATATAATATTTTAATCGTTAATACTAAAATATTAAATATTAACCTAAAAAATATCTAAAGTTTGTACAATTTAGGATTATTTCGCTCAACACGATGTTGTTTTGAGTGAAATAACCCATTAAAAAAAAAGAACAATAGTTAATCGACCGACTAGAAGGCCTAGTTGGTCTAGTCGACGCCTAGGCGGTCAGCGCCTAAGCGGCCTAGGCGGTGCTTTGGCGGCCTAGGCGGTCACCTAGCCGGCCAGCCGTCTAGACCATCATTTAATGTGATACGCTAGGCGGTCGACCAAAGCCTAGCGCCTAGGCGGAGTTTTTGCAACACTGATATATACTATTAAATAATGTACCTTTTGTACAAAAATAATGTATTTTTAGTATGATAAAAATGTACTTTTTATTTTTGGTCCACACAGCCACATGGTCCATGCAATAATTTGCCACGTGGAAGTCACGTCCATGATTTTTAAGGTTCATATTTTACCATTGACACGTTTCTATCTTGTTTAAATACCCGTACGTTGTCCAGTGGAAATCTTTAAATGCCACACGTGTTTTTTCTTCGTTTGTTTGGCATCACATTTATGTTCCTACCTGATAGGGTGATAGTGCAGTGTGTCAACTCTTGACTCATCTGATCTGAGTCTATATAATCCACTGTTTTTTACCCTTCCTAACCACCAAATAATCAAACACACATTTATCTATCTCTGGTTTCAAAATGAAGACAGCAATAATCCTTTTGGTTCTCTCCGCCATTTCTTTCCTTCCGCTGGCCATCTCAGGCTCTGGCGGTCCACTCATCCGCCTCCCAACCAAGCCCGACTTAACCGCTTTTCATTCCGCTATCTTAGACACGGCCGGCAACCCAGTGGTCGCCGGAGCCAAATACTACGCCATCCCAGCCCTCATCGGCGTCGATGGCGGCATAAGCGTAGCTAACCTCAACACTACAGCAAACCCCTCCGCCTGCCCCACCGACGTAGTAATAAACGTCACATTAGCCGGCCACCAACCTCCCGCCGTGGGTCGCCCTTTAACTTTCTATCCTCAACAGCGCGAGGCCACACGCGGCGGCGACGCCGTCATCGTATCGCAGTACCCGCTGAACGTGGCCTTTGAGTCGCCGGACCCATCGGATCCCTGCGCTAAGGAGTATGTTTGGAAGCTTAATATGCAGGGGAAAATAGTGACCGGTGGCGTTATAGGCAATGAGGATGATATTAGCAACTGGTTTAGGATTGGGAACAACGTTAATGGAAGAGGGTACGTTTTCGTCTGGTGGCCAAGCCTTTGCCTTGGCTGCAAGATTCGTACCTTTGCTATTGGCACAGTCGGGGATGGATATCAGCTAGGAATCAACTACAGGGCCGAATCGGTATATGCTTTTGAATTCGTAAAGGCTGAGTGATCAAAGCCGTACGTTGATCCATCTATCAAAAATCTTGGATTGCATGCAATATGTATTTTTAATAATTAACGTTTAAATAATGGCTTTGCTACCCCGTTATGGAAAGCCTACTACAGGCAATATAATATATTAAGTCTCTTTTTATTTACGAAATATGACCAAAAATAATAAATACTATACAAATATGCTCATAAGCTCATCTAATAAAGCCCAAACCAAGCTCTAGAAAAGCATATACAGTTTCTAGATCTAGCTATATCTAGATGAACACAAGGCAATCAAAGGCGATTTTGGTAAGGAAGTTCGCTTGGTAGCGATTTAAGAAGTTGTTTAATAGCCCTCTCATTTTCAGCAAGTTAGTTATGGGTAATTTAAATTGGTTTATTCCATTATAATCTTTTGTCAGCAAATGTAACAAGGCGAGTTTGACCTAGAGCAAACTTTCAAGTAGCGACTAGCTAAAGTTCTTGTAAATCAAATTAAAGATTTAGATCAAGTATATTTATTCCCTCCGTCCCATTTTATTTTTCTAGTTTGGTTAACGAGACTGAATTTTGTAATTCAATTTTTCATAATAATATTAAGTTTAGTATTAGTATATGAAAAATTTATATATTTAGAAACTACATTAAAAGTAATATTAAATACAAAGAATCAAATTTAAAATAATTTAAAATTTAAAATAATTAAAATTTAAAATTACTAAAAAGAATAAGTAATGAAGAAAGAGTTGATTTGATCCATGAATAGTGAATAGAACAGATAAAATGGGACATGAGAAAATAGAGATTTGTTAGTTGTATATAACAACAATGCAATATGTACTCTCATATATGATATAACTATTGCCCATATTGTACAAAAGTTCTAAAATTTATTCATCTCCGATTTTCTTAAGATGTCACGTGCTTTTGGTGTGCTTTAGGTTAGCATACTGATTCTAGGATGCTTGTTCGGTGTGCAAATTGTGATAGAGTTTTGCAAACATTATCACATTAAAGCAATTGCTACCATAAGTTAACCACAAAAGATAACAATTAAGTTAACCACAAAAGATAACAATTAGCACAAATTACACCTTTTTACACCCTTAAATATAGGTGTCTTTGGCATCTATCACAAGTTTCCACACTTTAAGTTTGCTTGCCCTCAAGCAAGTCTCAATCAAATTAAGATCATCTAAATGCCAATGATACCAAAGATAACTGATACATATGATTTTATACTATTATTTGCCCCATAATTTAGTTGGTTTTGTTGCTTATTTCCTTGATGAATTTGAGACTCATTTGTGTATTACATTTGCCTAATCTTATTTTATTCACGAAAGAGGAGCAAAGGAATGATTTTTTAACATCTTGGACAAGTTTTCGAAGCAAAGAAATCTACCCAGGGTTAGAAAGGAGCAACAGAGGACGAAAGAAGTCAAAAGACAAACAGAGAAGGCACCTCATGGCCAACCTCACGGCCGTGAGGCACCACACGGACAACAGTGGGTCACTGCACCTCACGACCACGATCCCGGCCGTGAGGGTGCTCGTGACCCTGCTGCTGTCCAGTATTTAATGATGCGTTCAGCTGTCTTTTTGGGTATTCCGAGCCCTAGTTTAGTTTAGTACAATTTTCCTTCTCTTCAGAGTTTTCCATAGCATAGAATAGCGCAGATTTACATTCTGGAATTTGTTTGCAAGCTTGGAATCATTGTTTGGATTGGAATTACTCTTCGAGATTGTTAGTAAAGTTCTTTTTCTTGTATTCTTTATATTCGCTGCTATGATTTCAATATTTAATTTTTGCTTTGTTTTGTTTACTTTAATTATGAGTGAGTAGTTCGTTTATGGGTTTAGATTAGAGATCTATTGTTAATCTTGATGTTCAATTTGTGATTATTACATAAAGGGATTGAATCATTCACCTAGGGTTTATGTTGAATTGGGGATTGAATTCTACTTGTTATTAATTGGTGGCCACAATTGATTACTAGTTTAGGAGAGGGATTCATTACAACGAAAGTTGGGTGAAGACCTCGAGCCTTACCAATTTCAACCTAATTTTTCCTACTATGAGAATAGGGGTAATTTGTGGGCTTACAATGCTTAGGTGCTTGAGACTATGATTGATGCATCACGAAAGTGGGGCAATCCTAGACTAATTCTATTTATTGATTACGAAAGTAGCTCAATTGAATTCTTGTGTGCATTGCCCATAAATCTCTAGGTTAATCCTCCTTTCCCTAATTCTGAGTTGTTAGAACATCAAGATTGCAACACCCCTAATCACCATTTCTTTATCATACAATTTATTCATTAGTCAATTTATTTCCTTTAATTTCCCTATTCAGTTATCATTTACTATGATTCTATTTTATTCAATTGCTCTAGTGCCTAGAATTTCTTAATTCACACAATTACGTGCCATAGCCCCAATCCTCAGCGGAACGACATTTTACACCATCTTTTTACTATCACCATTTTACTCATCACATTTTGGCGCCGTTGCCGGGGATTGGTTTATTTGGTTGTATTGCGTGGTTATTTTATTTCTGATCTAGCATTAGAGTTAGAGAATTTTAGGAGATCAAGTTTGTTTTATTTTATTTTGTTCTGATCTAACCCATAACCAATTTCTCCCAAAAGTGTTTGTGTTTGTGTTTGACATTAGGTTTCCCTCATCTTATGCAAACTAGATCGAAGGGGAGCACGAGTTTTCGTCCTCGTCCCTACGATCCAAACTTTGAGAGGAACCTGAAGAGGGAAAAGAGGGTGTTGCGTGAGTGGCTTCGAGAGTTGCAGAACTTCGATTTTCCCTTAATCACTAACCAAAGAAATAGGCGAATCCGTTCAGTCACCTTCATCTTCCAAATCAATTTCATATCTTCAATTCGTTGTTGGTGGGATTATTAGCTAGCAGGTTGTATGCCGATTTGACTGAAAAATTCCAAGAATTGGTGAGAGGCCAGTAGAGACTATCAGTAATATTGTCATCTTCTATCAAGGGGATTGCACGTACTGCATGGACCAATTCCTTTGGAAGCGCTACCTGTAACAAGTTAATATCCCAAGAAAATGAGTTCGAAATAAAATCACTAACCTTGCACCCGGCTAGCTCGTCTGGAACGTTAATGTTCACCTCAAGGCCAAGTGGTTTATCACCCACCCACCAGTCTGACAAAAAGTTCAGGGATTTTCCATTACCAACTCTTCAGCGGGCCCCAAGTTCGATCACCCATATTCTACCTTTGATGATATTCTTCCAGCCCCATGAGGCATTTTGAACGGAGTGCTTGAACCCAAAGTTTTTCCGGATTGGTCACATTTGCCATGCTAGTTTAGCAACCAAAGTTAAGTTGGCATCCTTGGCTGACTGAAGGCCGAGGCCACCACTCTCACGGGGAGAGCATACTTATTTCCATTTGACCAGATGAACTTTCTTATTGTCGTCATGATCCAGCCATAAGAAATCCCTACAGATCTTATCAATAGCATTATATTCACGGGGAGAATGAGGCTTTGCATAAGTAAGCACCGTTGTTAGAACAGATTAGACCAGCACTCTTCGCCATGCTAAGCTTAGGGACTCCACCTTCCAGCTAGCAAGTTTTCGCTGCATTTTCTCCAGAATATATATAATCAAGTGTGGATCGAATCCTGTTCACTAATACTTTAGAAATAATACTATATCCCATTATTGTTGGTAAAAAAACGGCAGGGATACCATCCGGCTCTGGGCTACCTAATTTTTTTTAATCCCAAATACTGCTTTCTTGACTTCTCCAATGGAGGCAGGCCTCATCAGACTCCATTTATAAAAATTTCTTTCTTTCAATAAAACAATACTAATAATATTATAAAAATAATAATAAAATATATAAATGGACCCAGCTCTGCCAAATGCAATTCCAAAATTGTATATTTTGCAACTCTGACACAAGCTAGAATGACAATTTGCATTAAAAATAAAAGAAAAAGAAACTCTGCATCAGATTGAAATTGGCTCAATTGCAGGGCTGTGAGTAGCCTTATAGATAAGGATAGCCTAAGCTCTAAAAAAAGACTCTACTAAACAGAGCCTAGCTACATGTTTTGTTTGCTTTTAAAAGAAATTAGATTTATTATTTTAATTTTTATATTTTTTTATTGCATATGTGGATAATTATGCCGAGTAATCCATTCCATATTTCCATCTATAACAATTTGTTTCCTATAATAATATACTATGATTTATCAAACTGGCATATCCGCAAGTACATCATCACAACACTTCATGAAATTAACAGCATCATTAACCTTGTTATAGCTACATGATGAGTAAAATGGTGAGTGCAAATATGAGGGTGTAAATATCGTTCCGCTGAGGATTAGGGCTATGGCACGTATTGTGTGAATTATTAAATTTTAGACATTGAAGTATTGGAATTCACTAAAATTCAAGTAAATTATGATTAAATATGAGAAATAAAAGGAATGCAAATGAAATAAGGGATAAACTATATATGATAAAAGAATGGGTCGGATTAGGGATATTGCAATTTTGATGCTCTAACAATCTCAAAATTAGGGAAAAACAATTAACCAAGAGATTTATTGGCAATGCACTCAAGAATTCAGTTCAGCTACTCTCGTAATCAATAAACTAGAATTAGGCTAGGATTGCCCCACTTTCGTGATGCATCAATCTTAACCTTAAAACACAAAAGCATTATAAGCCCCCAAATTACCCATATTCTCATAATAGGAAAAATTGGGTTGAAATTGGTTACGCTGATTCTTTCACCCAACTTTCGTTGTGATGAAATCCTCTCCAAAGCAAATCAATCAAAGTTGCGCATCAATTACCAATAAGAGGAAATTATAATCCAATGCAAACATAAAAACCATAGGTTAATTAATTATCCCCTTTATGCAATAATCATAAACCTAGCATCAAGAATAGCAATAGAACCCTAATCAAAAGTCATTAGCTAACTACTCATGCATCATAAAAGTAAACAAAGCAAAGCAATAATAAATAACCATAAACATTATTGCAAGAAATATAAAGGGAAGAGAAAACTTTACTGATAATGAAGAACAAATCCAACTTCAATCTGTGATTCCAAGCTTGAAATTAAATAATCTAATCTAAAACTAATCTAAACTATGCTAGGGAAATATAAAGAGAAGGGGAAAAATAAACTAAAACTAACTAGGGTTGGGAACTCCTTAAATTGTAGAGAATATGTAGAATATATAGTAGATAGATGGGCCTTGGGCCCATGAGACAACTTCCAATTCTTTTCCAATTCTTATTCTTGTTTCCTATTATTCCTTGGTAATTTCCTTTTCTTCCAAAACTTGTCCACAATGTTCCAAAATTCTTCCTTTGTTGCTCCTTGCGAATAATTCAACCCTTGTGACAATATAACACACAAACAATTCTCAATTTCACTAGGATAAAGAAAATAAGCATAAAAACAACTCAAATAAGGGGTGAATTATTGTACAAAATAGTAGATATCAACTCCTCACACTAGAACTTTTGCTTGTCCTCAAGCAATTACCAAGGACAATCCACCTTCCAAGCAATAAAACTGATCACACTTCCTCCCTGCACAACCAAACATACCACCAACCAACTCATGACAACCTAACCTGCTTCAAGAATCATCTCAGAATCACAAATGAGTTCCCCTATCAGGCCAATAACCGGGCACCAAAATTAAGGTAGATTAGGACCCTGTATGCACATGTACTGAGTTGAGATTATGCAGAACTTGGCTTAAGATGAGATCCCATAGACTTGCCTTTCATACTCCCATAGGTCAACTCTGAACCTGCATGCTAATATCAAATAGGTCTTTATTCGGCTTATAATGGGGCTAAGGGTGAGTGGCTAAACAAATAAGGGGTATGAAGAAATAAACAAAGGAGAGAATTTAACATCTATTCACAACTGAATCTAGAAGAGATACTGTAAATATGGACAGTGGAGCAAAATACACTTGAGAACATAAGAGCACTCTAAAACAGTGGGGTTGGACACAACTTTTTTAGCAACATGACTTGCACTTTTATTCATCTTTCTTTCTTTTTTTCTTTTCTTTCACGAACTTTCATCACTTCCAAACATTTCTTTTCTTTTCTTTTCTTTTCTTTCAATCTTTTTTTTTTCTTTTCTTTTCTACCATCAAACAACTTTCTTTTCTTCAAAACAAAACAACCATCTGATTCCTTTCAACAAACCCCCACACTAGGACAAAAATAACAAGAGTAGTTCTAACAAAAATAAGCTCCAAAAAGAAATATCTTCTAAATTAAAGAACAAATGCTACATTCTCTCTAAGGGTGGATGGAAATATATGGCTAAGGCTAAGGGCTTAATAACAGGGGTAAATAAGAAAAACAATAACAAAGAATGGGGTAAAGTGCTTAGCACTTATTAAACAAAAACAGGGCTCAAAGGGGGACAACTAGGGAAAACAATGTAAAAAGGGTAGGTTTAAAGGCTTGGGCTAACAACAATGGCCTAAATGCACTTTAAAGCATGCAAATTATAGACTTCACCATGAGAGCACTAAGACAAGCTATGACAAGACAAATATTGCCAGAATTCCACATAAGCCTTCACTAGCAATGCATAACACACAGGGGCAACATTTAGGTTAGAGGTTAACCCAACTATTGGCAAGAGACTGAATTAAATACAAGCTCAACCTTGAATCATCCCTGACAAGCTAGGCTACACAAGTACCACCAAAACAAACACCAACCAGCAGAGAGGAAAGTGGTCACAGCCACAAGCAAAGAAAATAGACTATCCACAGCTTCACATTGAGTTCTTCAAGCAAAATTCACCAAAAATTTCAATATCAACCGTTTATCAGAAATAGCACCCCCCCCCCCACACACTTAAACTGGACATCGTCCCTGATGGACAACCAAAGCCCTACTAACTAAAGCAATAAAGAGACATTGAACTAGAAAGCAGGAAAACAAGCAGTAAATAGAAGCAGAAGACAGTGAAGGTTCACGGCCAGGGTCACGGCCGGGATGGTGGCGACCCTGGCCGTGAGCCAGAGGCCTTGTACACACTGGAAATTCTGGGAGACTGCCACGGGCAGAGTCACGGTCGTGAGGTTGGCCGTGACCTAGAGCCCTGGATCACGCTGTGCGTACTGGAAATTCTAGAAGGACATCACGGCTAGGGTCATGGCCGGGATGGTGGTCGTGACCCTGAGCCCTCTATAGCCCTGCATGTACTGGAATTTTTCAAAAGGCCTCCCGGGCCACCTCACGGCCGGGAGGGAGGCCGTGTGGGCGCTGCTCCATTAAGCATTTTCCTGTACGATTGCGCCAAAGCTCAGGTTCGCCTGCAAATCAGATTAGAACATCTCCAAAACACTCATAAACCTATTCAAAGCATAAATACCTCAATTCCAACCATTCCCCACTCTCTTAGAAGTAAAATAAATCAATTCCCACTCAATATTCCCTTGACAAACCTCTTGAAAACCAATTAAAGACTGAAATCTAAAATCTAAGTAAAACAAATAAAGTAAATGTAATAAAATAAAATGCAAGAAAGTAAAGGATAACACGGGGTGCCTCCCATGAAGCGCTAAGTTTAATGTCGCTAGCTCGACTCAACCTCTCAAGATCAACCATCATTGGATTGAAGAAAGAACATCCCATCTTTCCTAGCAAATTTCTCTTCAAGATAGTGCCTTAAATGGTGGCCATCAACGAATTCATTTATGCACAAGGCCACCACATTAAAACTCAAGCATTGTTCCTCCATGAACTCAAAATTCAAGCATACTCTTTCATCAAGCCCATTTTTATTTTCCACTTGATTTTCCTTTCCTTGAGCAAGTAGGGAGAACCTTGGGTCTTCTTTATGCCACTAAAATGAAATCCTTGGACATGAAAATTGGCCAATGGGGGCCTCCACATTCAAAAACATTGGCACCTCTCGGTTCCCAAGTTAGTCTAAAGTTCTCACCCAAGGGAGTGTCATCAAATGAAAGGCATACCTCGTTTGTGTCACCAATTTCATCAACTATATCATTCTTTAGCACTTCTTCACTTGGATCAACTTCGAGTTGCTCTTTATCACTATTCCCTTGTAACTCCACAATTTCTTCCCAATTCAAAGTTTCCATTTCAATTTCGTCATTCACTTTCTCATCATCATCATCTTCATCCTCACTCACATCTTCATCACCACCTTCACTTGGCGTGAACAACTCATGTATAACATCTTCATAAGGAATTGAACCTTGAATGGGTTCTTGAGTTGTCAAGCCATTTCCTTGAGCCTTAAGATCTTCCAATTGAGCTTGTAACAGGTTCATTTGAATGATTAAGTTATTCATCATGGATCTCGTCTCCTCATCAATAGGTTGGTTTGCTCGTGGAGGTTCTTGATAGAATGGCTCTTGAGGTTCCCATTGATTATTTGCATATAAGCCCCCAAATTACCCCTATTCTCATAGTAGGATAAATTGGGTTGAAATTGGTTACGCTGAGTCTTTCACCCAACTTTCGTTGTGATGAAATCCTCTCCAAAGCAAATCAATAAAAGCTGCACATCAATTATCAATAAGAGAAAATTATAATCCAATGCAAACATAAAAACCCTAGGTTAATTAATTATCCCCTTTATGCAATAATCATAAACCTAGCATCAAGAATAGCAATAGAACCCTAATAAAAACCCATTAGCTAACTACTCATGCATCATAAAAGTAAACAAAACAAAGCAATAATAAATAACCATAAACATTGCAAGAAATATAAAGGAAAGAGAAAACTTTACTGATAATGAAGAACAAATCCAACTTCAATCTGTGATTCTAAGCTTGAAATTAAATAATCTAATATAAAACTAATCTAAACTATGCTAGGGAAATATAAAGAGAAGGGGAAAAATAAACTAAAACTAACTAGGGTTGGGAACTCCTTAAATTGTAGAGAATATGTAGAATATATAGGAGATAGATGGGCCTTGGGCCCATGAGACAACTTCCAATTCTTTTCCAATTCTTATTCTTGTTTCCTATTATTCCTTGGTAATTTCTTTTTCTTCCAAAACTTGTCCCAAATGTTCCAAAATTCTTCCTTTGCTGCTCCTTGTGGATAATTCAACCCTTGTGACAATATAACACACAAACAATTCTCAATTTCACTAGGATAAAGAAAATAAGCATAAAAACAACTCAAATAAGGAGTGAATTATTGTACAAATAAAATAGTCGATATCACTACACCTCCTAAACATAACACCTGTCTAGTTGTATAGTAACCTCGAGGGTGTAACAACAGACCAAAGTAACATGCTATATGCCCTCGATAATGCATATTTAGCATTCTCTATCTATAGGTCACCCCTACACTAGTATAGCCCAAAAACATACCCATATGGGTTGATTGAGCTATAAGGATAAGCTGGCCATGGAGGAATGGAAAGATACATCTTTCTTTTGTCAACATCCACTGGTAGGGATGTTCATCGGGTCAGCCCTACCGGTTTCGGGCTTATTGGATTCGGGTTGTCGGTTAATTATTATTTTATTCTCGGATTCGGGTTAGTCCTAACCCTAAACTTCGGGTTGTCGGGTTTATCAGGCGAGCTAGACTATTTGAACTAAAATCGAAAATGAATACTTACATTCGATAAAATGGGTCAAATCGTCAACATGATCCGGATGAGCATTGGCACTTTAAAATTTAAATCAAGAGATAAATGAATACTTGCGTTTGAATATTCGTTAGAACATTAGAAGTTAGAACATGTCAACCGGATGAGCATTGAGCACATTAACATTTAACAAATGCAATTGCAACGGTTCGGTTTAAGTTCGAATTTAATTCGGTACGATGTTTGGTTCGGTTTAAGACCCCAAATTTAAACATTTCCTAGGCGACAAGGCGGTCAAGGGGCGCCGCGACTTAACGGGGCATCGTAATAACTAGGCTGTCAAAATGGGCCAAGGCCCGCACCCGCCCTGCGGTGGGGCGGGTTAGGGTTATGAAAAATTAGGCTCGCGAAAATGCGGGCCTAACAGGGCGGGCTAGATTTGGCCCGCGGGCCGAAAATAAAAAAAAAAATTAAAAAAAATTATTTTTTGAAAATATTGTTGATTATACGTTTTAATTTATATTTTATCCAATTTTTATGAAAATTATTAAGCAAAGAAGCACTAATTACATCCATATAGTCATGGCTCATGTAAACAAGTAATGTGTATATATACTTATTTGTTGTGTAATTGGTAGTATACTTATATGGCACTTTGGCCATTGGTAGTAAACAAGTAATGTAGTATACTTATTTGTTGTGTAATTGTTACTAACTTACTATTTTTTATATATATATATATATATATATATATATATATATATATATATATATATATATATATATACACTACGTGTATATATATATGTGTGTGTGTGAATATGTTATGGATTGATGTATGTAATGATTAATAAATTAATATGGAATTATGAACTTTGAATATTAATATTTTTAATTTGTTTTATTGTTTTCAATTTAAAAACTTTGAAAGTTAAACTTTAAAGGTGGATTGAAAATTAGCAATGCTAGTATTTGTAGACTTTGCTTAAACTGGTTAACTTTGAAGTTTAAAAAAAAAAAAAAAAAAAAAAAAAAAAAAAATAACCGCGAGCCCACGCGGGACGGGTTAGGGTTGCCTTACTCTTGGCCCGCCCCGCCGCGCGGGGCGACCCGTTTTGATAGCGCTAGTAATAACTAATATCTAATATCAAATATCAACATAACAATTTAACAATTCAAACAAATTAAAATAAAATATAAAAACTATAATTTTAATTCCAGAATTGAAAACTGGAATGAATTTTCTAGAACTGGAAATTCATTCCAGTAAATTTCTGGAATGAATTTCTAAAACTGGAATTTCATTCCAAAATTTGAAATGAAATTCCAAACTGAAAATTCATTCTACTAATTCACTAGAATGAATTTCCAGTAAAAAAGTCAAGCACCTTGTGCTCAATTGGCATGTAGTGGCCACCCTCATATGGGAGGTTATGAGTTCGAGTCTCAGTGGAGGAGATCTCGAAATTGACTCTTTGTGCTTCAACAGGTTGAGATTAGCAAATGCACCATTAGGGAAATCATCAAAAAACACACTAGGTATGCAAATATACACCACACAGTGTTAGCAAATGCACCATTAGGGTGCATCATCAAAAAACACACTAGTATGCAAATATACACCACATAGTATGCAAATATACACCACACAGTGTTAGCAAATGCACCATTAGGGGCAGGGAAGTTATGGTGCATTGTTTTGAGTGTTTTATGGTGTTTTTGTGTATTTGCATAGTAGTGCGTTTTCTAACATTGAATGGTGCATTTTGTAACATTGAGTGGTGTAGACCGCACCAACCGTACGGGAAGGCACAACCACATTTGAACAGATTTCTATATATATATATATATATATATATATATATATATATATATATATATATATATATATATATATATTAAAATTTTATTTAAAAATTGGGGCACTAAACGAAAAGGAATAAGCTTCAAATTGGCCACTAAACGTAACCTGAAAGTGCAATTAGGGCACTAAACGAAAAAATGTGCAATTAGGCCACTGAACACTCCAAATGCATGCAATTTCACCTGATAGCAGGTTACCTTCTATTTCATCAGGTTGCCTGCTTACATGGATGGTGATGCGGCATTTTAAAATAATTTTTAATAATAAATATAAAAAATAAAAAATATTAATTTTA
This sequence comes from Ipomoea trifida, assembly GCA_003576665.1. Lineage (NCBI taxonomy): Eukaryota > Viridiplantae > Streptophyta > Magnoliopsida > Solanales > Convolvulaceae > Ipomoea > Ipomoea trifida. The sequence goes on from CP025649.1 coordinate 14,404,883, forward strand.
AATATTTTTTAATATTAATTTTTAATATTAATATTTTAATATTTTTAATTAATTTTTATTTTTAAAGTTTATTATTTACTAAATATAAAAATTAAAAATTAAAAATTAAAAATTAAAAATAAAAAATAAAAAAATATTAATTTTTAAATAATTTTTAATATTAATTTTTAAATATTTTAATTAATTTTTTAATATTTTTATTTAATTTTTAATTAATTTTTAATTTTAAATTTTAAAGTTTATTATTAAAAAATATTTTAAAATGTCAACTCATCATCCATGTAAGCAGGCAACTTGATGAAATGGAAGGTAACCTGCTATCAGGTGAAATTGCATGCATTTGGAGTGTTCAGTGGCCTAATTGCACATTTTATTTCGTTCAATGGCCTAATTGCGCTTTCAGATTACGTTCAGTGGCCAATTTGAACCTTATTCCAAAAAAATACTAAAGATGAACTCACATATAAATTCCATGTGTGTTATGTTTTACATCACTTCTATAATAAATAATAGTCAATTGTTCGGGGTAGCCCTATCGGGCCATCGGGCTAATTTTTTATTGGGCTAGCCCGTTCGGGCTATAGCCCTATCGGTTTCGGGTTTTTTCGGGCTAGCCCATCGAGTTCGGGCCCGATTGACATCCCTACTAAAAGACCACTATCGTGATCATCTAAACAAGAATTAGGACAAAAAATTTCTCCATTCTCGTTACATATCAATTCCAAATCCTTTAAATACACAACTATCAAAAGCTCCTTATTTCCTCTATTCTCATAGTGAAAAAATAAGAATTATGCAATGAGCGGCTTGGAATCTAGACGCATCTCTCATTGTGGTCAAGAATCATCCGAAAACATATATACCAGTGAATGTAGTTAATTAAACATTAACAAGATTCTAATACAAATCCTTCATAATCTTAAAGAATCCTAAGGTAATAATTATACTATTTATGCAATAATCATAAATAGAGTATCTAGATAGCTAATATAATTCTAACTCAAGCCCGTCAACTAACTACTCATGATTGAGAGATACAAATAGCACAAAAACACAAGAATATATAATATATAAATAGCATAATAAAAATATAAATAAAGGAAATGGAACTTATCTATTGAAATTGAAGATAAAGTTCTAAAATCCAAGTGCAATCCTTCAATACAAGCTTTAAATATATATATTTAGGAACCTAAATGTAAGTCGAATCTAACCTAAAAACATGAAGGTAAATGAAATACAATAAGGTTTGTCTATGGGTATGAAAAAAAGGAAAAATAGCACAAAATGCCCTTGAATATTATTACAAAGCACGTAAGTAGGACTAGATGCATGGTCGTACAAGAAATCACAATCTAGGAGTTTTGCTCAGGTGTACGGGCAAGTGTCCGACCGCACACACCAAGTACAACTTTAGCCTTTGCTTGAGAAATATTTTGGCTCAGGTGCACGAGCAGTGTGCGGCCAGGTTTGTCCACATGTTTTTACCTTCAAAACTTCAAAATTTGACTTTATATGAATGTGGAGAAGCATGCGCACTAGTTATCTGTTTATCTAAAAAAAAAAAGCAGGCTTTATCGATTCACAATTAGATTTTAAATAAATAATACATCTTTTGTTTCAAATTTATACTTTAATAAGAAGGGTCACACTTGTGTGAGACCGTCTCACGGATCCTTATTCGTGAGACGGGTCGGGTCGAGTCAAAGCACCATGCAAATGTCATACTTATATGGTCAAATATAATACTAATCAAAAATACAATTTTTGTTACTTATAAGAGAAAAAGTAATACATTTTTCATAATAAGTAATGTTGACAAGTGTCTCTCACTTATAAGGGCAAATATAATACTTTTGAGGAAAAATATAATACTTTTAAATCGAAATGTAAAAGTATTGTATTTTCCCTTAAAAGTATTACATTTACCCTAATAAGTAACAAAATTTTTATTCCTGATTAGTATTACATTTTAGCATATAAGTATGACATTTGTGCATATAAGTGTCACATTTGCATCGTGGCCCGACCCGTCTCATGGTGAGACGGTCTCACACAAGTTTTTGCCATAAATAAATAATTCCGTAGCATAATGTTAGTATGATTTTAAAATAATACTACAAAAATCAGCCAATTTATTAATCTCATTAATCATAGTAACCGTCAACTGTTTCTTCTGCAATTATCTTACAACACGTTTGGTTCACGGAATGAATTTGGAGGGAATATGAATGCTATTCCACGAGAAATGGAATATGTAAGGAATAGAATATGAATTATATAATATTGTTTGGTTCGTTGAAGGAATAGACTTTAAGAATTGTATTCTAGTGTTTGGTTGGTTAAAGGAATGTAAATGGAATAGGTTTTAAAGACATAAATACCCTTATAAAATAATAATAATAATAATAATAATAATAATAATAATAATAATAATAATAATAATAATGATAATAATTAAGGACAACTCATATATAAACAAATACACATGTGTGTATGCATGCATAATAATAATAATAATAATAATAATAATAATAATAATAATAATAATAATAATTATTATTATTATTATTATTATTATTATTATTATTATTATTTTGTGTGTGTTTATATATATATATATTGATATGTAAAAATTATAATTAATTAAATATATACATTTATATAATACATTATATTTATTAAATATAAATATTAAATAATGTACAAAGGTATTTTTGGTATTTATCATGTAAAAGCTATTCCCAAGAGCATGGGAATCGCTAATACCATAGCCCCCAAGGAATGGCTATTCCCTTTTGCAAAGGTAATAGCTCATTCCTTGGAATGTCATTCTCATGATTAAATGAACAAAACAAACAATGGAATAGGTCATTCCAAGAAATGCTATTCCATTCCTAACCAATTTCATGAACCAAACATGCCATGTTTTCTATCTTTAATGGAATAATTAATAATTAATAAATTAACTGCTAACCAACTTGATTGGCGTGAGCGATCGAACCCTGTTATACTTTAAGAAAGATCGGGAGTTCAGAACCTTACTCTCTCACTTATGAAAAACTAATATGATCAACACTTTATCCTTTAATTAAATCGATCCAATGCGAAAGGGGACAAAACATCATTTTATAAACATTTTGATTGTTAATTTGTTATGAATTACGAGTGTTTGAATTTATTTCTTGGATTTAGCAATTAACTGTATGTCAACCTATTATATCAGCTGAATATTTCCACTTCCATAATATAATAAACGAATTTCGTAGAAGTTCTGCAAAACCAATCAACTTGAATTGCCAGTCAATTAAGATGAAACACTGGGATGACTTTGACTTAAATGATGACTTTGAATTAACAAGCTAATTAAGATTGGTTTAACTTCTGCAACAGTAGATCAGAACCCAAAATTAGACATCAAATTTGACTAAAAAACTTGAAATAATATAATGTTAATCGATCTATCTCACTAGCCACTATTCTCATTCACTTGAAAGCTTCCCCAAAACACAGATTTTAGCCGGCCTGCTACCTTTTGGTTGTGCAACGTAACAATGAAAACTCCACTCCTTCCATGGCTTTTCTTGATATCTTTGCTGCGTATAATATGCGGCTTCAACATCTCATCGGTGGCAGCTCAATGTATGAGCGATCAGAAAATGTTGTTGTTGCAGTTGCGGAGTAGCCTCAAGTTCGACTCAACATTTTCAACCAAGCTTGTGAACTGGAATACGAACGCACACGACTGTTGTTACTGGCCTGGCGTCAAGTGTGATGATTCAGGTCATGTTATCAGTTTGATTCTTGACAATGAATCCATTACACTAGATGGTATTCAGAATTCAAGTACTCTGATCTGTTCAGTCTTCAATACCTTGAGAGCCTAAATTTGGCTTTCAACAACTTCAACTCAACTCAATTTCCAGTTCAGATTTATAATCTCACCAACTTGACATATCTTAATCTGTCATATGCTGGTTTTGGAGGGCAGATTCCGAATGGGATATCAAGGCTGACAAGGTTAGTTACTCTTGACCTCTCAGGCCTCTACCCAATAGGTTCAATTAGACATGAGATTCCAAATCTAAAGCAATTCTTTGAAAACTCTATACAACTCAGACAACTTTATCTTGATGATGATGTTGATCTTTCTGCTCAAAGGAGTGAATGGTGTCAGGCCCTGTCTTCATCTCTGCCTAATTTAAGAGTGTTGAGCTTGCAAAACTGTGGAGTTTCAAGTCCAATTCATCCTTCCCTTTCGAAACTTCGTTTCCGGCCTTTCTGAAATTTATCTGGATGGTAATGATTTTTCCAGTACAGTTCCAAAATTCTTTGCAATGCAAATTTCTTGAACCTGAAGACCTTAAGCCTCAACGACTGTAATCTGCAGGGAGCATTTCCAAGAGAGATATTTGAGTTACAAGGTTTACAGGAATTGAGTTTGGCAAACAATCAGAATCTTAGTGGCAGTTTCCCATCATTTCCCAAGAATGGATCACTTGAGATGATTTCAGTAGGTTACACTCAATTTTCTGGTTCCTTGGATTGCCATCATCCATTAGTAATCTTAGCAACTTGTCCAGGATAGATCTCCCTTTCTGTAAATTCACTGGATCAATTCCCTCTACAATGGCACAACTTACCACTCTTATTTACGTGGATTTCTCATATAACAACTTCACTGGCTCAATCCCACATTTCCGATGCTCAAACAACCTTAACTACATAGACTTATCTGGTAATGGCCTAACGTACTGGTTCACTTTCTTCCAAGCATTTCGGAGGCCTTTCAGAAATTGTGAATATAGATTTAGGGTCTAATTTACTCTCCGGAAGAATTCCCCCATATCTTTTTTCACTTCCATCATTGCAGAATCTTGTGCTTTCCAACAATATAATAAAGTTGATGAATACCTTAATGCATCTGCCTCTCAATTAGATGTGCTCGACTTGAGTTCTAACCTTCTAAATGGCTCCATTCCAAACTTCTTTTTTGAACTTCCAAAGCTGAATGCGCTATTACTTTCTTCCAACTCCTTCAGTGGAAGGTTTATGTTTGAAAGTCTCCAAAATCTCAAGAACCTCACAATATTTGAGCTTTCTTACAACAACTTGTCAGTTGACATAAGTAGTGGTAGTTCAACCACCTCATTCGTTCTTTCCCAAGCTTATGACATTGAAAATGGCTTCTTGTCGATTACAAAAGTTTCCGGATCTTAGAACTCAATCAAGTATGAACAATTTAGACCTATCAAACAATGAAATTAGAGGGGAAATACCAAACTGGATATGGAATGTGGGTAATGGAAGTCTGACTTATCTCAATCTTTCCTGCAATTTTTTAGATGGTCTAGAAAAGCCTTACACAATTCCAAGTTATCTTTTAGTACTGGACTTGCACTCCAATCAACTGCAAGGCCAACTTCCCATAGCATCAACCACAGAAGCAATCTATCTTGATTACTCAAACAATTTTTTCAATAGTTCCATTCCATATGGTCTTGGAAGTTATGCTTCAGTTGCTTCTTTCTTGTCTCTTTCAAATAATAGCTTCACTGGGGCAATTCCTGAATCCATATGCAATGCTAACTATCTGCAAGTGCTTGATCTATCCGATCTATCCAACAACAAGCTGAATGGCATACTTCCATCCTGTCTATTCAACATCTCTGGGATTGAGAATCTTGGACTTGGAGTTCTAAACCTTGGGAATAACCAAATCACCGGTAACGACATACCTGATTCGTTTCCAAGTAATTGTGCTCTAAAAACTTTAGACCTCGGCAGGAATGTCTTAGAAGGGAGGATTCCTAGTTCTCTAATGAATTGCTCATCCTTAGAAGTTCTAAATTTAGGGAGTAACAAAATTGTAGATACCTTTCCATGCCCATTGAAGAATTTATCAAGCCTGCGTGTGCTAGTCTTGCGATCCAATGGGTTCCATGGTAACCTTCACTGTGTTAATGCCAACCATATGTGGCCAAATCTTCAGATTATTGATATTGCTTCCAATAATTTCAGTGGAGAATTCTCCTCAAAGTTGATAAATTGGAAAGGAATGATTGTTGATGAAGATAATACTGCTCAATCTACGGGTAACATTAGGTTTGAGTACGTGAGACTCGATAACTTCTACTACCAAGATAAAGTAATGTTAACCGTGAAAGGGGTTGAGATGGAACTACTGAAAATTCTCAGAGTCTTTACATCTATTGATTTCTCAAGCAATAATTTCCATGGAATTATACCAAATACCATTGGAGCTCTCACATCACTTTACTTTCTCAACCTATCACACAATGCTCTCACAGGAAATATCCCTGAAGCAATCGGAAATCTTAAAAGGATTGAACCCTTAGACCTTTCAGCAAACCAGCTAGATGGAGAGATCCCAGCACAGCTCGCGAAACTCACATTCCTTTCTGACTTGAATTTATCATTCAACAGACTTTCTGGTATGATTCCAACAGGTAATCAACTTAACACATTTGGACCAGATTCCTACCTAGGGAATCAACAACTCTACGGTTTTCCTCTCTCAAAAAGTTGCAAATCTCCAACAAGTTCCCGTGGCGGCACATTCGAGATAGAATTGGGTGGTGCCCAACCTGAGATCAAATGGGAATATGTAACTTCTGCTTTGGGATTCATGGTGGGTTTAGGGGTGTACCTTTGGATGCTTTTGCATAACAAGAGATGCAGGGAAGCATACCAACAACTTGACAATGTTTTAGTACTGCTATTCAGACGACAACGAGGAAAAAAAATCTTTGAAACCAAGAAGCAGAGTTCGCAAGAACAGAATCCTATCAATCTAAGTTGCAGCCCATGAAGGTAATCTTGATTACCTCCAATGCTATACAAATTTTTCATATAATAAACCCTTTTGATTACACACCAACCACTACTTCTTAAGCCCATTATTCACTCCACTTCATTTTGTAGGTACGAATGTTTAGCTCAGTGATTGTGATGGTGATAGCTCCTAGGTAGTGATGTTTGCATGTTTTGTACTCTAGTAAGTCTACTATATCCTTCTTCGCGGTTTGCAAATATTTATGTGTAATCACTTTTGGATGTGTTGCATGTTGTTGGGTGAAGAATCAGTTGCTTTAATTAATAAACATTTCAAATCTACGTACCCTTTTATGTGTTTGTAAGTTTTTATGTTAAGAAGGTTGTTTTTTTAAGAGTGTGCATGGATGATAAACCTCGTCTAGCAACCCTAGTCAGTAAAGGACCACAAGCTCTCACTGAACTTGTATTGGTTACCATTTACCAATATTGTACGTCTTGATTAGTAAATTGCTACAATAAGTGCATAGAGTTTATATATGTTTGTTGTGTGCAGTTTGGTTCATTGTGTGCATTCTATGGGTTTTTGCCACCTCTGCGATGTAGTGTGATTCGTATTCTTGTTGGGTGCATTGTGCGCATTGTATTTTTTTTTTTTTTATGCAGTCGTCGGCGGTAAGTAAACTTTCAGTTTTTCCGTTTGTCTGTCCGGTGTTTTTTTTTTTTTCAGTGGTTGTATGGTGTTTGGCGACAAAGTGAGGGTAGGTGCGTGACTGGGAGGAATGTGGTGTTGTTACTGCGTAGTGTGCATTTGTTTGATTCGATATGTGCATTGTTTGGTGACTTGTATGCATTTGGTTGTGTCTTTGTGCGCATTTTTATGGTGCTGGATCCCGATGGATTGGTTGTGCATTCTACAATGCAATTAAGTTCACACACGAGTAATAGTTTGCATGCCTCTAAAGCATACCAAAATGCACACAATAAAGCATAAAATTGCACACACCACACTAAAAAAAATAAAAGTCAACCAGTAAAATAAGTACTAACAAAAATTTCAGAATAATAAATAAATATACATCAATCAATAAAAAAGATTGTGCAATACAAACATAATAAATAGAATGAGAGAATTTTAGATTTTTCCACAAATGTATCCTAGATGGACTTTCCATACATACAAAGTACGTAGTACTAATTTGCCCATAAATGTCAATATTTTTCTTTTTTGAATGCTAATTAAATTGAATTAATGATGACTATTGATCTTTTATTTTATACGGCTTAAATTAGTTCTCATGTATTCATGGGAAGAGGGGTTCTCATAAGAGTATTATAATTATAGTGGTGAGTCATTATTACCATGCAAGAACAAAAGATAAATTCTCCTTAAAAGTTAAATAATATTGTAGTGGCCAGTATATAAGCTCTACTTTTGTCGCAATAAATATTCTCCAAATTCAAGCATATGACCATGATTCAACAATCATACATCAAATCCATTCATACTCAATTCACGCAAGAAACCCTAGCACTCAAATAAATTCCTTTTATGCAATGTAGATTAAATAGGTATCCGTAGCAAAAAATCAAACCAAATCCAAGTTCTAAATTACTTAGTTACTCATGCTAAAACAATAATTACACAAGTTAAACGAACTAAACGAAGTCATAAATGAAAGTTCAAGAAGGAAAGTAGAAAAGGGAAATGGTTTCAGGCACGACTGTTGTAGTTATAGGGAGCACGAGTAGTTTGTCGTTTTCTCGAGATCATGGTTGCAATAGGTGTTAGGTGCTACTCGGGCGGTAGACTAGCGCCTAGCGTCTAGGCAGTCTAGGCGGTGAACTATAAAAATGAAAAAATAGTGCATCTGGTGGGTGTATGTCATATATTATATTATTAATATATATATTATATATCTCTTACTTCTATTATTTATATAAATAAATAAATTTAAATATATATAAATATAATAACAAAAATTAACAAGGCCCGACTCGCCCAAGTTAACTCGGCTAACGTAACTCTGCTGAGTTGGGCAAGTTAACTCGGCAAAATTCGGCCGAGTCGGCTGACAACTCGACCCAGTCGTCGGGCGAGGCTAGGCGGTCGCTTAGGCGGCTGGCCACCTAGGCGGAAGCCTAGGGAGCAATTCGCCTCGGCGGTCGATTTTTGCAACAGGGCTCGAGATTGGATGTTATGATATGTAATGTGCAATTACAATAAACTAGGTACTAGCACTAAAAAATTAACAAGAAACTAAGCAATCAACAACAAGTTTAATACGATGACAACTAAACAAGATAGCACAAGCACATACTAAAAAGAGAATAATTAACATGAAATCGAGGAAATAAAACTCAAGTTAGCGAATACAATCTACTAGAGGCAAGCAAACCTATATGATTAGGGAATAACGCATAGCTGGAGAATTGAGGGGGTGCCTGTACGAATTCTAGTCTAAAAACTCCACTGGTGCAGGGAATTTATAGTGTATACTGTAGTGGTTTGAGACTTTGAGGGAGGAGATGGAGGAAAGTGGTAAAATGACAGTTTTACTCTCGTTATTGACAGCCCACTAGCATATATGGTAATAGAAGACTAATTGAGGACTTTATTGGGTAAGAATGATAATTAAAGACCAACTCAGTAATTTTGCAATAGTCAATGGATCATTTTAGTAATTAACTCATCCCAAAATAATATCTAAAGTCGGCCGAACTGCCCATCTATAATGGAGAGAAAAAGAATAAATTATCTTATATAAGGAAAATGACAGTTTTTGTCCATTAATAATACCTATATTGCAGACTTAGTCTATGAGTTATTATCTCATACAAATTTTTCTTTAATTATGTATAAAGTGACAATTTTAGTCTATTACTTATAGTTTTTATTAACATTAACCATTTATTATGAATTTCTAAATTATTAAAGGATATATTGGTTATTTCGTAAAATTTCTCAAATTTCTTCAGTTGAGTTTTCATATATATGCTACGTTTACCACAAAATAGCAAGTTGCACTTGTTTTAGCGGACATCGAAACAGCTAAAAACATCCATGAGTTGCACAAAATAACAATATAATTTACAAATGGTTTAGTATGCAAGAAAACAACAAAATAAAATGATTGCATGAGTTACATGGTTTAACAACCATAAAAACAAGTTTTATCTAAATACATAACACATGCTTTCAATTAATTAATTTGCTTCTTAAAATTAGAATGATGTTGCTAAGTTTTTGTTAGTCTCCGATCCTTTTTTGAGGTTGTTGACTAATAACAAATGTTGGAAGATGAACAGAATCTTCCTGAGTATATGAAGATTCAATGCAAGGAATTTGAGAAATTTTACGTAAAAACCAATATGTCTTTTTATAATTTATAAATTTAAAATAAATTGTTAATGCTAACAAATTCTATAAACAATAGACTAAAACTGTCTTTTTAAACAAAATTGGTCATTCAACTATAGGTCAATAAGGAGCAATTCACTTTTTAAATGTGTGCAATTAGATCAATTTGTATGTAAGAGTGAAGTGATAGCATGTAATTTATTTAAAAATATTAAAAAAATTTCTCCGTTCAATTGGACGGAGAAGCCATGGCCAACTTCTCCGTCCAAGTTGACAGAGATGCCAAATAAACTTCTCTGTCCAACTAGATGAAGAAGCTAGACCTACTTTTCCAATCAGTTGGACACAGACGAACACGTTCACGAACTTGTTCACAAACGTTAACAAACACGTTCACAAACATGTTCATTTACGTTCATGAACACGTTCGCGAACATTTAATAACCAAACACCTACACATGTTCATGAACACAATTTGTTCGTGAACAATAAATAATCGACGTTCACGAACAATTTATATGCTTGTAAACATGTTTGCGAACATTATTAAACGAACATTAAACAAGCTTGTTCACGAATATTACTAAACGAACACAAACGAGCTTGTTCAATTCACGAACACTACTAAACGAACATAAATGAGCTTGTTCGCGAACACTTAGCAAACGAGCTTACCATTGTTCAGACTCTGTTCGTTTATTAACCGAGCTCTAAATTTTGTTTGTTAATGTTCGTTTACCTTAACAAACGAACATAAACGAACGCTTACCGAGCTCAAACACAAGTAGTTTGTCGAAAGCTCTGTTTGCTAACACCCCTAATTTTCACCACATATCTTATCATTCTTAAATGGATTAGGATTTCATACAAATTAGTTTGATACTTGACTTAATAATCACAATATTTTAAGTTTGACTTTCTGTTTAGGTTATTTATTGGCCTTTTTTATTTGAACTGATTGGCTTATTGTTTGCAGTTACAAGACAAGCTTCAGCCAGATTGCACATTTAGGTAGCGATTACGAACTTTCTCATAAATTTAAAAAAATAAATGAAAATTTTATTATTTCACTAAAATACTTCACCATTTTTTTAATGCAAAGTGAAAATAGTTTTGTTGCTAAATTTTTTTTAAAAAATAAAAAATTTAGATCTCGTAACCTTATCTACTCTCCAGTGGAAAATTTTAAATTTTGTACCTTTTCTTTCACCACATTTATGTCCTTACCGTATAGTACTATTTTGGCTAATAGTAATATGAGTATTTATTTGAGTGTGCTTGCATGTTGCAACACCATAGGCGCCAAATCAAATGAAAATTTATCTCTGGTCTCTAAATGAAGACAACAGCATTCTAACCTAATTTGCAATTATTTTAGAGTTTTAGGTGGATAACATTTATTACCACTGACACGCGTCTGTCGTCTTTAAATACCATCCAGTACGTGGTCCAGTGGAAATTTTAAGGGATGTTTGGTTTACGAAATTTTGGATTAACCTAGGTAATAGAATTACCTTCAGGAAGGTAATGTGAGATTTTGAGAATGTAAGATTACTTTATGTGTTTGGTTTGGATTGTGGAATATAATATTACCCTGTTTGGTTAAGAGTTATATTTAGGTTATATGAATCAATTTACTATAATATCCTCAATAATATATGTGTGTATGTGTGTGTGCTTATTTATTTTTATTTATTTATATATATGTATGAATGTATATCAATGCTTAAATATTAAATATATATATATATATATATATATATATATATATATATATATATATATATATATATATATATATATATACACACATGTATATTTGATTATATAAACATATATTTATTTATTTATTATTATTATTATTATTATTATAATATAAGGATTAGTTAACAAGGGCAAAGCTGGAATAATTCAAGGAAATATAAGATTATATAAGAAAATGAGGTAATCACATTACCTTGAAACATTACCGTCACATCAGCTTTGAGGTAATATAACATTACCAGGTAATCTCATAACTTGAACCAAACAAAGTAATATAACATTACCAGACTCAGATTACCAAGGTAATGTAACATTACATGAACCAAACGCCTCCTAAACGTCACAGGTTTTTTTTTTTTTTTTTTTTGGCATCACAATATTTTGCCTGCTAGTGCAGTGGGTCATCTATCTACTCATCTCATATGATTTGAGTCTATATAATTGAGTGTTTTTGCCCCTCCCTAAGCACCAAACCAAACACAAATTTATCTATCTATATCTCTGGTCTCAAAATGAAATCTAATATGTCTTTTAATAATTTAGAAATTTAAAATGAATTGTTAATGTTAACAAATTCTATTAAAATGAATTGTTAATGTTAACAAATTCTATAAGTAATGGACTAAAACTGTCACTGCACATTACACATAATAGGTCTTTCAACTATATGTCAAGGTGCAATTCACTTTTTAAATTTGTGTGATTCAATCAATTTGTATGTAAGAGTAGCGTGATAGCATGTAATTTATTAAAAAAATAAAAAAATTTCCTTCGTTCAATTGGATAGAGAAGCCATGGCCAACTTCTCCGTCCAAGTTGACAGAGATGCCAAACAAACTTCTTTGTCCAACTGGATGAAGAAGTCAAGCCTACTTTTTTCAATCGGTTGGACGGAAAAGGTGAATTGTGATTATTTTTTTTGAAAAAAATTATTTAATTTGAACACAGAACGTAGAGCACCTATTTCACCATTACACTGGAGTTAAGATGTCTAATTAAAACTTTTTTAGTTGAAGAGTTACACTTTTACCTATATATAAAGCACCTATTTCACAATTTTTTTTTTTTACTTTCTTTTTAACAAATCAATAAAGAACATGATGATGATGAGACTATTCTAACATTTTACTCTACTGCCCTTTCATACATCTATCACAAATTTCTCTTTTTGTGACCCTTTGTATCATTTTCACCACAGAAACACATATATCTTATTATTTTTAAATGGATTACGATTCCATTTGTATCATTTTCACCACATATCTTATCATTTTTAAAGGATTAGGATCTCATGCAAATTGGTTTGATACTTGACTTGGTAACCACAATATTTCAAGTTTGACTTCTTTGTGTAGGTTGTTTATTGACCTTTTTGGTTTGAACTGATTTGCTTATTGTTTGCAGTTACAAGGCAGGCTTCACCTAGATTGCACATTTAGGTAGCGATTACGAACTTTCTCATAAATAAAAAAAAATAAATGAAAATTTTATTTCACTAAAATACTTCACCATTCTTTTTAATGCAAAGTAAAAAAGTTTTGTGGCTAAATTTTAATAAAAAAATTTAGGGTGTGTTTGGTTCGCACATGGTAATCGGAATCGAAATGGGTATCAAATACTTGTTAATAGTAATAAATTTTGGTGAAAGAATTTTGCATGTTTGGTAGTAAATTGGAATGGAATGATTATTAATAGTTTTGGGGAAGCGGTTGAGGAGGAAGGAAATGAAATCCTTATTTTATTAGGTAATGGGTTTTGAAATTAACGAATAATCAAAATTCATAGTAGTGTTTTAAAAATCTGTCAATCAAACAATAACGACGACTTTGATACCCATTCCTAATAGCTAAACTTGTCAACCAAACACACCCTTAGATCTCGTAACCTTATTTACTTTCCGGTGGAAATTTTTAAATTTCGCACATTTTTTTCACCAGATATCCGTACCGTACTATTTTGGCTAATAGTAATATGAGTATTTATTTGAGTGTGCTTGCATGTTGCAACTCCATAGGCACCAAATCAAATCCAAATTTATCACCATTGACACGCATCTATCGTCTTTAAATACCATCCAGTACGTGGTCCAGTGGAAATCTTTAAATGCCACACGTTTTTTTTATGGCATCACAATACTTTGCCTGCGAGTGCAGTGGGCCATTTGATCTACGCAAATTATATTGTGGACTGCGCATCAAAACGACGGTGTTTTGATTAATGAAAACAGACGGATGAATTCGCGCCACTTACTTTCAGTTCATATACGTACACTGCAGTTACATTTTGATATAACTACAGTATAGTTTCATTCGATAATATAAAAACACAAATGTGAATCTGTTATTCAGTATCAGTTCATATACACTGCAGTTACATTTCAACACAACTACAGTTACATTTCAATATAACTAAAGTTTCATTCGATAATATAAAAACACAAATGTGAAACTGTTATTCAGTATCAGTTCATATACATTGTAGTTACATTTCAACACAACTATAGTTACATTTCGATTTAACTACAGTTTCATTCGATAATATCAAAACAAATGTAAGACAGTATCTTTTGAGATGAACTGTAGTGTCAATTACGGGCTCCGTCTCCCTGAAACGACGTCGTTTTGGGACCACGGTTCACGATATAAGAATTGTCTGATCTACTCATCTCATATGATTTGAGTCTATATAATTGAGTGAGTGTTTTTGCCCCTCCCTAAGCACCAAACCAAACACAAATTTATCTATCTATCTATCTCTGGTCTCAAAATGAAGAGACCAATATTCCTTTTGGTTCTCTCCATTTCTTTCCTTCCACTGGCCATCACCGGCCTTCCTCCACTCATCCGCCTCCCCACAAAGGGCGACGTAACCAACGCCATCTTAGACACGGACGGCAACCCAGTGGTCGCCGGAGCCAAATACTACGCCATCCCAGCCCTCATCGGCGAGGAAGGCGGCATAAGCGTGGCTAACCCGGAAACAGGAAACCCCTCCACCTGCCCCACCGACGTAGTAATAAACGTCACATCAGCCGACCACCTACCTCCCGCCGTGGGCCGTCCTATAACTTTCTACCCTCTAAACCGCGAGGCCGAGGCCTCACGAGACGTCATCATACGGCAGTACCCACTGAACGTGGCCTTCGACTCGCCGGACCCATCGGATCCCTGCGCTAAGGAGAATGTTTGGAAGCTTAATGATGAGGCGGCAATAGTGACCGGTGGCGTTATAGGCAAGGAGGACGACGATCTTGGGAACTGGTTTAGGATTCAGAATAATTTTGGAAAAGGGTACCTTTTCAACTGGTGGCCAAGCCTTTGTCTTGGCTGCAAGATTGATTACTTTCGTATTGGCACAGTCGGCGATGGACATCAGCTGGGAATCAACTACAGGGACGAATCGCTATATGCTTTTGAATTCGAAAAGGCTGAGTGATCAAAGCCGTACGTTAAACCATCTATCCAAAATCTTGCACTGGATCGATGAATATGTGTTATAAATAATTAACTTTTAAATAATGGCTTTGCTACCCCGTTATGGAAAGCCTACTGCAAATGTATCCCATCATTTGTGCAATATAATAAATTATGTCCCTTTTTATTTACAAAATATGACCAAAAATAATAAATATGTTATAAAGAAATATATTTGTGGCCATTATTGTTAGCATTGTAACGGTTGTAACCTATAACGGTAATTATTTATGTTGGTTTTATTACTAGTATTATATATGTATTCCTATGATGTAATGGCAATAACTGGTGAATGAGAATGCTCCTTCTTCTTGTCTCTATTCTTTCTCTCTTAGTTTAGCTTGTTCATAACTTTGCAACTCACCATTCACGGTTAGGAGCTAAAGGCCAACGGGCATCAAAATCTCAACACGTTATCAGCACGCTCTACGGTGAACGGTATTTTTTTTACAAAAGTGGCGTTATGCATATACTGTTTACTGCATATATTTCATTTTCTTTTGTGATTATATGCATATTCTCTGCTTTGTATATGCCTATTATTTATTTGCATATTCATATTTATTTGCATATACCTGTATTTGTATATTTCTCAGATCCTATATCGAATACATATGCCTCTGTTTTTTTTTTGCATATTCCGTAATATAATCAATATGCACAATACATTTTGTTTGTATGAATAAATAGAAATATATGTTCTACAGAATACGAGTATGTATATACAGGCATATTCCGACAATATTAAAACATTTGAGTCCTTTGTTTTTCTTTTAAGCATTATGGACTTTGTTTAATTTTTGGACCGCTTTTTACTCTAAAGTGCTGATTTAGTGGTCCAATATTTATTCTCTTCAAGATTTTCTGTGACATAATACAATATTCCCAATATTTTTTTTCGAGATTTGGGATTATTAATTGAAAAATTGGGCCTATTATGATTCTTACGCTCAATTCAAAGATTACAATGATGGTTTATTAGACAAATTAAATTGAAGCCTTTTTTTAGTTATTAAATTTTAGGCTAATCTAATTTGGGCTTAAATATATTTTTGGGTCCTTTTATTTTGCTAGCTTTAAAAAAAGCTCGACCCATTTGATTTTAGAGTTGGGCTTAATTCTTTCTTTTTTGGGTTAACCCAATTTCTTAAGATCTTCTTCCATCATTTGGGACTATGTTTTTAGCTCACAATTGCATAATTCCAATCCTCTCGTCCAAATTTGAGAACATATATTTGCTCAAATTTGCTTTCATTTCTAACCATGTGAACCATCATTATATTCTCGTTGGTCATAATTATAGGCCATGAAATGCGTTTCTAGAATATATTGACAAGGATTGGTCATTATCTCTCATACCACAAAACATGACAGGGTTTTGTTCGTTTGCAATTGTTGTTGCTAAAACTTAATTTACCCATTGTAATAACATTTATGCCTTCTAGAAATCCCTGAAGGATTCCTTTTTCTAAAAACACAATTTTGACTACCTACAAGCTTTAAGGATTTTAGTGACTAAATCTAATCAGTCATACACAATTGTGTCCCAAAACTTCGGTTATCCAAGTACTTCAGGGCAAACCTCATATAACTTTTGGCCTAGCAGCAAAGTATGTTTCACGTCTGGATATAAAAGGCACTGTTCGCATACGTGCCAAACCCTGCCATTACAATTATTTGATATTCTTTGCTTTAATTTTATTAAAGCTATTCTGGCATTTTTTTAAGAAACATACCATGCTTATGATTATTTGGTGTGCCATAAAAGTTATGCCAAAACCCACACAAGTATTGATATCTTTTTGGGGGACATCATACTTGACATATTCAAATCTAACTCACTGTATATCAATATAAATCCCCCATCAACCTAGTACGTGTACACATTTCCCATTCTGCGTTCCTTTTTTTAGTGTGCAGTCCAATTATTATCACCACCATTGCGTATCTTTATGGGCTATAACACTCCGTCTGTTTACATAGAGCCCATGATAGGGAATCAATAGATACGCTAACTGCATACTGAAGATCTGTTTTCATGGCATTAGGGGGAGATATATCCAAATTTAAATGCCGAGAAATCCATGAAATGGAATGATCTTCATTATAATCCACGTACCAGTAAAACTGAACTCGAAGTTCACCTATTTGCGATATTAGCAAATAATCTGCCAAATATAAACCAATAACACTGATCATATTGATCAGAAAAGAGTGACAAGGTCCATATATAAACCCCAAAATTGGATCGAATAATATATATCTCGATACTCCTTAACGCCAGAAGTGTAGGAGATCTATCAGTTTAAGAGATATGAATCATAATATATACTAGATCTAGCAAAGAAGCATTGTCACTTTTGTCTTAAAAAGAATTATGTCCTGAAGACGTTTGTCCAGAAGACGAAAACCCTAGTAAGGTGCACCAAACAAACATAATACTAGGGATACGGAACAATCAGATCTTATACTGGGAAATGTTAACGATCTGATAGAAAATTGTCATGATTTTGGGAGAAAATTTTAAAACTGTCGACAACACACGCCTATTAATTGCTCATTTAAATAAACTGGATCCAGGTGAGATGCCAGAAGCATCCTCATTATTTAATATTTAAAGGAGCAATTAAGGCAGAGCTCGACTCGCTAAAACAGATTCTCTTGACAATACATACACCATTGAATAATAACCCTGTTGGTTACAAATGGATGTTTGTACGAAAGAGAAATGAAAACAATAAGGTGATATAATAGCGAGTGTTTGTAGCATATGGGTTAACGCAGAAACCCTTGATTAATTTTAATCAAATCTCCCATATACGATGACATTAAGTTCCGCTATACAAGATAATTGCAGTACAAACCTAGATATGCAGCTAATAAACGTCATGACCATATGACAATAAGGTCTTTGGACGATATGATCTTTATATGACCTTAGCACAGATCATAGTTAACTGAGTAATTCTCCTTTTTGAAGAAGGAATTATGTGTCATAATGATTTCGTTAAAGGATTACAAATGGAGTTATTACCCTCATTTAGAAGGGATAATATGTACCATAAATGTTCTTTACTGAATTGTAAATGAGCATAGAATTACTAAATTTGATCACCGATGGATTTATAATTCTCAAAATAATATTACAACATATTTGTTGTTGAAGTACAAAGGCTTTACTTAATAGTAAAGCAATTTACTAAGTAATTTTCTCCTGAAGCAGGAAAATGTAAAAATCAAGATAAAACCGTTAGTAAACCAAGCGTCATTATCTCAACATATGTTGGTGACTTGGTGTTATAAACATCGTAAAGAGTTTAATGGTATTAGCTCTAAAAATGAAATGAAAGGACTTGGTAAACCAAGTGTCACCTCGACCTGCAAATCGAGTATTTCCTTGAAAGGAATTTATACACCAATCAGTCTATTTTTAGAAAGATGTCTTCAACGAATTTCATATGGATAAGTATGATTCACTTATCATACTAACGATTATATCTCTTGAAGAAGATAAGGAACCGTTTAGACCCAAAAATGATAATAAGGACTGATAGGGAATATACCCCGGGTATACGGCTCTACGACGTATGGCGGGCGTATTGTGCTATAAAAGAGACTTGAGTCCTCTATGCTACGGACTTTTGGACTTTTGGCCCCCCCTCCTCTCTTCTTCTCTCTAAAAGCTCTCATGCTCTCTCCCTTCTCCCTATTTTGATCGAAGAACTATGAATAAAAGAGGACTTTGGGGGCTAAATTCCGTTTTTGATCCTACCTTCTACACACATCATTACACACACATGAGTACAAAGGGGGATTTAATCCATATCAAATGGCGCCGTCTGTGGGGAACGGAACAAAATGCCGCGTTTCTCACCATTCTGGCCGGAGTTGTTTCTGCATTCAATCAGCCCAGCAACCGAGAAGGGAAAAAGGTGGCAATGCTTGGGTGATCGCCGTGGACTCAGCTTACCATGCAACGCTGGAGCCAGAGTTTCTTCCCCATTTCTTGCATGGCTTTGCTTTTCCCCAGATATATGCATCACTGATGGTCGTCTTCCCTCCTGTTATGGCAGTGTTAAGTGTGGACAATGATCGGGAAAGGTGAACAAAGAGTAGTTGGAAATGCATCAGGCCGGCATCATTTAGACACTAAGTGGAGAAAAATTGGAAATTAAAGGTGCAGGCAGTGCACAATTTCGGCACTTAGTGGAGAAAGCAAACTATTCTTCATTTATTAAATTTCATTCTCAATCCTTGGCAGCAAGGGTAGGAGAAAACCATCCTTTAGTTTTGGTACAACAATACCGTGAGTGCTTAAGAAGATATCAATGCAAGCTTCAGTTCTTTTCTGGTGGGTTATTTGGCTGCCCCGGAAGGTCTTCTCCGTCGCACCACCCTCTTCCTGCTTGCTTCTTCTTCCAGCTCTGGACCTCCCTCCTGCCAACGTCGTAGCCATTTTCTCCACTCATCCCATCGTCTTGCGCGAGGCTTGGTGTTGAGCGAATTGAAGATTCCTCGGCGCAACGATGCTTTTGGTTGTGGGTAGAAATGGCCGGCGTGGTCTTAGTGGCCTGGTGTGGCTGGCAGTTTGAGTTGCATGCAAAATGCAAAATGATTAGCCTGCAGTTGGTTACAAATTCAAGAAAGGCAAGCAAGCTCATCATTGGTGGAGGGTGGCGGTGAAGTGCAATATAATAATCAAAGAAAAGAAAAGGCTAGAAAAGTGTAATAGTGCCAAGCCTTTTTTATTTTCATTGGCTGCATGTGGCGGTGGAGTGCTTCCTCCTTGGTTGCATGTGGCTTTGGGGTACTAAGACCAAGACAGTGGAATGAGTAGGCAAATTAAAAGAATGGCTGTTGGACGAGCTCTAGGGGCTCGAGTCAGGGAAGACACTTGTGGGTGAATCATTAATGGAGGGTTGAATCCGATCGGGACACCGATCAGAGTGGTTTTCTCGACCCCGATCCCCATAACATGTACTGATCGGAATATGCCCAAATTCGATTGACTGAGCTCCAAGCCAGCAGCAACAGTCAAGTAAATGAGCATGCATGCCGCCTCAAGTTGTGCATACTGGAAATTGTTGAAACCTTGATCCCTGCTGACCGAAACTCCCAGCAGCGAACACGATTCCGATGACACCGATTGCAGTGTAGCTGCCTACGTAGCCTCGGAGACATGTCATGAATGTTTAATTTCCATCGCACCTCGATTCGGTCACCATCTTGGGACTGTTGCAGTTTAAAGAAAATCGTGGTCGGCTCTAGCTCGAGTCCGACTGGAGCCACTTGATTGGTCGGTCCGACTGGAGTCACTTGATTTGTTAGTGGCTGGTGTCAATTAGTAGACATAAATGAAGGTGTCACTAATGAGTAGCATAGCCGATCAGCACCACCAGAGGATGAGGTCGAAAACCCAGAGCTATAATATAATAGCTCTCCGGTCTGTTATGCTCGGGTCCGAATAGCTAAAGCGGAGATATCATTGCAGCAACGTGGATCATGGACTCGGGTGATGCTCATCTAAAGTGATAGCTCAGAGTCGCTAACCAGAATCTGCCTTCTAGCTATTTCCAAATAAGCAAGCGCACCACCACCCAACCATCTCTATATTCTATTTTGCTTAGGCGAGCTCTGAATAAATCTCCAGTGATCACGACAGAGACATCACTGTTCGCGCCGACCGCAGTAAGCATAGTTCAGCCACTCAACTCATTCAGCTTGGCCATCCGGACCTCCAGAAAAGATCGCCGGTTTTCCCGAGCATCATATCGTCGAGCAGCCAGTGAACCACCACTGCAGTAAATTAAATTGGATTTGAGAACCCGATTATATCATTCCAAGAATCATAACTTCTCCGATCACAATATTTGGCTGGTGAATAGCGTACTCAGTGTGGTTCAGGAATAAGATTCCATAACAGTCTAGATCCCTTACAGGTGGAAATTAATATTCATCCATGCACTAAGCACTCTTACGATGACATGTACTCCTGTGTAAGTGCATGTGCATTTATTCTCAACATGTCTGGGTGAGGTGGCAGACAAAGATGCACGGAATTAAAGAAGATATACCTGGCACATGATTTATACATTTGCGATCACACTCTGCTTTGTAAATTGTACTTAGCGTAGTCCTAGTAGATTGTTTAAATTGTAATTTGTATGGCTTAAATTATAAATTGTATAAGTTATAGGTCCATACTTAGAAAATTGTAATAGCAAAGATTTAATGTACTAAGTCCGGTTAGGTTGGTATTTTCACCACCGGCGCTTTAAATTAAGTCCGGTCAGGTAGGCCCGTCCACCACCGGCATTGTAATCTCGAGATCAGATCTCGGTATAAAGCCGTTTATGGTCCTCGGACCGATTTTTTGTGGGAGTAAGGTGCCCACTACGGGAGCAAGGTGCCGTTTATGGTCCTCGGACCGATTTTTTGTGGGAGTAAGGTGCCCACTACGGGAGCAAGGTGCCCGTTTATGGTCCTCCACTACGGAGCAAGGTGCCGTTTATGGTCCTATTTTTTGTGGGAGTAAGGTGCCCACTACGGGAGCAAGGTGCCCGTTATGGTCCTCGGACCGATCTTTGTGGGAGCAAGGTGCCCACTACGGGAGTAAGGTGCCCGCTCGGTCCTCGAACCGATCTATTACGACGGCGGTCGAAAAAAACGCTACGACCGAAAAGGCGGAAAAAACTACGGGAGTAAGGTGCCCGCTCGGTCCTCAACCGATCTATTACGACGGCGGTCGGAAAAAACGCTACGACCGAAAAGTCGGAAAAACTACGGGAGTAAGGTGCCCGTTCGGTTCTCAAACCGATATATTACGACGGCGGTCGGAAAAAACGCTACGACCGAAAAGTCGGAAAAACTACACTCTTTGCAACGAGGAAGAATTACCCTGTTCGCTTTGTACATGTGTGCTAAGTCCGGTTAGGTCTGCATTACCGCGCTATAAGCCCGATTAGGTAGGCACCGCCACCATCGGTTCGGTGAGCCCGATATCATATCTCGGCACAAGTCTTACGTGATAGGCGGTTAAGTCCGATTAGGTCGGCATTCCACCCCGGGCAAATCCAATCTCCCGATTGGTGTAAACTCGATCCCTAGATCGGTAAATCCGATCCCTCGATCGGTAGAGTTCGGACGACCCCTGTAGTCCAAAATACTGTGCTTAAGGTTGTACTCTTTTTCCTTGACTAGGATTTTTTCCCGTTGGGTTTTTTCCTAGTCCAAGGTTTTTTAGCGAGGCAACCGGCATAAGTCACAGACTATATGGTCAACTTTCAACCCGAACTCTTCTTCATCAACGCTTAAAGTTGTGCTCTTTTTTCCTTGGCTAGGATTTTTTAACATTGGGTTTTTTCTTTGCTCGAGGTTTTTAACGAGGCAACTAGCGTGAGTCGCGAACGGTAAGGCCAGTCTTCCAGCCCGACCCCTTCCTTGTTGACTCGACGTCAGGGCTCGGACTGGGGGGCTAGTTGATAGGGAATATACCCCGGGTATACGGCTCTACGACGTATGGCGGGCGTATTGTGCTATAAAAGAGACTTGAGTCCTCTATGCTACGGACTTTTGGACTTTTGGCCCCCCTCCTCTCTTCTTCTCTCTAAAAGCTCTCATGCTCTCTCCCTTCTCCCTATTTTGATCGAAGAACTATGAATAAAAGAGGACTTTGGGGGCTAAATTCCGTTTTTGATCCTACCTTCTACACACATCATTACACACACATGAGTACAAAGGGGGATTTAATCCATATCAAGGACACTTTAGGACCTGAAGTCTATTTCTTAATTATTATTGGAATACTACGGAAGAACCAGAAGTTCTATGATCATATTTTGATTAACATTGTCCTTACAATGAAATCAACTATAGTTTCGAATGCCCTAAATATCCTCTAGTATCTCCAATTTAAAATTTGTGGGACAAACCAATGTGTGTTTTTTCTCATGTAATGATTGCCTTTGATCTCCATTCCAAGTTAGTTATGTGTGTACGTTCTATCTCCACTGACTTATGAGGATAATAAAAGTGTGTTTTTAAGTAGGTATGGTTAAGGAATATTGACTATATTCAACCTACATAGGCTACAAAAGAGTCACGAGATCATTGTATAAAATGTTAACTTATAGTGACAATCTTGAAGATTGCCATATCATCTCCTCTACGCTCATTTTGAAACAATTATTCTACTTTAAGCAATGTAGAAATCGAAGATTGTTATCTTCAGGGGGAGATGTTGGACTACATTTACTTAAATCAATCCTGAAGATTGGGTGAGTCCTAAAAGGACCAACAATTGTACTCTTTTGCAATCTATATACCATGTACTATTTTCCTCACTAGATTTTTCTCATTGGGGTTTTCTAGTGTGGTTTTTAACGAGGCATGAGTATAATATAATAAATGGGGAGAAAGTTGCAAATAAATACTTAAATAGAGGAACCCCGAATCCTGAAGATTATGCCCTGAAGGCTTATGATTGCACTCTTTTTCCCTGGCTTATGATTGTACTCTTTTTCCCTTAACTAAGTTTTTCCCACCGGGTTTTCTTAGTGTAAGGTTTTTAACGAGGCAATTAGGACGGCTGTTATCTTCAGGGGGAGCAACAACCGGGTTTTCTTAGTGTAAGGTTTTTAACGAGGCAATTAGGACGGCTGTTATCTTCAGGGGGAGCAACAACATACACAGAGATTATTGGTCCAGAAGACCACCAACTCTTGCAAATCCTGAAGATTAAACGCAACAAGTTATGGTTGCACTATTTTCCCTTAACTAAGTTTTTTCCCACTGGGTTTTCTTAGTGTAAGGTTTTAATGAGGCAACCAGGACTATACATGTGTTTATAAATATCATGTACTCTGATCTTTTTCTTCAACTAGGTTTTTCCTACGTGGTTTTCTAGTGAAGTTTTTAACGAGGCATGAAAGTATTTGAATATACCATTCATATACCATATACTCTTTTATTGTCTAGGTTTTTCCCACAGGGTTTTCCTAGCAAGTTTTTAACGAAGCAAGATCATGGACAAATAATGTCCAAGGGGGAGTGTTATAAAGAAATATATTTGTGGCCATTATTGTTAGCATTGTAACAGTTGTAACCTATAACGGTCATTATTTATGTTGGTTTTATTACTAGTATTATATATGTATTCCTATGATGTAATGGCAATAACTGGTGAATGAGAATGCTCCTTCCTCTTGTCTCTATTCTTTCTCTCTTAGTTTAGCTTGTTCATAACTTTGCAACTCACCATTCACGGTTAGGAGCTAAAGGCCAACGGGCATCAAAATCTCAACAAAATACAAATATGCTCATAAGCTCATCTAATAAAGCCTAAACCAAGCTTTCCTAGCCGCTAATTAAAGATCTGGATCAACATAAGTATATACTCTCTCTATCTCATTTTATTATATTTGTCTGGTTCAATTAACAACGGAATACTTATAGGGAATATACCTCAAATATACGGCCCTATATAAAGAGTCCTAGACCTTCAAGTTAGGACTTTTGGTTCCCCTCTTTTTTTCTCTCTAAAGCTCCATGCTCTCTCTTCTCTTTGAACAACTCAAGAATAATGAATGAAAGGGCAACTTTGAGCTAAATTCTTTCTCATATTCAATTCTACCATATACATATATTGTTATACACGCAGGGTATGCACGAAGGGATTAGCTTTATCAAATGGGGCCGTCTGTAGGGACCGGGCAAGAAGTCGGTGTCATCTCTTTCTCCCGATCGGTTTTCCGGGCTGGTACATCTTCATGAGTGTCTGGCTGAGCAGCAATTAGCCGACTCTTGATCGGCCTCAATGAGGTCCGATTGGAGTCAAATCAATGATGGAATTGAATTTTAATCTAAGGAGCATTATTGAAGGACAGCATTTGCATGTGTTGAGAATATGAGGCCATCATTCCGGTCTCTGTAAATATATATTCGTGCCAGTAATTGTCATCAACATTGATCAGAATCTGCTCTCAGTTTTGGCCATTGCTCCAGCCGCAGGAAGAATGGTGCCCTGGTGTTAGTGGTGGGTGCAGTCGATCCAGTAGAAATTAATTAAATACATGCATGCAACCTTATTGGTGGACAATAGGGGTGGAGTGCGCAAATCAAAATATATATATATATATATATATATATATATATATATATATATATATATATATATATATATATATATATATATATATATATATATATATATATATATATATAGTGGGAGGAAATAAAAAATGCATAGGAGCGACTCCGGGTGACGGGATCGAGAGCTAAAAGATCAGACACGATCATGTGAGGGTGATCGGCGGGCCACTCTCTCTGCATGCTGTCTCCGGCCACTCTCGCTCGGTAGGGAGAGGCCGACCAATGCTTCCAATCAAAATAAGGGTCCTGTGCAATATTCTAATTTAACCCTCTTTTATATATATATATATATATATAATTTTTTTAAAATTATGTCAACAATATAAAATACTCAAAAATAATACATCTAATGTTTCACTTAAAAACTACTATGTAGTGGTCATGCGCTTAGGTGTAAAGTCATACACTAAACTTTTGATATCAACATTTTCTAAAATCGCATTTTCAATTGCAATTAAGGATGTGTTTGGAAAGCAGGAAAATGGTTTCTGGAAAATGAGTCATTTTTCAGAAAATATTTTCCTTTCTTGTGTTTGGCTGCATAACAGAAAACTGTGTTGGTGTGTTTGGCTCATTTTCCAGAAAATTAGTAGGAAAATGAACAGAATTATATAATTGAATATTTTAATTAATTTGTTTAAATGTAACAACATTTATAAAAAATATACAATCCAGAAAATAAAATAATCACAAAAAAAAATCACAACAAAATAATATCTATCTCATAAAAAAAATAAAATAAAAGTGGTCGACTAGTTTCAGATGTCAAATAAAAAAAATAAAATTCATAATATCTATCTCATAATAAAAAAATAAATTATTACTTAAAAACAAAAAGAAAAAGTTCAAGATGTCAAGAGATGGGATGATGAAGAGGAAGAAGTTAAAGTATTTAGGAGGCCTAATTAAGGATATGGAAGAAGCAAAGGAGAAGGAAGAAGCAAACTTCTGGAAAATGACTTCCCCCAAAAAAAAAGGGGAAGTCATTTTCCATAAAATTGGGCTTATTTTCCATTGACTAAGAAATTCATTTCCATTGACTCTATTTTCCCCTCCTTCCCAAACACCAAAAACCCGGAAAATGATTTCCAGAAATCATTTTCGGGGTTTTCAAACACACCCTAAAGTTAATCCATTGACCCTCTTACAATGTAAGATACCTGATCGCAAGTAAAATTTCAACAATTGAAACATTGAAAATCTTTTTTTTTTTTTTTTTTTTTGTAAAGGCAATAGTAATTGAAATGGTCGATTATTCATTTTTTTTATGCTTCTCGAATCCATCCTAGATAGATATTTTCTAGAAAATATAATTATAAAATCCTATTGATACAAAAGCAATATAAAATTATAGATATATGAAAATCTTATTGATGTTGTTCAAAAAATAGTTATAAATAAATAAAACTTATCAAATTATGTATTACCGTAATTAATTGATGTTTTGCAATTTTATTGTTTGAGACTTAAAGAGTTGAAGAGATGCCAAAATCAAAATTGCAAACTTAATTATATTGTTTCAAAATCAAAATTATCCAAAAATTGTTGGCTGACTTCCAATCTTCGAATAACTTGCCAAATAACTTGCCCTTACATATGCTAAGATTATGAATTTATTCCAATTTATCTCTATGTCACCCTTTCATAATCATATCCAAATTGTCCTGTCTAATTCTAATCACATTCAAATTGTCATGCCTATTTCATCATATTCAAATTAACAATTTATATTCTTGTTTATATTTGATACTTTTCAAGTGATTGGGCTCCAATTTTCATGTAAAATTTTTATATAAAAAATACTGCTATATCTAATCTACATATATTCATTTTTTTTTACAGTTGGGCCACCCCCCAAATTTTGGGGGCCTGTGCAGTTGCACTGGGAAAACATATATGCCCAGGGCCGGCCCTAAATGCACATGGTGACGGGTGCCATGGCTGACCGGCGAATGGTTTGTTAGTAGTCTTCGTTCTCAGTGCTCATCTTCTATATTTGCTAGACCAGATTCCGATGGCCGGTTAAGTGAAACGATGATCTCCAAGCTCAGCAACATTTATTTCCTCGGGCAATTCACCTTTTGCCCCGTGCTTAATCGGAGAGACAGATCTTACGTATTACTTCCGAGCTTGTGATCGAAGCTCAACATTGCTTTGACTCCCATAAGAATGAACGACCATCAACGGCAGTATATATATGGTCAAGATTACGTCTAAAAGCTAGCGCAGTTCTGAAATTTGTCGATTTGTTGATAAAAGTTTCTAAGCTACATCTCTACAAGCGGGAAAAGCTTGCACAATTCTATTTAATAGTTGATTCACGCCAAGCAAGCCTTCAGCAACTCCATAGACTGTCGTCATTCGTTGTGATCGAGCAATCCTTGTTGACCGGGCTGTCAATGGATTATTTGGTGTTTAAAGTACAGTGCATTATGATGTGGAAGTGAGAGAGAGCAAGAGAGAAGAAATAGATGCATCTGCAAGATTTGAAACAAAAAGGAAGATCGCGTGAGCTGCAACTAAGGCACCCAGTCTGGGCGCGTAGGCGCCTAACAATGTCTGTTTTTAATTTCTTTTTTAAAAAATTTGATTTGTTTTAATTTTTTTCCTCCCCTCCTATTTTCTCTTTCCTAATCATACTTACAAAAACTACTCAATTACCGCGAAAAAACTCCTATATTGCAGACTTAGTCTTTGAGTTATTATCGATCTCATACAAATTTTTTCTTTATTAAGTTGACAGTTTTAGTCTATTACTTATAGTTTTTATTAACATTAACCATTTATTATGAATTTCAAAATTATTAAAGAATATATTGAATTGGTTATTTCATAAAATTTCTCAAATTTCTTCCATTGATGAATTGGTTATATATATATATATATATATATATATGCTATTCTTATCACAAAATAACATTCTAAGTTGTACAAGATAATAGTATAAGTTGCACTTGTTTTAACAGACACCAAAACAACTAAAATCATCTATGAGTTGCACAAAATCACAACATAAGTTACAAATGGTTTAGTAGGCAAGAAAACAACAAATTAAAATGATTGCATGAGTAATGAGTTACATGGTTTAACAGCCATAAAAACAAGTTTTATCTAGCTAAATACATAACACATGCTTTCAATTAATTTGCTTCTTAAAATTAGAATGATGTTGCTACGTTTTTGTTAGTCTCCTTTTTGAGGTGGCTGACTAGCTAATCACAAATGTTGTAAGATGCATTGAATCTTCCTGAGTATATTGCTTACTTAGGACTTTAGGAGTTGAGGTAAGAGAGAAGATTAATAAGAGTGACGTATATATGAATATTCAGTGTAAGGAATTTGAGAAAATTTTACGTAAAAATCAATATGTCCTTTTTAACAATTTATAAATTTAAAATAAATTGTTAATCTTAACAAAATCTATAAGCAAAGCATTAAAACTGTCACTATACACATAATTGGTCTTCATCTATAGGTCAATGTGCTAAATAAACCCTTCAACTAAAAGAAGCTTCAATTAGGCACATTAACTACTCATTTTTACGCAATTTAATTAATAAAATTAGTGTAATTGACTAATAATAATTGTCTAATAATTATTATGGTAATTAAGCTAAACATGTCATTGCATTTATTTTTATACTCCGTAATAATTATAATTAAATTATTTTTCATTTTCCCATATTTATTTTAGTAATAATATAATTACATAAGTCATATTACATATCAATATTTTAAAAATAATTGTAGATAAACAAGTCATATATTATTTAATTAATTGAGTAATACTTTGCACTAATCTTATAATCAAATAAATGCACATGTTCAATGTTATATATATTTTTTATCTAAATATATAATAAAAAATTTATCTATACATCGCACGGGTAATTGGACAATTATTTGCTTTAATTCAAGTAACGAAAACATATAAAAGAAAAACATAATCGATCCAACAAATTTCATCAATTGCGTTATATAATATTCGATGTTATAATTTATATAATTATATATTGATTCAAATATTCTTAAGGGTGTGTTTGGAAGCCCGGAAAATGACTTCTGGAAGTCATTTTCCGGGCTTCGGGTGTTTGGGAACACCCAGAAAATGTGGTCAACGGAAATTGATTTCCGTTGACCACGGAAAATAACCCCATTTTGGGGGAAAATGACTTCCGGATAAATTATCCGGAAGTCATTTTCCGGAAGGGGAAAATGGAAGGGAGGGACGGCAGCCGTCCCTCCCTTCAGTCCGGCGGACTGGTTTCCGCCGGAAACCAGTCTGCCTGCCGGAAACCAGGCAGCGACGCCCCCCCCCCCCCCCCCCTTTTTGTTTTTTGTTTTTATTTTAAATTAGTTATATTATAATAAATATTATTATGTTATATATTTTTTATATTTTAAATAAAAGAATAAAATTATATAATTATATATTTCTATTCATTTTCCACTCATTTTCCGGAAAATGAACCAAACACCTAAAGACAGTTTTCCAGAGTACATCCAAACACGGAAAATGAACTCATTTTCCGGAAAATAACTCATTTTCCAGAAAATATTTTCCAGAAGTCATTTTCCTGCGTTTCAAACACACCCTAAAATTCTTAAAATATTGTAACGAATACATTCCGTGCAACACACGGGCGAAAATACTAGTTTAATTAATAAAATTTTAAATTTGTGCAATTAGAACAGTTTGTATGTAAGAGTAGGGTGATAGTAGGTAAGTTATTATTACTTTTTAAATTAA
The DNA here is from genome assembly GCA_003576665.1 of Ipomoea trifida. Lineage (NCBI taxonomy): Eukaryota > Viridiplantae > Streptophyta > Magnoliopsida > Solanales > Convolvulaceae > Ipomoea > Ipomoea trifida. The sequence goes on from CP025649.1 coordinate 14,435,175, forward strand.
AATTTCCTCCTTTAATTTGGACGGGGAAGCCATGTATGGTTGGCTTCTCCATCCAAGTTGTCAGAGATGCCAAGCAAGCTTCTCCTTTCAACTAGACGACGAAGAAGCCAAGGCTACTTCTCCGATCGATTAGACGGAGGAGGCGACTTTTGATAATTTTTTAAAGAAATTTATTTAATTTGGACACAGAATCTAAGTCTGATTCGCCGTCCTGTTAAACAAAGAAGCGATGACCAGTTTCCCTTTTTTAATTATTTAAATTTTATTTTATTTTATTTCTTAATAACAATTTTTTTACCTGTTACCTAATCAACTTAATTCCATAAAAATAGGAGTTAAGATGCTTATTTAAAAAAATTTAGTTGAACGGTTTAATACACTTTAAATATTATTATTATTATTATTATTATTATTATTATTATTATTATTATTATTATTATTATTATTATTATTATTATTATTATTATTATTATTATTATTATTATTACTTTTAGCGAATCAATCATGAACATGATGACTATTCTAACATTTTACTCTATTGTCCTTTCTTATATCTATCACAAATTTATATTTTTGTGACCACTTGTATCATTTTCACCACTTATCTTATCATTTTTAAATAGATTAGGATCCCATATAAGTTGGTTGGATAGTTGACTTCGTAATCACAATATTTCAAGTTTGACTCCCTTTGTGAATTGTCTATTGCCCTTTATTTAGTTTGAGCTGGTTGGTTTATAGTTTGCGGTACGGTCACAAGAAATACTTCACCTAAAGTGCACATTTTGGTAGTGATTGCGAACTTTTTCATAAATTAAAAATAAAAATCAAATGACAAATTTTTTTTCTCTAAATTACTTCACCATTTTTTTAATGTAAAGTTAGGTTGGTCAAAACAAAGTAATCTAATAATAATAATAATGTTTTGTTGCTAAATTTTAATAAAAAATTTAGATCTCATAACCTTATCTACTTTCCAGTGGGAATATTTAAATTTCGCACCTTTTTTCACCATATTTATGTCCCTATCGTACTATTTTGGCTAATAGTAATATGAGTATTTATTTGAGCGTGCTTGCACTCCATAGGCACCAAATCAAATGCACATTTATATCTGGTCTCAAAATGAAGACAACAGCATTCTAACCTAATTTGTACGGAGTACTTATTTTAGGTGGATAAGTTAGACTAAATAACTTTCAAAATTATGTCAATGTAATAATGTATGATAAAATATTATAAAAAAATTTGTCTTATAACTATCTAGATATATATATAGTATTTTAGGCCAAAAATCATGGTGAAAGTCACACATGCAATTTTTAATGTTCATACCATGAATGCCAACAGTGTCACAATTGCATTTCATGTCAAACTCAATTTTTCTTTATGCCATGACATTACAAATTTATTATTTTCCACTTCCTTAACAACATTAGGGATTGAACATTAAACTGTTGACATCTTAATTTAAAATTAAAACTTGATCTTATTAGCATAATACCCTTTCAAAATTTCACAATTTTTTCTTTTAAAATTTAGAGTTAATTCCATTTTTTGTCCTAGATTTATAGGTGACAATTCACTTTTAGTCTTTTTTTTATTAGAATATCCTCATTTAGTCCTACTATTATTGTGACATGACCAAATTTTAGTCCTCTAGCAACAAAATCGTTGAAATATCATTAAATACAAAGACATTTCAATCTTTTCTAAACAAATTATGTTGAATCGCTATATTTTTTATGTTTATTTATTTTTTGAAAACATTCATAATTAAAGACTGAAATGTCATTATATTTAACTATATATATTTAAACTGATTTGTTAATAAATGGCAAAAATTGGTCATGTCGTCACAATAATACTAGGACCAAAAATAAATATTTTAATAAAATAAAAGACTAAAAGTGAATTGACACATATAAATCTAGAACAAAAATAGAATTAACCCTAAAATTTATTACTATTGACACTTGTTTATTGTCTTTAAATACTGGTGGTCCAGTGGGAATCTTTTCAAATGCCACACGTTTTTTTTTTTTCTTTTTGGCATCACATTTATGTTCCTATCTTACTATTTTGCCTGCTAGTGGGTCATCTCATCTCATCTGAGTCTATATAATTCAGTGGTTTTTTCCCCTCCCTAAGCACCAAACCAAACACACATTTATCTGGTCTCAAAATGAAGACACCAATAATATTCCTTTTGGTTCTCTCCATTTCTTTTCTTCCATTGGCCATCTCCGGCCTTCCTCCACTCATCCGCCTCCCCTCCGACGTCATCTTAGACACCGCCGGCAACCCAGTGGTCGCCGGAGCCAAATACTACGCCATCCCAGCCCTCATCGGCGTGGAAGGCGGCATAAGCGTAGCTAACCTCAACACTACAACAAACCCCTCCGCCTGCCCCACCGACGTAGTAATAAACGAGACAATAGCCGGCAACCAACCCCCCGCCGTGGCTGTTCCTCTAACTTTCTACCCTCTAATCGACGAGGCCGAGGCCTCACGCGCCGACGTCATCACACAGCAGTACCCACTGAACGTGGCCTTCGAGTGGCCGGACCCGTCGGATCCCTGCGCTAAGGAGAATGTTTGGAAGCTTAATATGCAGGGGAAAATAGTGACCGGTGGCGTTATAGGCGAGGTGGATAAGGATAATTATCTTGCCAACTGGTTTAGGATTCAGGAGAATTTTGATGGAAGAGGGTACGTTTTCAACTGGTGGCCAAGCCTTTGCCTTTTCTGCAAGATTGGTTACTCTTTTATTGGCACGGTCGGCGATGGATATCAGCTTGGAATCATCGACCACACGGGCGAATCGCGATATGCTTTTGAATTAGTAAAGGCTGAGTGATAAAAGCCGTACGTTGAACCATCAAAAATCTTGCATTGCATGCAATTTATATGTGTGTATGTATTAATAATTAACGTTTAAATAATGGCTTTGCTAGGCACATGTATGATGTATCCCATAGTTGCGTGCAATATAAATATATATATATATATATAATAAATAAAGTTTCTTTTTATAGGGTCTCTACAAAACGATCAAGCCCAGACTGTATAGGAACAAATTACATGCCTACACAAATAAATATCATTTGAGATAAAAATCAAGGCATTTAAAGGCTGACTGACTGAATGTTTGAGTAACCTAGAAAAATATATGGGGCGCAACCATGGAAAACACAAACAGCCAAATGGCTATAATTTATCAGAATTTGGTAACTATTTAAACAGAATGTGAAACGGAGACTGATGATTACTTAAAATTGGTGTTGGAAGTTGATTAATTAGTTAGACAACCGTTTGGAACGCACAAAACCAATATGAAGACGGTAGAGATCAGAGGCAGCGTGCCTGCAGAAGTGACAAGCTTGTTTCGACTGTATATCTGTGTCGCTATTCGGCCATGTCATTATGCTCTGGGGTATGAGGCGGAGTAGTAAAATGAGATATGCCATGAGCATTAAATAACAGTGCCAGTTTAATGAACTCACCCCGGCCATTGTCATCAGAGTAAACAAAGACAATTGATAGATCATATTACACTTATTCCTAACAAATAGTTTAGATATATATAGTAGAGCATTACATACCGTAGAAGTTTGTAATAGGTTAAATTAATTTAGCATTAGGCCAAGGACCTTGTGGTCCAGTGGCATCAAACCCTTCCCTTTATACGGGCTGATATGAACAGATACTGCATTGTAATAGAGTCAGTAGTATTCAAAAAATTTAGCATTGGTGAAAATTTTATTTTTATTTTTTGATAATAAATTTTACCAACCGTCAAGTGATTGTTAATATCTAATTTTTGTTCAATGAGAAGCCATCAAACTTTCCAATACCTTTGTGAAGAAGTCAATGCTAAAAGCTAACGTCATGTGTTAATTTAAAATTAAAAAATAAAAAATATATGAAGACTCAATAATTCACATAGCGGTTCATTTAAACAGGGTCGGCCCTGGGCATGTTTTCCCAGTGCCACTGCACAGGGCCCCACAAAATTTAGGGGCCCCAACTATAAAAAATAAAAATAAAAAATGAATGTATGTATATTAGATATGTTAGTATTTTTTATGTAAAAATTTTACATGAAAATTGGGGCTCAATCACTTAAAAATATCGAATATAAACAAGAATGAAAGTTGTTAATTTGAGTATGATTAGAAATATGCAGAGCAATTTGAATGTGATTATAATTAGGCAGGGCAATTTGGGTATGATTATGGAAGGGTGACATAGAGATATGGAATAAATTCATAACCTTAGCATATGTAAGAGTGCCAAAGACCTTGTGGCCTAGTGGCACCCGGTTTACATTCCCACATGGAAGGGAGTGGAATACTACATTGTAAACGAAGATCGGAAGTCTCAACAATTTTTCGGTAATTTTGGTTTTTAAACAAGTTTGTAATTTTTATTTTGACATCTCTTCAACTCTTTAAGTCTCAAACAATAAAATTGCAAAATATCAATTAATTACAGTAATACATATATATAAAGAGGGCCCAAATTAGAATATTGCACAGGACCCCTATTTTGATTGGAACGGCCCTGCATTTAAATAGGTGAGCTGGATCTTATTGTATGAAGTGATGAAAATAATTGTTGTTGTTGCAAGTAGTCATAATGCAAACCTGCACCATACAAACAAATATTGGTTTGAACCAATTCAATACTAACCATTGCGCATTTGGAGGATTAATATGTGACTTTAATTCACTGAAAACCCAGCACCATAAGCAAATATATGTTTCTAATACCCTTTCATTCTTGTATATATATAGTTGAACAAAATGACATATCTCCAGAGGTCTTCTTGTTAAAACATTTTTAGAATAATCATCTTTCTAACGTTTTAGGGTTTAGGAGATTTGATCTCCAAACCTTGTAGTTTAACGTTGGATCAATCCTTAAGTGTATGTATAACGTAACTCATTCATTTCTTTTATGAACAAAATTCTTTTATGATATTTTTGGTTTTGAATATTTTTAATTAACCACATACTAATTTCAAATTTAGTTTATTAGAAAGCTTCTGAAACTTTCTATTCAAACATTTTTTTTGTTTGTTTTTTTGTAGGATATATGGCTATCTTAAAAAGTTCAAACCAGTGGATATGTTTGCTGGTTTTTTCTTTGGTTATATTGGTGCATTCAATAAGAACAGACGCTAGTGTTCCCACATTTATTTTAAAGAGTGCTGTTGCTGAAGGAGCAGGTAAAATACAAAGCTATAATTAATTTAAATTAAATTAATTGAAAGTATTATATTAGCTCATTTATCTTATTTAATTTCTACACATTTGTAGTTTGTTTGGATGGGAGTCCACCAGCATATAATTGGGATGCTGGGAAAGGTGAAGGTGCACGTAATTGGCTACTTCACCTTCAAGTGAGTGTTGTTTATATAATTACTCCTAATTTTTAAAGTTACCAAATTTAGTGCTTAATATTGAATCATTTTTAATTGTAATTCACTGTATTTTTTGTTTGTATGGATGGTTAAAACTTAAAATTGAGGATGAAATTAAGACTGCTAGAAAAATAATTAGGGTTTATTTTTTGCGTGTTAGAAAACAATTGGCACAATAATTTTTTAATTTTATCCTCAATGTTAAGGGTTCACACAAGTAGGAGTAGGGATGGAAGTACGTGAGCGAGTAAGGGAGCCTTGACTAACATTGTAAATATTTGTAAAAAAAATTGACCCCCACCCCTCCCCCAATATGAATTTTCTGGCTCCACCCCTGCACACTAGAAAAAAAAAATTGGGTGGGTAGGGGGCCTTGGCTAACATTGTACATTTTTGCTAGAGAAACTAACGGTGAATTACAATTCGAGGTGATTCAATATTTAAGGTAAAGTTGATAATATTAAAAGGAACTGAAATTAGAAATAAGTAATATTCAGATGAGTGAATATGAAATTATTTTCATTTTGGATCCAGGGAGGCGGGTGGTGTTTGAATAGTACTCTTTACCAGACATTTGATTATAGTGTTCAACATTGCGCATCCCGCGTGTATGCTTACCTTGGTTCTTCTCTCCACATGCCGGCGGCCGAAAACTTAACGGGCATATTAAGTAGTGACCCCAAAAACAATGCTTTCTACAACTGGAATCGAGTCTTCATTCGATATTGTGATGGAGGGTCATTTGCCGGGGATGTTGAACAGCCAGATCCTGTATGTATACTATTTTTATTCAGACAAATTATTCTATGGGTCTCTAAAACGGGTTAGATTTTTAATATAAGTATTACATTTTTTTTACATAAATATTATAATTTTCATGAAAATATTATATTTTAATTTAAAAGTACTATTTTTGTCTAAGTATTACACTTTCTCTCATAAAAAACAATTGAACAATTTATTTATGGGAATATGACACTTTTTCCCCTTATATTATATGCATATTAAAGTGGCACTTTTTCCCCTTGAAATGTTAAATTGACATTTTTATCCTTAAGAATAATTATTTCATTTATTTTTCTTTTCTAACAAATTATTACTTATATCTATGGTTGATTACGATTCGGTTTGAACTTAACCAAACACTATAGCAATCATACCGAAATAGTATGAACGGTTCTGGTTACGATTCAGAATCGAAAAAATAAAATTAAATAATTGTTGAACTGTAAACCTGAATTGAACCACAGTCATATATAGTGAAAATGATCAAACACTTATTTTGATAAATCGGTACGGTTCGGTTCCAATTTTCGATTTTGAACCGCCAATCAAAATTTATTTATTTATTTATTTATTTTTTATAATTTTATTTCTTATTTAAAAATAGTCTAAATTCAAAAATTATTTTATTTTATTTTTTTCGGTTCTGAATCGTAACCGTTACCGTCCATACTATTTAAGTTTAATTGCTACAGTGCTCGATTAGGTTCGTATTGAACCATGATCTTTCATACATATTAGTAATAATTGGTTAGAGAATAAAAATAAATGAAATAGTTATTTTAAGGGCAAAAATGTCAATTTAACATTACAGGGGGAAATATCACTTTTAAAATAACTGAGGGGGAAAAACTACCACTTTAATAACTTAGGGGGAAAAACTGCTATATGCACATAACATAGGGGGAAAAAGTGTCATTTTCCCTTTATTTATCCTTGATTAGTAGTACTACATTTCTTTCATAAGTAACTATTCAACCCTAAATGTTAAATTTAGATTTAAAATCATTATATTTTTTCTGAATATATAGTAGCACGCTTTTTTTTATATATATTTTATTCATAATTAATATTATATTTTTCAGCATAATAAATATTACATTTTATCACATAGATAAGGATGCATGAGCGAGAGTCTCACACGAAACTCACTCCTTTATTCAACACCCCAAATCTTAAAACAAAGATGCGCTTTAATTTATGTATAATTATCATCTATTTTTCTCAGGTTACTAAACATTACTACAGAGGTGCAAGGATTTTCAATGCGGTTGTGAAGGATTTGTTAGCCAAAGGAATGAAAGATGCAAAAAATGTATTTTGTTCTGAACTGTACTAGATAGTGTGGCTCAATCAATATAATATATATTGCAAGAATATAATTACAGCCTAGTACACAGGGAAGGATTTAACTATTTATTATTATAAATTACAGGTACTTCTTTCTGGCGGCTCAGCAGGAGGGTTGGGTTCAATCATACATTGTGATCGTTTTCGAGCTCTATTTTCTAAGAACGTTAGAGTAAAATGTCATGCCGACGGTTCTCTCTTCCTTCGCGTGTAAGATACAAGAATATATATTTATGTATATATATAAACATTTTTTACTTATAATTTTAAACTTTGATTCGTTCTAAAGTGAAAATATATACTAAAGTGAAACATTTTTGTTTGCCCAAGTACGAAGGTTTTCTCAGATTATTCGTTGTTTTGATTTAAGAATTATTGACCAAATATTTAATTGTTTTACTTTTCTTAGTTTTATTGCTAGCGAGGGTATATAATATTTAGGATATGCGAGAATTCCTTTTTTTTTTTTTTTAATTTCTTTTTTAAAGTTGAGAACTTAATGCGGAAAAAAATAAATTTGAGAACTAAAAGTGAACAAATATTATTATAATTGAGGGATCAAATGTGAATTAAACACAACCATATAAAAACCCACCCCCTTTTATTTTTAATATGTTATGTTTAATCAATTTATTTCTCTATTACAAAACAGGAAAAATCCCGAGCAAGCAAAATTCTTTGTTAATGTTTTTCGCAGTGTAGTTGACCTACATGTAATTCTCTATCCCTCTTTTCTCTCCTTCAACTAACTCCTTTTTTCTATGCTACAATTTACATGCATGGACATTTATTTTATATATATATATATATATATATATATATATATATATATATATATATATATACACACACACACACACACACACACACACATATATATATATATATATATATATATATATATATATATATTACAAAATATATACTTCCACCATATCGAATTTCAAGCTTTAAATAGCATTTATTTTTTAAAAAAGATTTTTTTGACGATTTCTTTTGACATAACAACATTTCTTGCCTGTTGTAGAAACCTGACAAGGCATTACCTGCCGAATGCACTTCAAAAATGAGTCCATTTGAGGTAAGTTAATTACCATCAATTAAATATTCATCAAATTTATTTAATTCATTTCTTCTATAAAAATTTAATAAATTTTATTTTCTATAAAAAATAATAGATACGCACCATATCAAAGATCTTGAAACATGGATATATTTAGATGGATTTATTTTTTTAAAGTAATATTGACTTTGTTATATCTGTTCATAATTACTTTCTTAATTTACTGAAGCACAAAGAGTCAATACCGCTCCACTGGGGCTCAAACTCATGACATCTCGTCATTTCATATGTTAAAATGTATTTTTATTCAAGAAACACATTTTCCAAATTAAATCTGAATTCAATCTTTTTTTTTCTCTCTCTAAATTTGATTATATTGAAGAGTTTATTTAATATATAGTTTTAAACCTAAATCAAATGCATGTGGGCAGTGCTTCTTCCCAAAATCTTTGGTGCAATATGTGAAATCTCCGATGTACTTCCTCAATTCGGCATTTGATTCATTTCAGGTTTGTTTCCCCGTAATTGTGTATTTATTTTATTTATTTATTGGATAAGTCTGACTTATTTTATTATTTTTTTTTCTTTCTTTTCAAAAGATAAGAAATACATTTTCGGAAGATTTGCGTGATGCCATTAAGAATCACACCGTTAGTCCAAGTGATGTGCCTATGCTAAAAGGTACATTCCCATTTTGCTCTTCTAACTAATAAAATAGCTAAATTGATATCATAATATATTTGCATATTATAATAATAATAATAATAATAATAATAATAATAATAATAATAATAATAATAATAATAGAAAAAAGAAATACATCATAACAACGTTATAATTTCATTTGAGATTTAATTTATATTTATATTTTAGTATCACATGATGATTTAATGTTTGCACATTATTTAGATATAATTTTTTTTTTTCGTATTCAGTTACTCTTTTAATTTTTTTTTTTTTATCATAATTATGAAATTATTTCTTTTTCCCTTTTTGGTTTTAGATTTCAGGCAACAGTTGCTAAGTGTATTGCCCCCAAGTAGTGACAAAGGATTCGTAATTACTTCTCTCTTCGGACATACCTTTTCTCTAACGGGCTTGAAGAAACCCATGTTCGTCGACAAGAAATCCGAGGTAACAATTTGTTTCTACGTTACATGGAAAATGGTCAAATACACTTTTAAATTTTATCTGAGAAGTCATCAATTAAGTTCTAAACTTTGAAAAGTTGTAATTATACACATAAAATGTTCACCGTAGAAGAAGTCGACCAACCGTGATACTTTGTTCGGTGACTTGTTGGTCTCCTGTCGCCGATTTTCACCCACAACCTTGTTGGACAATAGTTGGAACCCTAGTGTTCTATTACAGGTCATTAATCGGTTTTTGGGTTTTGATGTACTAAATTGATATATTTATATGCTTAATTGCAACTTTCAAAAGTTTGAAAGCCTAATTATTTCTTTTGAAAATTAGATAGATTCAATCCTCCCCTACTTAATAATTCATTAACCTATTTTTTTTTGAATACATTCATTAACCTGTTTACTTGTATTTACATTTTAAAACATTCATTGATTAGTTTAAAACATTCAAAAATTTCTAATTGGATAGACCTTTTGGTGAAATGAAGCTAAGTATTGATATGCACGATGGAAATGAAAATTGATTTTAATTTTCCAATTGAACAGATACTTAAAAAGTAATGTATTTGCAATATTTTCTGATTTATATTTAAGTATTTTTTAAATCAATTTATTTTATGAAGATGATGATATTATTATATTAATTAATAAAAATTGTGACTAGCATATATACTTTTTCAGACGTTTGAGAGTGCACTTATGGATTGGTTCTTCGACCAACGTTCAGTGAAGAAGATAGACCCAACAGAGGTGCCAGTATATGTCCAACGCTAAATTGTAGAGAAATGGTAATTAAAAGACAATGTATTGAATATTGTATTGCGTTACTCATCATTTTACGGCATTGAATAATAAAAATCTTCTTTAATTCATTATATATGGCTACTTTCAATTTACATTTGTGTATTATTTGTAAATATAAAATATTTAACTCTATATATATAGATAGATTTAGGATCATATGAGATCACATGTTTAGATAAGTGTGCGAACGGTGATTAACCGCAAATTATATTGTGGACCGTGGTCCACAATGCATTGTGGACCATGGTCATGGCTGATATTGCAGTTGTGTTGAACGGATATTGCAGTTGTGTTGAAAGAAAACTGGAATTGCGCGGAATAGAAGCCGTTCATCCGTTCAACACAACTGCAGTTCCAGACGGATGACATAGCCTCTATTCCACGCAACTGCAGTTCTCTTTCAACACAATTGCAGTATCAGTTAGACACAACTGCAATATCAGTCATGACCTATGGTCCATAATACATTGTAGACCATGGTCCACAGTATAACGACTGGTGATTAACTGTGTACGAACGGAGTGAGTGTGTCAATCAATTTAAATCATTAAAATTTAATTGATGCACAAAATTTGATCTCACAATATTTAATGGTCTAGATTGAATTAAGATTCGAAGTTAAAGTGTGTACAAACAGAGTGGTGCATCAATCAATCTAGATCATCAAAATTTATTAGATTGATGTACGAGATTTGATCTTACAATCTCCCCTCCCCTATATATATATATACATAGAGAGAGACAAGCAAGAAAAGTCAAAAACAAAATTAAAGAAATCAACCAATGATAAAAAGGGCACTTGAACCAATGAATCTCCTATTATTTTATTAACCATAATAATAATTAATAAATGTCGAAAGCAATTGCATATGCATGAGCTTAAGACAGTGCAATCTCTTAATGAATGTTAACAATTAATCATTATGTTGACTATTCTAAATTAAAACTCTGAAAAGATTGCATTAAAAATTTTGAATTCTACTAAACAATTTGGCTCGAACATAGATTGGCCAACGTGCCAAACTAAAGTTTATAATTACCAGTATAGATTATTTGTATGACGTTGGACAGAGACTGTGCGTGTCTCGGTACTTCTTGAAATTGTATTTGCATGACATCATTTATGTTTTATTGCATGATATTCCATGCACGCTTTGTAGAATTGTACGTAATTCGACAATGAATTACTATTTTGCTCTTGTTATTATTATTATTTTGCTCTTGTTGTTGGTAAAGTGTACTACAATGTAAGTTATACTGCTACACAATCTATAATGAATGCTAGTTGAATGATACGACATCGTTTACCATGTTGAGTATTTGATCCTCTACTACTTCAACTTGTGATTTCGATCGAACTTCTTCTGTATATGTTGTTGTATCTTTGCTGTATAGAATTTTTGAATTGTATAATTTCACAAACGAAATTTTAGGGTTCTTAAATTCTAACTTGATTTTTATATTGCATCATTAAAATTTAATTTACACATTTATTCTTAACAATTTATATATGTCGTGTAAATAATCGCTAAGTCTATTATATATCTAGAAAAGAAATTTACTACTCCATCTGTCCCATTTTACCTGTCCTGTTTACTATTCGATGTAGCCTCGTTAACCGAATCAGACAAACAAAATGAGACGGAGGTAGTATTTCATTATGGATAATTATCCGGAAGAAATTCTTTAGATACGTACAACTTAAGAATAATGGTAATTTTAAGTTTTTTTTTTTTTTTTTTTTTTTTTTTTTTTTTTTTAGAACAGAAAGATATATTAATTCAGATCCAAAGTAAGAGCATTACAAATGATAGTGGGAGGGGTTGAGAACCACTCCATACGATCAGACATAGAAACAGACTGCTTAGCTAACAAATGAGCTGCCTGATTCGCAGATCGCCTAGAGAACGATAAACTAATATGAGCAAACGTGCTCATTAAGTTTTTAATATCAGCTAAAATTAAATGAAAAGAGGAGTCACCCAAGGTCAACTTGAGACCTTGCACAACTAAAAGAGAGTCAGTCTCAACATTGATATTGTCAAAGTTGTTGGATTTAATTAAGCCAACTGAGTGATTCCCTAATTGCTACTGCCTCAGCTTCCTTAGCATTATAAATTCCTCTCCAGCGGAGTCCACGTGCTGCTACCGTGATTATTCCTCAAGACACACCCAAACCCCATGTTTCCAGTATGCTTATCGATTGCTGCATCAACATTCAACTTTAGAAATCCTTCCTGAGGTTTAGTCCATTTGACAGGCTCAGTAATATCTTTCTTCACCTCAACATGGTCCTTAGTAACCACATCTGTCCAATCTTTGTAGTAGGTCCGAGCACTTCGGACTGTGGCTTCTGCAGAATCAAGAGTTTGATTGTTCCAGATGATATTGTTTCTCATAGACCAGATTTTCCAACATATAATGTAAACAATGCAGACTTGGTAGTTGGTTATGGAAGAAGCAAGGTGAATTAACCAATCATTGAAGCAGTTAATGTTTCTAGTATAGGTAGGGGGCGGACACCTACGAGATTCCAGCATGCCTTTGCATATTTGCAGCTCACGAAAATATGGAAGATTGATTCTTCTCCATCTGAACAAAGCGAGCATCTGTCACCGCAATTCACCTTTCTCCGAATTAACAAATCCTTAGTCGGAAGACTATTTGTGCATGCTTGCCATAGAAAAGTTTTCACCTTTGGAGGGAGTTTACACTGCCAGAAATTACTCCATGGCTGAACATCTTCATCTCTTAAACGTTGACTGATGACTTTGTAATAGCTTTTAACTGAGAATTTACCATCAGACTCAGGACCCCAAGTGATCTTGTCTTGAGCTTGCGACTTGGGCAAGGGAATCCTTAATATCAGGTCTGCATCCCTCTGGTTAAACACCAATCTGATCACTTCCTCGTCCCAATTCAGATCATTTGGGTCAATAAGGTCTGCCACCTTTGCATTCTCCATAAGGGGGAAGGGATGAGATGTCATTTTCGAATTATTTGGATCCGGAAGCCAATTGTCCTGCCACACACGAACTTGATTACCATTTCCAATCCTCCACCTAACATGCTTACGTATGATTTCCTGGGTTGAACACAAGCTGCTCCAAATATAAGAAGGGTTAGTAACAAGTTTAGCTTGAAGAAAATTGGTATTTGGGTAGTACCTAGCCTTTGATTTTAAGTTAATTAAATGATTCCACTAGTACAGAATTGACTTTCTGCGTCCGGAGTAATGGACTATCTGCGTCCGGAGTACCCCGGACGCATATGCCGGAGACGCAGCTGCCTTCGATTATCTGCGTCCGGGGTTACCCCGGACGCAGATAGATACTAGCTGCGTCCGGAACTGGGCAGTTCCGGACGCAGCTTTATTTATTTTTTTTTTTAATTATATACCAGCTGCGTCCGGAACTACCCAGTTCCGGACGCAGCTGATTTTTGTTTTTTTTTTTAATAAATATTAACTGCGTCCGGAACTGCCCAGTTCCGGACGCAGTTGATTTTTTTTTTTTTTTTTTAATTTTTAATATGCTCTTTATTTACTGTGCACCCCAACATTGATCCTGTAGCAATTACAATATAATTCCTGTCCAGCTAGTTCTCACACACATACACATCAAAACATACCAACTTCAACATCTATCCCAACAAGTTCACAAATCTCAAACCACAACAATATAATCAAACCACACCACATACATCAAAACCATACACCAAACATCAAACCACACCACATCAAACCAACCTATCCAACACTTCAACACTTCAAAGCTACTTCAAAGTTTTCAAAAATTCAACAATAAATCTACTTCAACACTAGCTACTTCAAATCTAAATATTTCTCAAACCAATTTAAAGTAAAACTAAGTTACCAAAATACTTAACACATACCAAATAAAACATAATAAGTAAACACATAATGTTAATAGTAAACACATAATTTTAACACATACCAAATACTTAACACATACATTATTACAATTTTATAAAACATAACACATTTGTCATTACATTATTACAACACTTTACCTACACAAAATGTCATAAGCATTCTTCACAAAAGTATTTAGCCCAAATTTCACGAATTTCATTGATTTGATTCTCCGTGTAAGACTTTGACCCCGCAAATGCCTACAAAAATTTTGAAATTATCAAATTATTAGTTTTAACATTAATAAAATATAATTTAAAATTCTTTAGTTTTATTACATTTTACTTACCGATGCTAAATCTTCATACTCGTAGTATTGAGTGCATATCTCAAACATATATCGCAAGACATAATATCCACACTCCACACTACCGGGTTGTGTAGGACACTACAAATTATAAATTTTGATGTATATATATTAGAAAGTTAAACAATAAAACATTACTAATAACATTATAAAATACATAAAATACATACTTGTAGTTTTTTTTTTTTTTTTTTTTTTTTTTTTTTTTTTTTTTTTTTTTTCCGATTTGCTGTAGAAGGAAAGTTGTAAAAGAAAGTTGGAGCAATGTTCCACCGAGCAACAATTAAACACAAAACTCATAATACAATAAGTTATTTTCATTGGAATTCTTTCACAATATTTGAAAATAAATTTTTTTTGATCAATACACGAATTCAAACTTTTTTGCTTCATTTTTGGATTTGATTTGTACCTTCTGCGCATGGAGTGTCATAATTCAAACTTTTTTTTTTTTTGAGAATAATTCAAACTTTTTTAAAAGTAAAATTATATATATATATATATATATATATATATATATATATATATATATATATATATATATATATATATTATAGTAAAAACCCACATCTGTTCTTCAATGTGCGACAAAAATTACTTAAAAGCTTTCCCGATCTCATTTTTATCAACTGAAATGGGTACACATTGATAATCAATTTTTCATTGCCCTATTACATTTTTAAGTGTATAATATCTCAAATTAGCCAAGCACCTTGTGCTCAATTGGCATGTATTGGCCACCCTTAGATGGGAGGTCATGAGTTCGAGTCTCAGTGGAGGAGATCTCGAAATTGACTCTTTGTGCTTCAACAGGTTGAGAAAAGTATAAATGAACAGATACTACAATGTAATAGGGTCAGTTGTATTCAAAAAAAAAAAAAAATCTCAAATTAAACATCTCACTTGAAAAAATCTAAATTTATTTCAACTCGATCCAAATTGAAAGTGTACTTAATTTAAACTTTGCCTCAAAATTACCATTTTACATTACTAGATAATTTTCTAATAGTTTTAAGGTCATCTTGGTCAAGCCCATCGCTAATAGGTCTTCTTTTTTTAGTATATAAACTAGGATTATTAAAAAGAAAATCAACATTGATTAGGCCCTTATATTTCTTCTAAATATATATATATATATATATATATATATATATATATATATATATATATATATATTAAAAATTACTTTATTTGACTACAACTAATTAATTCATAATATTTTTTAAACCACCAATGGTATAATGCATGTTATCACCGCTGCCGTCCAATTGGTGGGAGCTGAGCTTCACTGTAAAACCACTCTCTCTTAAGTATTTAAACTCTATTATATATCTATACATACACAACTCTCATGCAGTAGCAACCGCCTTCCTGGTCTTCTTCGCCGGAGACTTGATAGACTTGGGCTGCTTCGGCTTCGTCGGAGTAGATTTCTTTCTCCTCTTAGCCCCAACTTTCTTCTTCTTCACCGCCGCCGCCTTCGCTTCCTCAACCGCTTTGGGCGCCGCGGCGGCACTGCTCGATTTAATTTCTTCTTCGCTGCGTTAGATTTAGCCGTTTTGTCATTCTTACCCGCCTCGGATAGCTTGTAGGAAGCCTTGATTTTGATCAGCTTGCCCTTAGCGACGCTTTTCTTCAGTTGTAGGCTCAGAATCTTCCAAAAATTCGCCAGCAGTTCTCCCTTGTGCTTCGCGAATGCGTTCCAGGGCCGGTCCAAAGGTTTTATAGGCCTCTGGACCAAATTAAAAAAGGACCTTTATATGAAAAATTTGTTTCCGGGTGATCAATTTGTTTACTTTTTTTTTT
>CP025649.1:14462407-14518230 GCA_003576665.1 Ipomoea trifida
TTATTATTATTATTATTATTATTATTATTATTATTATTACTACTTCTACATAAGTAGGCATTTCAATCATTATATCACTTATTCCCTTTCAAACAAATAACCTATAAACACTTTGACCACTAATATAACATCTCTAAACAAATTCCTTAAGAATAAGACATAATATAAAATAAACACTTTGACCACTAATCTAACATCTCTAAACAAATTCCTTTGGAATAAACATAATATAAAATTACCACAAGAATATTGACGGCAATTTATTCCCTATTATATTCCCTCTCTTATAAACTGATTAATTTAGACATACTACTTTTAAGTTTTAATTTCAAACTGAATCTTCCATTGTACAAACTCCCAAGTAGCTTCCTCAACTTTTGCAAATGTTGCTAGTTTGAGAGGCTTAGTGAACAGATGAAATATTTTTGTCTTAATATTCGTAAACATTTTTTATTTTTATAGTTAAAAATATTACGTTGATAAGTCATGGTGCGATATACTTTCATTTTTTATTTTATTTTTTTGGTTGAGAAATTTCATTTTAACATTAATAAAGCCTCCATAATTAAGTAATACTTTGATTGGACCAATTAATTCACGAGCTCATTTGATCAAGCCACAATATGTTACAGATTAAATCTATACATAGGCTTAGTCTGTTTGGTTAGCCTTTATTTTCTGCATTTACGGTTGTACTGATATCCCTTACTTTGGGGTATCCTTCTGTATTTATAGTCATGCTTGTTTAATGGTACAGTGTGAGTTCATACATCCATATGGTATCAGAGCCAGTTAGGAATATTTTTTTTTTCCTCTATCTGTCAAAAATCATTCTGAGGTTTTCTTTCTTCTTCCCTTCGTTTCTCTTGAGATGGCAGCCAATGCACAAACCCTCCCCCAGATTGTTCAGCTACATTCAACAACTCATTTTCCCATTAAATTAACTCCTACAAACTTCCCAGTATGGAAAAAACAAATTGAGACCACCCTCATTGGCTTAGATTTATCCAAATACATTGATGGATCATCACAGTCTCTAGAAAAATTTTCTGATGCCGCTCAAACCATTGTTAGCGCTGCGTATCTCGCATGGTATAGACAGGACCAGATTATTTTGAGTGCTCTTCTTGGAAGTTGTTCCGATGCTCTTCAACCGTTGATCTCCTCGTCACCGTCGGCTCGTGACGCGTGGACGAAACTGGCAGCAACTTGCGCTGCATCTTCCCGTAGCCGCATTATATCACTCAAAACTAAACTTGCTAAGTCATTAGCAATTGTATGCATATCCTGGAGATATTCAGCTATGGGTCGAGAACCTTTTGGGTTCTTAGCAAGTTTAGTTTTGAGTGATATAATGAGGCTACTCAACAAGCTGTCATTGCAACTGCCAACTACACGCAGAAAAGGCAATCTGGCTCGGCAGGTGGAGCAGGTCGCGACCAGTATTCCTTCTCTGGCAATCGTCGTGGGCGTAATGACAATCGACAATCTGGAGGTGGTTCAAATGGCATTACCCGAAACTCTCGATATTGCAAATATTGTGACATTCCCGGGCATGACACACGGTTTTGCCGCAAACTTGGTCGTTTCTTGGCAGATAATAATGTCACCGCTTCAGCTCCATTATTTTCTGCTCCTGGTTCTTCACCTACAGTAAATTCCACCTGTGTGACAACACCTACCCAGGCTCCATGGGTGATGGATACTGGGGCCTCTCACCATACTGTTTCAAATACAAATGCGTTGCAGACATTTTCAGAGTACTCCGGCCCGGACGAAATTTTACTTGGTGATGGTAAGCCTCTAAAAATCTCTCATACTGGGGATACATCCATTCCAACCAATTCCTGTCAACTCTCTTTATCTGATGTGCTTTGCGTTCCTCATCTTCGCAAAAACTTAATTTCTGTGTCTAAGTTGTGTCAAACAAATCCTGTCTCTGTTGAGTTTTTTGACAACTTCTTTATTGTTAAGAATCGTCGAACGGGGGCACATCTAATGCGAGGGGGAACTTTGCATGATGTCTACTACATCCCAGGTCCTGGCCAACCTCAAGTTCATGTTACCACCGTAAACTCTGCGTCCGGATGGCATCACAAGCTGGGTCATCCTTCTAGTAAGACCTTAGTGTCTATTCTTCGTCGTAATAAAATTCCATATGACTCTCGTTCTGTAATGAATCTCTCTTGTACCTCCTGTCATATAAATAAAAGTCACAAATTGAGTTTTTCCTTTAATACCATGTCCAGTAGTAAACCACTTGAGCTTATTTACACTGATGTATGGGGTTCCTCGAATATTTCGGTTGATGGGTATAAATACTATGTCTCCTTTGTTGATCACTACACAAAATACATCTGGTTGTATCCGTTAAAATATAAGTCTGATGTTTCTGTTATATTTCCTCAATTCAAACGTCTGGTCGAAAAATATTTCGGGCACTCTATAATATCAGTTTTTTCCGATAATGGGGGCGAATATAAAAAGTTAATCCCGGTGTTTAACTCTTGTGGTGTTTCTCATTTTACGTCACCTCCTCACACCCCTGAACATAATGGTCCAGTTGAGAGGCGTCATCGACATATTGTAGAGACAGGTTTGTCCCTTCTTCACTTTGCTGGGTTGCACCTATCCTACTGGGTTTATGCCTTTCAAACGGCCGTTTATCTTATTAACCGCATGCCTACGCCTATACTTGGTAATTTGTCTCCATTTCAAAAATTGTTTGGTCGCGATCCTAATTTGTCTAAAATCCGTCCTTTTGGGTGCTTGTGTTTTCCGTGGCTAAAACCTTATGTGTCTACTAAACTCCACCCAAAATCAATTCCTTGTGTATTTTTGGGGTATTCTTTGAGTCAGTCGGCTTACAAGTGTTTGGACCCACAATCCGGTCGTATCTATTTGTCCCGACACGTTCGATTTGTGGATGGGGTTTTTCCTTTTCTTGAGTCGGGGTTGTCTAGGGGGTCGGTGTCTACTACTTCAACCTCAACTTCCGTTCCCCCCTCATTGCCTCCAGTTTTGCCAGTCCTTACTCCGTCTATACCGGTTGTTTCACCATCTAGTTCAGATGATATCTCTACTTCTTCTAGGTCTGTTCCTGCAGTCCCTGAATCTGATCATACTCCATCTTCCTCTCCTGCTCCTAATCTCTCCCGAACCACCTCTAGCCCCACTGTGTCGGAGTCTAGTTCAGCTGAACAGCCAGCCGCCTCCGTTCTCGTTCCTTCAGTATCCCCAGCCACTGCCCCTGATTTACCGGCTGCTTCTGGCCGACCAGCACGGATACGGAAACCGAATTCCCGGTACTATGGTGACCAATTTGTGAATATAACTACTGTCCATCCCATGCCACTCGCTCTTGAGCCTCGTACGGTTACCCAGGCTATGCGTGATGACAGGTGGAGGCAGGCTATGTGTGATGAATTTGATGCTTTAGTTCGATTGGGGACGTGGGAGTTGGTACCACGTGCTAGTCATCATCCGATTCACTGCAAATGGATATTCCGGGTTAAGAGGCGAGCTGATGGCTCGGTAGAGCGATTCAAGGCACGTTTGGTAGCCAAAGGTTTTTTGCAAAAAGAAGGGCGTGATTATTTTGAGACTTTTAGTCCGGTTGTTAAGCCGGTTACTGTTCGTATTGTATTGACTATTGCGTTATCCAGTGGTTGGTCTGTTCGTCAATTAGACATAAATAATGCCTTTTTGAATGGTTTGTTGTCTGAACAGGTTTATATGGAGCAGCCTGCAGGCTTTATTGATTCTCGCTTTCCTGATCACGTATGTCGTCTTAAGAAGGCTATATATGGTCTCAAACAAGCGCCTCGGGCTTGGTACTTGGCATTGTCTGCTTTTCTATTGGAGTGTGGTTGTGTTCGGTCTGTGGCCGACACGTCATTATTTGTTTACCGTGAGGGTCATGTTGTTATGTTCTTTCTAGTCTATGTTGATGACATTGTCATCACGGGTAATGACAATGTTTTTCTTGGTGGATTTATTCGCAAGCTTTCTGATAGGTTTGCTTTGAAAGATATGGGTGCCTTACATCATTTCTTAGGAGTGCAGGTCATTTCTACGCCCAGTGGTTTTTTTCTAAGTCAATCTCAATATATTGTTGATGTTCTTGAGCAGTTTCAGATGACGGGGGCGAAGGACGTAGCTACCCCTATGGAACCTGCCGCTAGTGGTCTGGTTGCTAATGACTCCACGGTTGATGGTGGTCTGTATCGTAGAGCGGTTGGTGTCCTACAGTATTTGGGTTTCACTCGGCCGGACATTGCGTTTGCCGTTAATCGCCTATCTCAATTCATGCATTCTCCTGCTATTCACCATTGGCAGGCGGTAAAGAGGATTTTTCGGTATTTGAAGGGGACCTTGCATTTTGGGTTGTTTCTTAGGCGTGGTGTGCCGTTGAGTCTGTCTATTTACTCCGACTCTGACTGGGGTGGCCTTGACAGCGGTGGGCATTCCACTACTACGTATGTTGTTTTTTTGGGGGCGAATGTGGTGTCCTGGAAATCCACTCGTCAGCGATCTGTTTCTCGCTCCTCTACTGAGGCTGAATTTCGTGCTGTTGCTAATGCCGCGGCTGAGGGTATTTGGATTGAAAGTCTTCTTCGTGAGCTCGGTGTCCGCTTACTTCAGCCACCTACTTTGTTTGCTGACAATTTGAGTGCTGTTTATGTTTGTAAACATCCGGTGTTTCATTCTCGAATGAAACATGTTGCCCTTGACTACTTCTTTGTTCGTGAGCGTGTTGAGGGTGGTTCCTTGCGGGTTCAGCATATTCGCTCATCGGATCAAGTGGCGGACTTACTTACGAAGCCTCTCTCTCGTCGTCCGTTTCTGGCTTTTCGTTCCAAGATTGGCGTCGTTGATGGTGCCGCCATCTTGCGGGGGCGTGTTACAGATTAAATCTATACATAGGCTTAGTCTGTTTGGTTAGCCTTTATTTTCTGCATTTACGGTTGTACTGATATCCCTTACTTTGGGGTATCCTTCTGTATTTATAGTCATGCTTGTTTAATGGTACAGTGTGAGTTCATACATCCATACAATATGCCGAAATATATATATAAAGTTTAAATAGAACTCAACTGTATATATAGTGAATAAAAAAAATATTATATTATATTTATCAATGTACAATGAAGAGATCACAAATATTTCATTCACAACATATGTGGCACGTTGCTTGGGTCTATGAAATTGACAGATTTCTTGTCAAAGTACCAATCACAGAATTGGCTCTGAATGCTCTGGTAAAAAAAAAAAAAAAAGTTAGATTATATGTCATAACGTTTAGGGTTACCTCTCAGAAGACAGTTTATTTTGTTACCTTTAACTTCCCATCTTCAAACGTTAATTTCGTCGTATAGGTGGCCGAAGCAAAGCTATGACCGAACATAGAAGTAAGTATATATCCTTTGGTGGCACTTGGTCGTGGCAATGCACTTACAATTTGTTGTTTGAAATCTGTAACAACAAATTAAAATATTTAATATTTTGTTCAAACCACAAGGTGTCCCAATCATTATTGGTCCACACAGGTGGACCATACTATTACATAATGCACATTCAATATAAAAATAATGTACATTATATTCAGGCAATGTACATTATTTTTATAGTATAAAAATAATGTACATTCAATACAAAAATAATGTACATTTAGTACATTAAAAATGTACATTTGATTATGGTCCACATAGCTGTATGGACCATGGTCCACACAATAATTTTCGCAAGGCGTCCTGAGCAGGCTTTTTAATGTAACAAGCACATTTAAGCCCATACCCCATACCATAATTAAACTAATCCATGTTCATACCGAGCCAGCCCAAATTAAGGGGCAAAGTGTTAGCCAAGATTGGTTTTACATACGAGAGGAGGTACGAACTCACGACCTCTCTTAAGGGATGAGAGTGCACGGCCACTCACCCAAATGTTTAATTTGTGTTAACCATATTGAAATTAATTTAACCATCATATATAAATAATTTATTGAATGAAAATATTTTTTGGTAAAAATGGGAACATGCCTTGTAGCAGAGCCATATCGCTTGGGCTAACAGATGATACATTTGTCTTAGTGGCGTTGTACAAATCCATCGAGAAAGTATTTTGCACCTATTAAGAAGACACAAATTGAAATTACCAAAAAATGAAAATTAATATGAAGCATGTAAATACACGAATAAATTAAGTGGAGCTAACCTGAAATGAATCAAATTCTGATTGGAAAATAAATAGGGGGGATTTTACATATTGCACCAAATTTTTTGGTTGGAAGCACTGCAAGCATAAATTCAATATTAGATAACGCTGCACATTTTACTTGAAAAATTTCTCCAATTTCTTTTGGAAATTTAAAAATTTGGAGAATAGAAAATAGATTTTTTTATTTGATTAAATTTAAATAACTTGATTGGAGGTATATTTTCGATCTCAAAAGAAAAATTATTATCACTAATGTTAACAATAACGTATAAAATTCAATTTTTGTTTAGAAATATGCTTATTTAAACTTATACCTCAAATGGACTCATTTTTGAAATGCACTCTGCAGGTAATGCCTTGGCTGGTTGCTGAATAAAATCAAAAATCAATTTCTTGTCAAAAATGAAAAATATTAAATATAAACACACACAAGTCAAGAGGGAGGGAGGAGAGAATTATTACATGCAGAGCAACTACATCGCTAAAAACAGCCTTAAAGAATTTTGCGTGCTGGGGATCTTTCCTGTTGATAATCACATAGATTTAACTTTTAAGAACCATATTAATCAAACATAGCATATGCATTTTATTTTATTTCTTTTTTAAATTTTCATATTATAATTATTAGTCTTACACGATAAGAAAGAGAGAACTATCTGAAAGGCATTTTACTCTAACGCCTTTTGGGAATAGACTAGTAAAGCGATCACAGTGTACCAACACGCCTAATCCACCTGCTGAACCGCCGGCAAAAATGACCTATAATCAAACAAATGAAAAAATGTATGCTGTTGTAATTATATATTATTCCCTTAAATAAAAATATAACCAAGTTTAGAAAGTTACATTTTTGGCATCTTTCAATCCCTTTGTCATTAACTCATCCACAACCACTTGGAAAATCCTTGCACCTCTATAGTAGAGTTTAGTGACCTAATAGAAATGGACATTGCTTATATATGAGGTGTATGTTGAGATGCAGAACTTAATAAAGATTATACCCTTACCGGATCAGGTTTGTCAACGTTTCCCGTAAATGATCCTCCATCACAATACCGGACAATAACTCGGGTCCATGTATAAAAATAAGTCGCTGCTTGAACATCACCGAAAATGCCTGTAAGTGGGAGAGGTTTCATGTGGAAACTAGAACCCATATCACGGGTTGCACGGTTCGGACAACTCTCAACAGAGAGATCGTGAGTAGAATATGTGCCATTACTCATGCACCACCCTCCTCCCTGAATTAAAAATCAAAATAATAGAATTAAACATTGATTTTAATCATTTTATATACATACATAAAATAAGAAAACTCAAAAAAGAATGTAGTTATAGTACAATTTTCTCTTTTGAGAACTCACTTGAAGGTAAATCATCCAATTGCGTGCGTCTTCACCTTTTCCGGGAGCGAAATGATAGGCTGCTGGACTCCCATCCAAACAAACTACAATATTTTATAATAGTCAAATATTAAATTACTTAAAAGTATTACATATTTTTTTTAATGAATCATAGTATTCTATATAATTTACCAGCTCCTTTCTCAGTGGCATTCTGGATAATAGTTTTGGGAATAATATCATCAACACTCTGGACAGCAGGTTGGGGAATAGGATCGGAGTTTACATATTGCACACTTATAACAAATGAAAAAATAAGTAAACATATCCAACCATTTGACCTTGTTGAGACAGCCATTCTGCAAAAAAAAAAATGTTAAAAATGAAGTTTTATAGTGTTTGATTAGCTACTGATACTACAACATTTGTTTGAACGAATTTAAAGACGTGAACAGTGTAATTTTCACTTAAACTAACTCAATAATTTAAATAAATTAAAATTATAGAGTAAAAAAGATAAACCTCAAAGACTCCGGATTATTCCCTTCCAAGGTTAGGAGATCAAGTCCCCTAATGGAACGAAGATAAAACTAATGGATTATTTTGTGATGAAATTGGCTTCCAAAGTTGATCTATATATAGTGGATGAGACATAACTAACGCCGAGAGAAATGGTAAAATTTAATCCTACAAATGCGCTATGGCTCGTAAAGAATTGGTACAAAGTTACAAACCACATATATATTTGTGTATGGTGCAGGTCTCTTGCATGAAAAATTGAAAAGTAATAAATCTACGTTGGGAAAGCAGGCGTGTTTTTTTTTTTTCCCCCAAAAATTAAAAGAAATTTAGTGTAACTCCTAACGGTGCATCAATATAAATATTTTATATTATTTTTAGAAAGGATCCGTCATCTCACGGGTCTCAATCCGTGAGACGGATCTGATATTTATTATAATGACAAATTTTTTTATGAGAGTTCTCATGGATCATCATTGGTGAGACGGGTCGAATGTTTCTAATAACTTTCTAGGCAAAAACTTGTGTGAGACCGTCTCACCGTAAGTCGGGTCGGGTCGGGTCAAGATGTAGATGTAACACTTATACGCACAAATGTCATACTTATATGCTCAAATGTAATACTAATCAGGAATCAAAATTTTGTTACTTATAAGGGTAAATGTAATACTTTTTAGGGAAATACAATACTTTTACATTTCAATTTAAAAGTATTACATTTTTCCTCAAGAGTATTATATTTTTCCTTATAAGGAAAACTTGTCAACATTACTTATTACGGAAAATGTAATACTTTTTCTCTTATAAGTAACAAAAATTGTATTCCTGATTAGTATTATATTTGAGCATATAAGTATGACATTTGTGCGTATAAGTGTGAAATTTGCATGGTGCTTCAACCCGGCCCGACCCGTCTCACGAATAAGGATCCGTGAGACGGTCTCACACAAGTGTGACCCAACATTCTATACTATTATATTTTCCCACATAAGTATTACGAAGTATAACTTTTATCATAAGTAACTCTTCAACTTTTAATATTACATTTTGATTTAAAAGTATTACATTTTTTTTTGGCAAAAACTTGTGTGAGACCGCCTCACGAATCTCAATCCGTGAGACGGGTCGGGTCGCTTATTATACGGGTCAACATGTGCTTCTCACCCTTCCCTTTCTCTACCACATCGTTTCTCTCTCTTAATATTTTTGCCACAGGATTCATTTTCCCATATCATCCTATCCGCTTAGGCTACTCTCTACCTCCTCGCATCTTCGCCGCTCACCCTCCATTTCCTCCCATCTCTTCTGCCTCCATTTCTGTCGCAACCTTCAACTCCGGTAAATAGCAACAACAAGAGTTTTCGGCAAATGCTGCGCAGTAATTTCTCACATGTAGTTGCGCTGGTTGTTTAGAGGGTGGACAAGAAGGAGATGATGATTGGGTAGGCTCTGAGGTCTTGGTTGAGTTTAGAGTGAAGGGGTTCTTGAGAGTTTTTGTGAAGTTGATGATGAAGATGACAACTAAGGGAAATGGTAGGAAGGTGGCAGAGAGGATTAATGGTGAGATTATTGAGATCTTTGCCATTTTTTCTTAGCTTTTTAGTGCAGTGCAATGTATGATTAGTGGAATGGATATTTATAGCCTTGTGTTTGTTTCACTTTTTGAGTCAAAACATTATTCTCAACTCATCATTGCAAGAAATGTTTGATATATTTAATACTTTAACCATTAAATATAATACTTTATAGCATAAATGTAATACTTCAAAATATAAATATAATAAGCAATACTTTATAGCATAAATGTAATATTTCATAGCACAAATATATAATCAATACTTTAAGCCTCATATATAATACTTTATAGTATAAATTTAATACTTCAAAACACAAATCTAATACATAGTCTGTAGTGGATATATTTAATACTTTAAGCATTACACATAATACTTTATAACATAAATGTAATATTTCATAACACAAATATATAATCAATACTTTAAATATTAAATATAATACTTTATAGCATAAATTTAATACTTAATAGCACAAATTAAATTAATGCACAATTTACATGTAGATATATTTAAGGCTTAAAGTATTAAATATATCTACCTTAAATTGTGTATTAGATTTGTGTTATGAAGTATTATATATTTATGCTATAAAGTATTGTTTTGAAGGCTTAAAGTATTAAATATATCTACATATATATAAACTGTGTATTAGATTTATGCTATGGAGTATTACATTTAAGTTATTAAGTATCACATTTAAGGGTTAAATATTGATTATACATTTAGAGCAACAGCTTGTTGAGAAATCACATTCTTGTGTGATTCTTCTTCCTGATACACAAATAATTGTTCGAACTTCATATGACAAGCTATGGTTCCTGCGAGCCTATCTTCATCGGACCTTGCAACTAGTAGCAGAGGTTTTTGATTCTATTGAGCTGCACATCATATATCTGTAAATAATTGTACACATAGTGATAATGCTTCTTCATCATCAACACCACCACCTTCTTTACAGTTAAGGGGTGGTGGCTCCTCTTCCTCTTCCTCTTCACTCTCCCAGTATAATTTAGACGAGGATGCCAAAGGAGTGGAAGGTTATGGTGTTAAGAAAATAAAAGATGATGAGATAGGAAGAATTCAGAGGAAGTAGAGGCAGAAGATGTGGTCGGAGGAGGTGGAGCCGGAGGGTGAGATCGGAGAAGCTGGAGGTCGATAGATTTGGAAGAAGAAAGCGCATGCCACAGAAACGGAGAGAGATGAGGGAGGATCCTGATATTGTGGATGACATGTGGTTGACCCATATAACAAAAGGTTCGACCCGTCTCACACAACTGTGACCTTTTTTTTTTTTTCTTTTTTTTTTTTTAAATCTAAAGCATCACATTTTCGTTATAAGTATTACTCTTTCTCTGATCTTATAAGTAACAATTAAACAATTTATCCATCCATGATCAATATTGCATTTTTTCGCATAACTATTCAACCCTAAATATTATGTAGTACATTTGAATCAAGATTATTACAAATTTCTTTATAAATAACAAATAATTTATTTATGATTAGTATTACATTTTCCAACATAAATATTACATTTCTATCATCATGACCCGACCTGTCTTACATATAAGAATCTGTAAGACGGTCTCACAGGAGACCCTAACATCAATAATTAGCTAGTTTTGTGAGAACGTATATCATCGTGCATTATAGTGAGTTGGGATTATATTTATAGTGAGTTGGGACTGATAGAGAAAATTTCAAACCATTTATTATATGTGTGCATATTTTACTCAACTAATTTTTATACTATATGACTCTGTTTGGCCAAACTTATTTAGGATTTTATAATTTATTTTAAGCTATTAATAAGTTATAAGATGTGTTTGGTAATATTCCTAAAATAAACTAGCAACTTAAAATAAGAGCTTATTTTGAAACGCTACCTTAGTTAGCGTTTCAAAACTAAGATACTAGCTCCCTAACTTTTATTCTATCTTTATCCTTATTATTTTAAATAAATGAAATCCTTTACCCCTCCCAATTAAAACTCTTTTCTCTTCCCCTTTTTTTATTATTATTATTATTATTATTATTATTATTATTATTATTATTATTATTATTATTATTATTATTATTATTATTACTATTACTACTATTATTACTAATACTATTATTACTATTATTATTATTATTACTATTATTATTATTATTACTATTATTATTACTATTACTATTACTATTACTATTACTAAGATGAAGGAGATTCACAACAATATTGCTACTCTATTATGGGATGCTAGATTATGATTATGCTAATAGTTTCAATTCGTTATGTTAAATTTTAATATGTAAATATTTAAATTTAAAACTATTTAAATTTTATGAAGATATCATTTTTAGCCTTTTTGTATTTATCAGGTTATCAAAAAACTAATTTTATCAAACACTTTTAAGCATAACAGTTAACTTAACAGCTCTTCAGTTTTCAGCTTCTAATTAACTTATAGTTTTTTAGCTTTCAGGTAGGCACATATTTGGGCTACAAAACACTGACAATGCATATCTCTGTTGTAAATAAATAAATCACTTAGTTCTTGTTGTGTGTTTTATTCTTCTAAATGTGATTTGCAACTTATTATGCTGAAATAGACTTTTAACGAAGTTTTCTCCTCGCCCTGTGACCCTAGCCGGCAAAGGACCACAAGGAGGTAAACCAGGGGTTTGAGGATCGAACCTCCAACCTCTCGGCTGTAGGTAGAGCACTCTTACCACATGGGCTGTCCTTACGGACGATGATAGCTAAAGTTGGGCGATAGCATTGCTGGATCTACGGTGTCTATTGTTCTTAAACATAGACGTCTAAAGTGATGTTTTAAAAACAAGCCAAGGGGACTTTGGACATCTATTCTTATTGTAAAGCTTGATGACAATTTAAACCTTGTTGACAAATAAATTGTGGTTTGATGATATGCATCATTGCTGTTTTCCCATATTTGAGTCAAATAAATATCAAATAGGGGTTGATATAATGATGAATTTTAAGTGAATAGGCGCATTTGGTATATTGTGTGGAATGGTGTGTTTTATCGGTCCTCTGATGCGTTTTAGTACGTAGAATGGTGTGTTATGTAACATACATATATATATATATATATATATATATATATATATATACATATATATATATATATATATATATATATATATATATATATATATATATATATATATATATATATATATATATATATATATATATATATATATATATATTGCGCGTTGATTTGATGAGTTAATATGATCTAATGGCTGAAAATCGGCCGCACGGCTACACCTAATGACTCATGACTCTATATATATCTACTATACTAATAAGAGCCAAAGAGAGTTAGGCCTAAAATGGGTATGTAGAAAAAATGGCGGGTCAAATTATTTAATCAAATGGATGGTTCAGATGAATTATTTAATCAAATAGATGGTTAAGATAATTCAGATTAATATTATTAATAGAGATTACCTAATTTAACCTTATTTTTATGATTATCCGTTAAGTTTTCCGTTAAATATTCTCTTCTCCGTTAATATTCCGTTAACTTTTAACTTACCCATTCATTTCTATAAGAAAGGTCTTAGGTTTGAACCTCATCTCAATCAAATTTGATATAATTAAGTTTGTCACTCTATTTTACTCTTATTAAATTAAATAAATTAGTAGCTACAACAAAAAATGATACATAAGTATTTCTTTAATTTAGAATTATGTGTCTACAATACCTTTATTTGAAAAAATTATTCATTATCAAAAAATTAAATTAAATATTGGTTGACAAAGAGAGTACTCAAATAATAACCCAACAAATTGAAGCGGAATCACTCTATTTTACTCTTATTGAATTAAATAAATTAGTAGTTACACCAAAAAATGATACATATGTATTTCTTTAATACCATGAAAAAAATAAAAAAGAATAGTTTGAAACCAATCATATTAACTACTTGGGGGATTTAATTTGTTGACAATGAAAGTACTCAAATAACCCATTACCCAGCAAATTGAAGCGAGAAACTACCTTTTAATATCTTTGGAATACATAATATTTTAAATTTTTCAAATTTTTATTAATTTATTTAATCTTTTTTCTTAAACTAGGGATTTCTTTATCCACAATAACTCATTCAACAATAATGGTTGAACCAAATGAACCCCAAGCAGAATACCTAAAGGAAAGTCCATAGCTCCTATATCATAATCTCATTGCATGACGTTGTCATCTATGCTACCAACAATAACCGAATTGCAAATAACACACTACCAACAAAAAGAAAGAGAACAAATAGTAAAGATGAAGGCAATGACAATGTTACTCAAAAGAGAATTAAGAACACTTAGAAAAATTCAAATTAAAAGTAGTATTCATTTTTAGATCAAATATTTAGACTATGGATTTTACAGGGTTGCAAACATTTATTTTAGTAATAATTATAATGAATTTTCTATATTATCTTGGATTCATATACTTTGAGTTAGATATTTAAATAAAAAAATTCGACATTCAACTACCCATGTATAAACTTCTCATATATAATCTTGCATTGATTATAATTTCAAATATTTATTTAAATATAAACATTGGGCATTAACTCATACGCCCAGTATAAAACTAGTATATATATATATATATATATATATATATATATATATATATATATATAAATAGTGTCGAAGCAGACAAAAATTTGTTTGATAGAAAGCTTACGTGTTAACTATTCCATGCACTACTCTGCCTATAAATTTGTGCTCCCGTGACACTTCTTATGCACCAGATCAGAGCATATACAAGCGCATCCCATTGTAGTCTATCACATCGATCCTCAAAATGAAGACCCTAATCATTCTCTGCATCCTCTCCGTTTCTTTCTTTCCACTGTCCATCTCAGCTTTCCCTCCACACATCCGCCTCCCCACCCAGGAACCCTTCCCCGGAAACCAGCCCGTCCTAGACGCACAAGGCAAACCGCTCATTTACGGCGACAAATACTACGCCGTTCCGGCCACCCTCGGCGTCGAAGGCGGCATAAGCCTCGACAGTTACCCAATCCAAGGAACCACCCAACAATCCACTTGCCCACACGCCGTCGTTCTTAACACCAGCGTCGCCGGCATCCCCCCCTTCGCCAAGGGCCTTCCCATAGTATGATTTTCTCGCAAATTATTGTGTGAATCATGGTCTACACAATACTGCGTGGGTCATAATAAAAAGTACATTATAATATACTGAAAGTACATTATCCGTATATTGAATTACATTATACCAAATAATGTACTTTCAGTACCTAAATAATGTACTTTTTCCAAATACAATATTAATATATATTTTTAATAGAGTTAATTCTATTTTTGGTCTTAGATTTATTGGTGATAATCCTTTTGTATTAGAATATTCACTTTTGGTCTTAGTAGTATTGTGACATGACCATTTTTTATCCTTTAGTTACAAATCAGTTTAAATATCGTTAGATACAAGGACATTTCGGTCTTCAATTATGAATGTTTTCAAAAAAAAAATAAATATAAAAAATATACCGGTTCAACATACTTTGTATAAAAAAAGATTGAAAATGTCTTTGTATTTAACGATATTTTAACTTTTTTGTTGCTAAAGGACTAAAATTGGTCATGTCACAATAATACTATGACTAAATGTGAATGTTTTAATAAAAAGGGGACTAAAAGTGAATTCTCAGGACAAAAAAATGAAAGTAACTGCTTTTTAATATGTACATTATTTGATAGTATTATTAACACGACTGATAATGATTGTAGGTTTTTTACCCCCGAGGACTGCAAGAAGTCCAGGAAAGCCTCCCATTGAACGTGGCGTTCTACCGGGAGGAGTCGGATCCTTGTGCGAAGGAAACGGTGTGGAAGCTGGACGAGGAGGCGGAGCAGCCGGTGATAGTGACCGGCGGCGAAATAGGGGACGAAGATGATGTTACCAACTGGTTTAGGATCCAGAAGAATAGCAATGGTGGAGGGTGGGGTTACGTTTTCACGTTCTGGCCAAGCCTTTGCTCTTACTGCAGGATTAATTCCTGGCGTATTGGCACCGTCGGGCAGGGCCGTCAGTTGGGAATCAACGATAAATTCCCATATCCTTTTAACTTCGTTAGAGCAGAATAGGCTGCAGCTTTGAGCTGATGAGCACCAAAAATCATGCATGGAATATATTATAAATATTATAAATAATGGCGTCTGTACCCGTACCAGGTTCATATGATCACGGGAAGCCTATGCTTGTATCCCATCCATGCATGCATGCATGCAACAGTTTTTGGTGAACTAATAATATCAACTCCTTTTTACTTTCTTTTTTTTTTGTATTATATTTTTTGGGCGATGAGCAAAACGCGTAGTCATTATATTATCAGAGTGTGTGTACGGGTAAACTCTATTTTGTGATTTTAGTCTGTAAACAACCACAAAGAAGCAAATCAGCCTAACTCAAATCAAAAAAAGCTAGAATTCGAACAGGTGACGTTGTGGTTTAGATTTTATGATATATAGTACTAGTTACCACGTGCCAATATTCTAATGTAGTATTTATAAATTAGTGTTTCAGAATTTATCAAAATATCATTTGGTGTCCTGGTGTATATTAATGCAAGGTTATCAAATTTTTTTTATAAAAGTAAATATTTCAAGTTAAGAATACATAACTATGACATGTGGTATAATTTTTCATAAAAATACTAAAATCAAAATAATATGAACAATTACACCAACATGCGGTAATAACTTACACAAATGAAGACCGTACGTCCTAATACTATGCAGTATTTTTAGTTTTATTGGGAGTCTAACTTTATTAACTCTTATTAAGTTTGTAGTGTAGATGTAATGCTACTACACATTAAAATTACGAATTCTCAATGGAAATCTATATGCAATAAATCAATATACTTTGCCAATAGCTAGTAATGGATAGAAATTAAATAATGAGAATATTATTTTCTGGAAAACAAGTAAATTTTTTTTTATTTTTGAAAAATCAGATATAGATTGAAATTTGTATTAGTTAATTTTGTGTACAGCGTAATATAACAAAAAGTACATTCTTAACAAAAGCAAAAGTGTAGCATAACTCCAGTATAGTTTGAGTGCTATTATAGTAGGTGAAGCCCTATTTAAAATGGTAACAAAGGTGCAATTATACAACATATAGTTAGTGTTTTACTATTTATTCTAAAAATAAAGACTTCGAGACAAACTAAAAATGGTACATACGCAATTTAATTGTTAAAGCCTCATGCATAGCATTGAATATTTCTGAGGTAGTCAATCCACATCTCATCCAACATTATTTTAGATTAAAAAAAAAAGGAATTAATTATTTTTTATATACAATCAGAGTCCTCTAATATACACAAATATGGTTCAATTCGAATTTATCTCAATATATATACACAAATATGGTTCGAATTATAAATTATAGTAGTCCAAATTCATATACTTTTCCAATATAGATTAAAGGTTTGTTCAAAGCTTTTTCAAACTCTTTTTGCCCAACTTCATTAGCAAACGTTAAAAATTTATTTTTTATTCATCCATTATTAATATAATTTTGAATATATAAATATACGACAGTCATCTCTTAACATAGAAAATTTCAAATTCAATTTAATTTGACCCAAATCATTAATGAACTCACTCATCAAATTAACAATCATTATTGCATGGACCATGGTCCACACAGTTGTGTGGATCAAAAATAAAAAGTACATTATTGTTGTACTGAAGGTACATTATTTTTGTACTATAGGTACATTATTTTAGGGTACATTATTTTTGTACTGAAGGTACATTATTTGATATATACTATCAAATAATATACCTACAGTACAAAAATAATGTACTTTTTATTTTTGGTCCACACAGCTGCGTAAAGAATGGTGTAATTTGCCTCAAATTAATATATACCTGACAATTCAATTCACAATGTCTGATCATTCTCTTACAAGATAGCGACGGAGACAATCAGACAATAATGAATAATGATAAGAGTATCTTCAAAGTGAATGCATGCAACCGTTCACATGTCATGGTTTTAATAGACCACAGTTTTATATCTCAACACCTGTCAATTCCTATAAAAACTTCTATATGTATTAATGAGGAATTCTTGTAGATATATTTTATTTTAAAAATGGTAGTAATATTTATTTATAATTAAATTACATTGTATA
The DNA here is from genome assembly GCA_003576665.1 of Ipomoea trifida. Lineage (NCBI taxonomy): Eukaryota > Viridiplantae > Streptophyta > Magnoliopsida > Solanales > Convolvulaceae > Ipomoea > Ipomoea trifida. The sequence goes on from CP025649.1 coordinate 14,480,253, forward strand.
TATATATATATATATATATATATATATATAATATATATATATATATATATATATAGATTTTGGTTCAAATGTGGCCATGCTCTCCCGTGTGGCCGTGCGGTCACACACCACTCAATGTTACGAAATACACCACTCAATGTTAAGAAACACACCACAATGAAACACAATGAAACACACCACAATGTTAAGAAACACACCACAGTGCATATTTGTGTGGTGTGTTTCTTAACATTGAGTGGTGTATTTCGTAACATTGAGTGGTGTGAACCGCACGGCCGCACGGGAAGGCACGGCCACACCTGAACATGACCCTATATATATATATATATATATATATATATATATATATATATATATATATATATATATATATATATATATATAGAAAAATCCACTAAAACAAATATTACAAGAAATATTACAATGAAAAAATAATCCACGAAAGATTACAACAAAAAGAAAAATTATAAGAAAATTCCAGGAATTTAAACCTACAACAAAGGTTAGATAAACCTGGAATACAGGGACGGTGTATAACGGACTTTGGGGTAGTTATAAGTACGAGTCGAGTTGCCTCTGTCCTTAAAACCTTATTTACCACTTCCCGGGGTGCTGGAACGTTGCGGTCTAGGTTTCCCAAGATAAAACGTACTACGATCCGCCGTTTGAGCACACAAACTTGGATCCGGCGAACGAGAACGTGGGATGAACACAGGTGGCTAGAACGAAAGAGAGCAGAGTTTCGAGGTGGAAAGTATTTCGTGTATATCACGTATTACTTGTTCGTATTGTATAAAATCTACTGCTCACCTGGAAATATATAGGAGATGAAGGATTAATGGCATTTATCATGGCATTCATTCTTGGCATTGTAACCTCCCTCCACTAGCAAGTATTAACTCTGCCACTAACATGGAATTAACTCTAAAAATAAATATTGGAATGAATCTGATATTAATTCCATAACATATTGAGTTAATCACCTGAACGGTCACATTGGAAGTGAACCGTCTTGGCCAAAGTCTCTTGCGAGAGGTTATTGCAGTTACGCGCGGAAGATCGCCTTCGAGAGGTGACTCAGATCTACGATCGATCGACCCATGCAAGCTTCGAGAGTTCAACTCTTAGCCGCGAGAGGTCGACCAGTGCGACCAGGAGATCACCGCTATCGCAAGCTTCCATCGCAACTAGATCACCGCTATCGCAAGCTTCCATCGCAACTACACTTCGAGACATCGAACGTCGTTCGTGTCGCGTGGGCGTAACCGCACGAGACATCAAGCAATGTCTCGAAGTCGAGACATCAAGTGATGTCTCGAACTGCCGTGCCGCGAGACTATGTCTTGCGCGCTGCCGCTGCGCACCTTCGAGAGGTCGCATGTAGTGGTCTAAGATGGAAAATTCGCTCGGAGTTTTAGCATAACTTATGCCCGCAAGGCCTGCCAATTTCCGGTCGTGCCGGCGCACATGAGTTCAAGCCTTTCGAACTCATTTTGGGATTTGATTTGCACACCCCCCCCCCTGCGCGCGAGAGAGAGCATCTATGCTATACAAGTTAATTAGTCATAAAATGACTCTTGTATATATAGTGGGTGAAATCTTCTTCCCAAACCAATGTGGGACAAATGCTTTTCCTTAAAGCTTTTCCCACATTTTTTCCATCTCAATGGGTCTACTTTGAGAACCAATTTCTCATTCACCCATTATCCATTTTGAGCGTATAATATATCGATCTCTTCGTCTAAGAACGAAGAACCCGAATCCACTTTGACCCGACCCAAATCGGATGTGGACCCTACATATATTTATACCACAAAATGGCCACTTAAAATGCCATTTATTGCCATTTTTTCCAACAATATATATATAACTTTGTTAGCTGCAAATTTTAGGTAAAAACTTCTGTGAAATCATCTGGTCAGGTCAATATAAAATGCAATATTTGTATTAGAAAATTTAATACTAAATAATAATAAAGTGTTTGTTATTTATAAGGAAAAGTGTAATACTTTTAAAAAAAATATAACTTTTAAAGAAAAATATAACTTTTAAAGAAAAATGTAATACTTTATAAGTAACAAGCACTTTATTTCTTATTAATTATTAGTATTACATTTTTATTTTAACTACCCATCTCATCATAAATAAGAATCTGTGGGACGGTCTCACAAAAGATTCCAAATTATATTGTAGAACATGGTTTCCAAAACGTAAAACTTAACATATAATTGAAGAAGCTGCATCAATTATTAATGATAAGGGATATATTTAATCAATAGTAATGTTCTTATCATATATATATATATATATATATATATATATATATATATATATATATATATTTGCTTATTTCAAATTCGAGTTAATTTCATTTTTGTCATAGATTTATATGTGACGATCCACTTTTAGTCCTTTTTTATTAAAACATCCAGTTTTGGTCCTAGTATTATTGTGACATGATCATTTTTGGTCATTTATCAACAAATCAGTTTAAATATCGTTAAATACAATGACATTTCCGTCTTCAATTATGAATGTTTTCAAAAAAAATAAACATAAAAATATACCAGTTCAACATACTTTGTATAAAAAAAAAAAAGATTGAAATATCTGTGTATTTAACGATATTTCAATGATTTTTCTACTGAAGGACTAAATTTGGTCATGCCACAATAATACTAGGACCAAATGAAGATGTTCTAATAAAAAAGGACTAAAAGTAGATTGTCACCTATAAATCTAGGACCAAAAGTGGAATTAACTCTTTCAAATTCTATAAAAATTTATCAAATTATGGCTATGTTGAGTAGTAGAAAAGTTTTGATATAATTAATATTTATATATTTTTTACTTCTAAAATTTCCTCGTAAAAAAGTATATTCAAAATGTTAGACATTCATGCCCTAAGAGTCAATATTTATTATTTTTTGCATTGATTTTTTATTAAATAAATATAATAAATAATTTTTTTTTTTAATTTTAGCTTGATTAATATTTGATATTATTCTGTACAATCTTCTTAATTCTTCATTCTTATGAGTACAATTAAAAATATGAACGACGAAGAATTAATAAATGAAGTATTATAAAAATGTTCCTAGTCATAGAAATTCTAATTGAGCATTAGAATTCCAATAAGACTAGCACATTGTCCTTTTTATGGTGATGAGTCTCATCATGCCATTCTATATGAGATACAGAGAGTGGGCATGTGGATGATTGTTAGAGAACAAGTCATTGAACAATGACTGACTATAACATACCGCAAGGTGTTTACATACGTGTCATCGGTATGTTGAATATTACAAGTATGCAATAATCCTTTGACTTGAGACGACATGGTTGTCTCGTACATACGGTGAACTAGTTTTTACCGGTATGCATCTTTTGTTCCTTATGGGATTATAAGTGTACTTCGTGGTCTAGTTTAGTGTTGTACGAGACTTGTTTGCGTTCAATAGAGGATCCACCGCCTTAAGGTAAAAAGAATGTTCTACTCTATTCAATAATCATACAATGATAATCTATAACCAGAGTATAATAAAGTTGGACTTCAGATTAAGAATATTGAATAGACATATTGACCAGGTTTATGGGTTTGACTTAGTTTGACCATAACTTTTACTTGGTTTGGAACAAGTGTTGTGAGGAAATAATGTTGCATGATATTTGTAACGGAAAGGTTCATTATAATATATAAATATATTTTATTGTCAACTAGGTAGTCATGACATACTCCTAAGTGTCACTTATGACACACGAGTCATTTAATAGTGAGTTATGAAATATTACTCGTTGCTAGAGGCCTGGCATTTGGACAGTTCTAGTTGTTGATTCTACCAAAGCACACTTCAAGGGTAAGAACATTCAAACCCCATCTTTAAACGTAGAATCTAGAAAAAACTATTAATGCTCCTGCAACTGTTGTGGCCACGTGGACTATTTTAGAATTAGTTTTATTAATTAATTAGGATGATTATTTTAAAATTGTTTTAGATTTAGTTTGTTAGAATTATATTATTATTTATGTTTATCTTAGTTTGTTTGTTAGGATTAGTTTATTTTATTCTCAGGGCCGGCGCACAGGCCCCCAATTTTTGGGGGCCCCTATTTAAAAAAAAAAAATAATTGTATATATAGTATATAACTGCAACTGCGTAAGACGTCCGCAACAAGCCAAATCCTACAAATATTAGGTAATCTTATTCCTTTATGTTCACGCAATTCTATGTATTATTTATATATACATTATATAAATAGTATTAGGCATCCATTTTCCCAGTTTCCTTCTGTACCATTACTCCTAGTAAGCAACCCTTTTCCTTCACTCTATGTATCTATATTACTAGTTTTATACGCGCATTGCGCGTATGGGTTAATGCCCAATGTTTATATTTAAGTAAATATTTGAAAGTATATCAATGCAAGATTATATAGGAGAAGTTTATACATGGGTAATTGAATGTCAAATATTTTTATTTAAATATCTAACTCAAAGTATATGAATCCAAGATAATATAGAAAATTCATTATAATTATTATTAAAATAAATGTTTGCAACCTTGTAAAATCGATAGTCTAAATATTTGGTCTAAAAATGATAGTCTAAATAAATACTACCTTTCATTTGAATTTTTCTAAGTGTTCTTAATTCTCTTTTGAGTAACATTGTCATTGTCTTTATCTTTACTATTTGTTCTATTCCTTTTTGTTGATAGTGTGTTATTTGCAATTCGGTTATTGTTGGTAGCATAGATGACAACGTCATGCAATGAGATTATGATATATGAGTTATGGACTTTAATTTGCTTTAGGTGTTCTGCTTGGGGTTCATTTGATTGGTTCAAATATTATTGTTGAATGAGTTATTGTTGATAAAAAAATCCCTAGTTTAAGAAAAAAGATTAAGTATGGCGTTCGGCTCAAGTTGCGGCAGCAGCATGGCGCACCGCACACGCTCAATCAGCACGGCTTGAGCAACCTCACCAGCAGCTGCCGAGTTCGGTTCCAGCAAGCGACGGCCACATGCGTTGCTATTTCGACGCCGGTTTCCGCAAGCAGTCCGCACGGGGCACGGTGGGGGCGGTTCTTTTGGCACACGATGGGGAGTTCGTTGCTGCTTTCAATGGTCAGTTGCAGGCTTGTTTCTCTCCACTCATGGCAGAATCTCTAGCATGCAAGGAGGTACTCTCTTGGCTCAGGGGGCGCGGTTTGAATTCGGTCCACATCTACACCGATTGGTCTTCTCTAAAGAATCTATTGACGTCACCTCAGTCTAATCTATTTTCTTATGTTGGTTTTGCTGTTGAAGCCGCTAGGGCAATTTTATCTGATTTTCATACATGCTCTGTTAATTTAGTACCTAGAACACATAATCGTGGGGCTCACGTACTCGCTGCGTTGGCTTTCGATCAGGATGCTTCTTTGTTTTGGGATTCTATCCCGCCTGACTCTATTTCTGAGTTGATTTAATCCATGCCGTTTTGGTTTTCAAAAAAAAAAATTAATAAAAATTTAAAAATCTAAAATATTATATATTCCAAAGATATTAAAAGGTAGTTTCTCGCTTCAATTTGCGGGGTAATGGGTTATTTGAGTATTTTCATTGTCAACAAATCCCCCAAGTAGTTAATATGATTGATTTCAAACTATTCTTTTTTATTTTTTTCATAGTATTAAAGAAATACATATGTATCATTTTTTGGTGTAACTACTAATTTATTTAATTCAATAAGAGTAAAACAGAGCGATTCCGCTTCAATTTGTTGGGTTATTTGAGTACTATCTTTGTCAACCAATCCCCAAGTAGTTAATATAATTAGCTTCAAATTATTTTAAATTTTTTTTTCATAGTATTAATAAAATACTTGGTAAATAAATATATAACATTATTTTGTACTATAACTTTGATATTTAATTACAAGATATTGTAAAAATAAGATAATGGACAATGTAATGAATATCAATTGATAAATTTGAATGTAAAGAATCTTTGCATGAGAGAAAATAAAGACAATATAACTAATGAAATTATTTCTCTTATTTAATTTAATTTTTTGATAATGAATAATTTTTTCAAATAAAGGTATTGTAGACACATAATTCTAAATTAAAGAAATACATATGTATCATTTTTTGTTGTAATTTATTTAATTTATTTAAAGAAATAGATGGCTAAAATACTAATTTATTTAATTTAATAAGAGTAAATAGAGTGAGAAACTTAATTATCTCAAATTTGATTGAGATGAGGTTCGAACCGAAGATCTTTCTTATAGAAATTAATGGGTAAGTTAAAAGTTAACGGAATATTAACGGAGAAGAGAATATTTAACAGAAAACTTAACGGATAATCATAAAAGTAAGGTTAAATTAGGTAATCTCTATTAATAATATTAATCTGAATTATCTTAGCCATCTATTTGATTAAATAATTCATCTGAACCATCCATTTGATTACCGCCATTTTTTCTACCTATTTTAGGCCTAACTCTCTTTGGCTCTTATTAGTATAGTAGATGTATACATTATATAAACATTAGATTATTAGTTTGATTCCATTAACATTAAGCATTAGTCATTACCAAAATTGTACCTTAATGCTTATTTACACAAATCTCACAAATAAACTACAGACAGATCACAGACAAGCGAGACGCAGACACAGTTCGATAGGATTGAAGAATTCTTCTTGATCGTACAAAGTCACAAATTAAATTTGCAAGTTTTTCAATTCTCTTAACATGTAATTAAAATGACTAAATATTTCACAAATTTTGTTTATTATTTTATTTACATGACTTAATAATTCTTATTTCAGAATAATATATTCAAGAATTTGTTTCTTGATTAATTACTTGTTCATAGAGTTTCTAAATAAATTTTTATTTTTTCTTTAGGTTTTTATCATTATGTCTTCTAGAAAATATTCATATGGGTTTGAAAAGCGTAAAAAAGAATTGAGCAACTAACTCAATCTCAAAAGGAAGCTCTTGAAAAATTCATTACAAAAGAAACTCAATTAGATGTGCAAAAAGATGATAATGAGGAAAAATTGTTAGAGAGACTCAATGGATTAGCTTCAATCTCTAATGAAAATGAGATTTTGGAAGAAGTTGATATCAAAATTCAAAAGTTTGGTAGATGATTTTGCGCAAATTATACTATGGACCGCGGTCCACAATGGATTGTGGACCGCGACATCAAAACGACGTCATTTTGATTAATGAAATAGAAGGATGAAACGGTATTCATTCCGCGCAACTGCAGTTCCCTTTCAACACAACTGCAGTATCAGTTCAACACAACTGCATTATCAGTTCAACACAACTGCAGTTCCAGACAGATGAAACGGCCTCTGTTCCGCGCAACTGCAGTTTCCTTTCAACACAACTGCAGTATCAGTTCAACACAACTGTAGTATCAGCAATTGTGGGCCATGGTCCACGGTATAACAACTGATGATTTTGTGTCTAAATGTGCACGACGCATGACACTTTTTAAAATGAAATTTTAGATGTATATTTTATACAATATTTATATTTTGAATTTTTGAAACAACTTTTTGAACATCTATTATTTATATATACAAAGTAAATTATTTGAAAAAGGGGATCAATTTAAAATATTGCGCAGGACAAAATATATATATATATATATATACATATATATATATATATATATACATATGCAAGTTCTTCTCTTCTGAATAAGATAGATTTCTATCCGAAAGAGGTTTACAATAAGTTCTTTCAAAATTGACTATTTGTTCCTCTGTTAGAGATGTTCCAGAAATGTCTGCGATCGAATAAATAGCTCTACGAACGAATGGATCGGATCGAATTGGAAAATGGAAAGATTTGTACAAGTTATCCCTTTCGTCACCACTTTGTTGAAAATCATTAGGTATGAATATGTTAGATACCTGTGACTCGATTGCTGAAATTGCTGAAATAGTATCTCTCTCAAAAAAAGCATGTTTTTTTTTATCGCCGCACAAAGAAAATTTTTTGTTGCGAATGAACAAGATATTGAGGAATTGTTCATATGTAAAATCATAATTCTTGATACGGGCCTTTTCCACATAAAAAGGGAATCCTTTGTTACAATAGAAGCCGAAGTGATGTAGATTATTCAAGAATCGAAGTCGATTTGCTTTATAAAAAGCAGATATCAATGAACTTCTATGAAATGGTTTCACGGGATTCAACCAATTGTCTTGATCGTGGGATATCATTGAGAAATAGGAATCCGTGTTATCAAAAGATTTCCTGCGATTATTTCTAGTATGGAATGAGTCAATCGTCGGCTTTGCTATCTTATCGAACAAGAATTTCGATTTTTGGGAAGTATCACGAAAGAAGGGTTTCAATCTTAAAGTTGAGTTAATAATAAGGGGCAAGCCTAACACAGATAAACTTTTATCTTCAAGTACTTTTTACACCTCAGTATTCCACCGTATTCTTCCTAAAACCGTTTAGCATCTGAGATGAGCTAGAGGTTAGAAACTATACATAGTAGAAGAGGAAACCCTCAAAAGTTCGGCCGAGGACGAGGTCACTTTTATGAGTATAAGCAAGTGACCTGCCCTAAATAAGGGACACCGCAATTTCAAGCTGCAGCAAGCAACTTCCACTTCTTCAGATTCTATTCTACCCGTATGGATCTGGACTGGATCGGTATCAATTTAAAAGGATGTCATAACTTGTAGCAGCCAGTAATTTAATAATTACAGTGCATAGGCCTCTACGTCAGCCGGATCCCAGGCTCCAGGTACATTCTCATCCTCTACTACTGTTCACCTTCATTTTCCTAGGTGGTCTAGCTTATTACCAACCTCAAGATCAGCGGACGAGGCCTTCTTCCGAAAGTCCTTCCTCTTTGCTTTGCCCCAGCGAAAGAGACTGAAAAAGATCCGTATCCGATTCCTCGGGTCTTGCTGCGTCAGCTACCGTAGATAGGAGGCTTTAGCCTATAAAGCAGCTTAGTAGTCGGAAGGAAGCAAAGAAAAGTATGCCCCACATCTATGTAAACAGGGTGGAAGTTAAAAGCATCGAAGATGAGTACATGAAAAATGCATACACGATATCCAAATTTTTATGCACCCCTATTGAATTGAAGAAGAATCCAATTTATAAGCGGTTTAGGTAATGTATATTTCTTCTCGCTAGAGTAAGGCGAACTGGATAAGAACAATAATCAATTTTAGCTCGAAGAGTTTGTAGGGGAACCTGTGGCTGGCTATCTTATCCTATTGCCTCCCGCTCGTAGATTAACGTTTTAACTTCATTTTGAAGGCGGACATGAATGAGCAGACATGTTGCCCATTAGTTCTGTCGGGCAGGCTGTCTTACCAAAAACCTTTCCAACTGACTTGGTGACTCCTATAGTACAACCAAAGGCTAGTTGCTTGGCGGACTCAAGACTTCTACTACTTGCTCTATCCTTGCTGGCTTACTAACTCTTGCTCTAACTCCCACTCTATTAGATCCCGAATCCACTGCCGAAGGAATAGAAGCCATGCGATGCAGGATTGATGAAACCGAAGTCTTAGCTCTGTTAGAGCTGAAATAACTCAATATCACGTAATGAAACTGTGCTTGAAAGCGTTCAGTTGTGGCTGCTACCTACAATAAATAGGATAGGTGAGATTTCCAGGAAAGCTAGTCTTCTTTTTGATAGTAAGAGAGAGAAAGAGCTTCTTTCGATAGAGGAAAGGAACGGAGTCAGCTGTCCCCTTATAATGGTAACATCGCTGAATCCGCTTCGGAAGATAGTGCATCTGTCTTTGCTCTCAGGCATGCATCAAAGGTAAGCTGGATCTCTAGGTGGCTGACCAGGAGAAGGACTAGCTTAGAAATTCACTTGCTAAAAAGAATCCTGCTGAATGTAAAACATTAATAGACTATCTCTTATTTTATAAAGGCTGGAGTGCAATATCTTAGGTAAAAGATCGCTATGCCACTGAATTGTACAGATTGGGGTTAGACTCACCTACTATTCCCTTTGCTGTCTTAATCGCTGTCTAGCCATAATATCCCGGCGCTTTCTTCTCTTTCTATTTGATGCGCTTGCTTTCGCTTTCATGCTGCCTCTGCCTCCACTCCCATACTAGGAGCGATAATGAAGTCTCCCCTCTTTGGCTAGAGGAGAATGAATTCCTGTCTAAAGCATGTCTCTGGGAGAAAGTCCTGGTACTCATTCCTTGAAGTGAGGGAGAAGGTGCGTAGCCGCTGTTATGTTAGGAAAAAGACGCTGTTTGAAAGGGGCTCGCGTCTGATTATCTTATATACGAAACTAAGAGAAAGGCTGCTTTTAGGTCTTTTCACGACTCTGCTGCTATTGACTCATCCGCTGGGATTGGAATGCTTGACTTGCTTTCAAAGCCTAGAAGGGCTAACTCTTAACTAGGCTAGCGAAGGCAGCTCTCTGGGGCAACAACTACCGATTCTCACCCTCGAGTCAGGAGCTCGCTTTCAATCTCTAAGAGCCGATTCTATGGCATCTTCTCTTATTATCTTTCTAGTTAGCGCGTAGTAGCTTAATTCGTATTCCATTCATTCCCATCTCGAAATAAATGGTTGAATAAGAGTTAAAACAAAACTAAAGGAAGCAGGACTATTCTCCTTTATATCCTTTGAAAGCAGTCCAAAGAGAACTGAACTCTTATTTATATAAGAAGGGGGATCTCGCTCCTCTCCTTATCAGTCGAGTGACTTCATACCTCTACTCGTACTCGCTTGTCGACTCTCTTTCCGAGGAAATCAGGTGAGACTTCCTTTCTCGCTTTGAGGCTTGCTTTGATCAGTCTGACACAGCCCCTTTTGTCACAGCGGATTCTCTTCGCAATAGCGCAGAAAATAAGTAATCAGGAAAGTCAGTCAGCTTGGTCAATTCCTTTGAATCACGAAATCCTAAATTCAGTCTACTAAGGAGCCGATTAGTAGTACAGAAACCTCTTACTCTTCCTAAAAGAAAAACGAGATGAGAAAATAAAGAAAGAGAGATCTATTGAATGGGCCTTCTAGAGATCGAGATGTGAGAAAGAGTTAGTGACTAAGAGTATGTATCAAGACAAAAGCTAAGTCCGGAAATTAGAAGCGGTTAAAGACGGCGCTATCGAATCAGTTCTTGGAGGAAGAGTAGCTGTTGTCTCTTTCCCGGCAATGTAAGATCAGGAAGAGCTGGTTTTACTTTCTCTGTGGTTCGGTTTCCTTCCTTTCTGTGGTAGCTAGGCCTGGTAGCATGGTTAACGTAGCATGTTTGCTAGTCTTGTCGGACTAGGAGCTCTACTAGGCTTGACCGTGGGAAATTTACTTATTAAAGAAAGAATGACGTAGGTAGACTAACTATAAGTAGTAGGAGTTCCCGTCGAGAGGCAAATTCTTCATTTAGGAAAGATCCGATACCAAGTGAAAGCAAGCTAGCTGTTGGTGCTATAGTAAGTCCGTGGTCAGCATACTTAGAGTCGTCTTCTTGCTGTTGTTGAATGTGAAGTTGTGATCAGCTTAGCAGTAAAGAGCTCTTGTTTAGCGAAAGTCGTATTCGGATTCTGCTTGAGCGGCCCTCTCTCTCTGAGTTAGGGCAAAGGTAGTTCGGTAAGCCTCGTAATCTAGTATGACCGAAGCATTAGCCCTGTCCTATCATCTGTATAATGGGGTTCGTCATTTATTGACGGATTTATCTTTCTTAGAATTGGAAGAAAAAGATTGAAATGACTGTTAAAAATTTCACCTATACCTTTGAGATTTAAACAAAATTTTTTTTCTTATGAAATGTATATTATTCGTTGATAGATCTAAAGCTTATGCCGTAGAAGCTGACATCAGGCTATTGGCCTTTTATCTGCATCTTCCCGACCGGAAGGAGTTCGCTTTGTTTGGGATGAACTCGCAAAGACTCGACCCGAGGACTTCCCTCGTAGAGTGGCGTCTTTTCTTATCAAAGAATTTCTCAGTGGAACTAAAAAAAAAGAGTTTGAGCTCTTTTGGCTTACTTTTAGCCAAGCGGGGGGGCTATCCGCATGTGTCCCAAAGTGACGTCCATTTTTTGGTAATGGGTATACTCGAGAGAAAAGGTTTGGAATTCGACCTCCCCTTATACGCTCTAAAAAGGGGTCATGGACTCCTTTTTTATTTAGGATCCCCTTTCCACATTCAATTATTTATTGAGCCTGGTGTGGAATCACCATCATTACACATTCATTCTTGGTCTGGCTGATGGTCTAGCGAGCCTTCCTAGCCGCCTAGAGTGCAGCCTGCCTGCTGAAGACCGTAACGTAAGTAACTCAGTGCTCCATACGGGGGAAATGAAAGCAGAATTCGTTCGGATCCTCTCACATGTTCAATCTTTTTTTAGCGGTTTCCCCGGAGATCTTTATCATTAATGCTACCTTCATTTTGCTCATTCATGGAGTTGTATTTAGTACCTCTAAGAAATATGATTATCCACCGTTAGTCAGTAATGTGGGTTGGCTTGGATTACTTAGTGTTGCGCGCCTAGGAGGGCAGCGCGCTTTGGGATGCGGAGGAGCTATTATCGTCCAGCTCCCTAACCTAATGCGGCACCGGGTTTGGACCGCAGGGAACCGTAGCATGGGGGGACGTCTAATCCTTTTGCCGCCGCAAGGCTGGCTAATCGTACGCAGCAGGCTCGAAGACCCCTGGTTCTGGAAGGCACATGAGTCCGAACGCTATGTTGAATGTGCGACCGACACTACACTACGTAGGTACCTGTGCAGGTGAGGCGTCGGTCGGTCCTAGAAACGGCGGCAGCAGCGCGAGGAGTTAACGACCGGACGTGCTGCAACCTAGGGATCACCAGGCAGCTCTTTCGCTCTATAGGGATCGGGGGGGCATAGCACAATTCTTCTTGGAGGAGGGTTGTTTGCCCGGGTGACTGATCCTGCCATAATGTACTTCTACCTATTATAGCACCGGCAACCCAAGTCGAGCATACATACGACGATCTTCATGCGTGAATAGCTGGGAGGAAAGAAAGGGCGGTAGATGATAATGAGAAAGGGCTTAGCGTCTGGACGGGCGGGCGGAATGGATGAGCGAAAGGTCTCATGCCATGGAGTGGGGAATATCCCGAGTCTCATGTAAGACAACTAAATGCACCTCGAGGTGCTGCCGAGGAACTGAGGGACCTTCTCGAGCACAGGCCACTACCAACCCTATTGAGAGATAGAGCTAGCCTATTCGTTATGGGGAATCAATGCTCCGGGCCGAATAGAGCTTACCTACGGCACCTGGCTTTCTCCGGCGCATATTAGCTTAGCTGTGCTTACGCTTAATAGGCCGGTTTGGCTTCCTCTCTGGCGGCCACTTTCCTTACCTTACCCCCGCTACACTCTCACTCCAAGCTATGCCTGCTGAGCAAGATGCATTGCGATTTCCTCTTCTGTGGACGCACCGGAGTATGACCGGGACGGGAAGAGAAAGACTTTTTTCTCCGGCGAGCTTTCTCTCGTAAAGCCAAAGACGCCCCAAGACAAGGTACAACTGTTGGGAAGGGGACATGATCAATAGAACCTGGCTGGATCCGGGCTGGGATAGTTGCGCCCATTCTTAACCAGTTCCGAAAGGGTTCGCTCATGCTGGAGGGAGCATCCCCACNATTATTATTATTATTATTATTATTATTATTATTATTATTATTATTATTATTATTATTATTATAATAAGTTACAAATATATAATTATCTTTACCTTATTTTAATTTATTAGTAAGAAGATGATTAACCTTCTGATTTAAATTTACTAAAATTTAAATTGATTAACCTAGCAAGGATAATTATATTAGGACTTTAACATAATTTAAATTTGTTAATATTTATAACTAATAATTAATTATATATAGGCAATTTGGATTGGGTAACACTAGTGTGATCCGTGAGACGGGTCAGGTCTTTGATTAATGGGTCAGATCTTTGACATCATTAATTAAAGATCCAACCCGTGAGATGGTCTCACACAGGTTTTGCCATATGGGGCAGAGCTACGGGCTGGGGTTGGTCGGGGACCTAGGGCGGTCGGTGAGCCGTGGTTGGTTCCTCCAGGTGGACCATCGTATACAGCAGATACTACTGCTGTTACTGGCGAGGTGCGGTGGAGTAAGGAGTGGGGGTGTGTAACACCCCTGATTCTAGACTGAGATAAAGGCAATAAAGATAGAAAAATAGTTGAAAATATCTCAATTACATAGAAAAGATAGCGGAAGCGAAAACCAACAAAGTTGGGGTGTTATGCCACATTTAAGCTCAAACACAGCCTAGATGCTAAGGCAATCTACAAATCCATAAATCCTTAAATCATCTAACCAAACATTCAATAATTACACCCATAGGATATCAAACTAAGGCACATATGCCACAAGTCTAAAGCAAAGGAAATAACGCTAATACTCAAAAGAGAGCAGGACTACAAGAACTAACACCCTCACGAGCAGGTCTTACTCCATACATGAATACATTTAAGAATAATTAGCAAAGAACGTTAAGTAAAACCCATTCTCACTCGTAAAGATACAATAGTATACATTAGTAGTGAAAATAGTTTTGCAAGACATGGTATTTTACCTTTCAAGCTAGCTAAAGCCACCAAAATCCTTCCAAGATCACCCTATCAAGCCATCACCTCCTTGATCATCTAGGAACTCAAGAACCCCAAAGCAAGAATAAGAAATAGCTATAAGGAATAAGGTAAAGGGGAAGGAAATGCAATCTAAGGATGAATCTCACCTTTTCTTAGCTCATAGAATCCTAAAAGATGAGTCTTTACTTGGTTTCCTTGGTAGATGAAGAAGATGAATTCCCAAGGTCTATTTGGGTAAAAATGGCGTGAAGATGAAAGGAGAGAGAAATGCTAGGTCATCTTATCTTGTAGGAGAGGAATATATACTAGTTGAACTCATATACATACATATATTATATATTTTAGGTTAGGAAGAATAAGGCATGAGTCCTTTTAAATGAAGAATGGAACATTCCCTTTTATTAAAAATTGCCCCTAAAGACAAGGCCTAGATTAATATAAATTTGGGCCAAATAATATACATACATGTACATAAGGGATTAAAAGCCCTAAATCAAATATCCCTTATGCATTAATTATGAAGATTGGGCTTTTGGATTAAATTGACTAGCTTGGGAGTTATTTATTAGGTCAAGGAAATGGGCTACATTAAATAATAACTCCTCAGGGAAATTTTACTAGAATAATACGGGTTAAATTATTTTGGGGTGTCACACTCTACCCTCCTTAAAAGGAGCTTCGTCCCGAAGTTCAAAGCCAAACGGGAACAAAATTATGTCAACAAAATAAAGGTTAAGAGTGCTCAATGATCCAAAGATGAATGATAACATGAAAATGAGGATTCATGAAGAAGGATTGGATGCCGAAAGATAGGTTTAGAATAGATTAGGGATGCCAAACCAATAATATGCTGGGAAAGCATTCTATTCACAACTCTAAGACATCAATCCAACTAATACCAAGCACTAAACTACCCTAAAAGAAATATATCTAAAGCTTAAACTCGCCTACCTTGATCAAACAAAGCGGGAAACACTTTCTCATCTCATCCTCCATCTCCTAGGTTGCTTCTTCGACCTCGCGGTTAGACCATGTTACTTTCACCAACTTAACTGCTTTTCGGCGCGCTTCTCTTGACTGGGTGTCCAAAATTCTCACTAGCTTCTCTTCATAAGATAGAGTCTCTTCAAAGGTCACGACCTCAAGCTAGATATCGTGGAATGCATCACGCACATACTTCTTCAGTTGTGAAACACGAAACACATCATGCATCTTGTCTTACTTGGTCAGCATATGTCTCCTGTCGATCTTGGGCGGCTTTCATTCTTTCTCGAATCAAATCAACTTTTTCCGTTGTCTCTTGTAAGTATTGCAGTCCCAAGGTTACAAGATTTACCAAATCTTCCCAACACAACGAGCTTCTACACTTTTGTCTATACCAAGCTTCATGGTGTGCCATTCGACTGCTCGCATGGTAGCTGTTGTTGTAGGAAAACTCAACCAGATCCAGATACGCCTCCACGACCCCTGGAAGTCCAATACGCAAGCTCTTAGAATATCTTCCAATGCATGAATCATCCTCTCAGTTTGTTCGTTTGAAGTCGAATAAGAAGTGGTGCTTAACTTCAACCTTGTCCCCATAGCCGTCTGCAATGCTTTCCAAAACTGCGATAAGAACCTTGAATCTCTATCTGACAAGATTTCGCGTGGCATTTCATGGCACTTAACCACTTGGTTTACATAAGCTTTGGCCAGCTAATTCATTGTACACGCATTCCTTCATTGTAGTAATCCTTGATTGTCTGGGTAACTCGGTCCACTATCACTCAAATCTTGGCCTTCCTAGTCTTTGTCAAAGATAAACCTCCTACGAAGTCCATCGAGATTGAGTCCCACTTTTCACTAGGTATTTCAAATGGTTGAACTAGGCCTTTGGGTCTACACCTCTCTACTTTGACCTTCTGACCGCTTAGGCGTTTACTTACAAAATCTGCCACCTCTTTTCCATGTTTGGCTACCAAAATTGCTTCTTTACATCTTTGCATAGCTTGCTGCCACCGGGGTGCCTTGAGTTTAGGGTGTTATGACCCTCCTCCAAAATTTGGTTCTTGACTTGCTTACATGACCCATGCACACTGATAACTGTGAATTAACCTATAAATATGTTTTAATTCTACTAATTTCTAAGTGAATGTTAGGTGTTTGTGCAAGAATGAAGCTTATTTTAGGTGTTTATGGCTCAAGGATTGGAAACCGGGACCTAGGCATGTTGAAGCATAAAATGAAGGCGAATTGGGATTATTTCAAGGCAAAATGGTTCAAGAATGAAGGGTCAAAATCATAGCAAAGTTCAATAAAGCAATGGAGCAAGGAGTTAAGATGATTCGTGCTACCGGGAGGATGTCAAGCTGCTAGTCACAACGTGACCAGCAGAGTGACATTGTTGACAACTTTCTGATTACCAGTTACGTTGTTAAGCTGTTGATCGGAAAGTGGTCAGGGAAGTCAAGGTGGAGGTCACGACGTGACCTCCACAGTGACCTTCCTGATCACTTTGCAGATTTTGGTTGTCACTCTGCTGGTCACGGTGACCAGCAGAGTGACTCTTAAAATCTGTGAAGTTGTTGCTTGGTCACAATGCTGGTCACACCGTGACCAGCATCTTGACCAGGTAATGTGGTGGTGGTTTTTGGGCGCGATTTCATCAAGTATGAATAGCCATAGGCTTTATTTTCAGTTTACCTTTCAACTTTTCTAAGTCTTCTTTTAGGTTTTCTCTCCACAAACACTTTAGAACATCAATCCATTGCAATTCCATTACTTTTGAAGAAGATTTAGAGAAGAATTCTCCGTTGTAATTATACATTAAACTTCAATTTCAAATTTGCTTTTTACAAATTCATTCAAGTAAGAATTTCAATTCCTTCTTCTTTCAATTCTCAAATTGCTTTTGTATTTAAATTCATTGTTTATTATTCCAATTATTTTAGTTTACAATTTCATTATGAGTTGTTAAATACTTTAGGGATTTAAATTGAATTGCCTTGTATGAATGCTTACATGAATTAAATTGTTTAATCTAGGTTACGTTTTTCATTGCCTTTAGAATGAATGTAATTGTGAAATTAGGGAATTACTTGACTCTTGTTTGATTAGGGCCCAAATATGAAAGAGATGTATGGAATTGGAGTTTCACCTATGAGAATAGGGATTCACCATAGCTAACCCTTTCACATTTCTAACTTGCCCTTGAGAAAGGTAGGGAAGTTGGAAGGGATGATGCACCCAAGGTGTTTGATTAAGTACTTCACCTAATCTAATCACGATGAGAATGGGATTAAAACTTTGGTGTTAGCCAAGGTCCACGAGAGTGGCATTGACATTGACTTGGTTCCCTTATTTCATTGTTAAGCATTGATTAGCCTAGAACCTTAGAACGCACTAAAGAAGCATTTATGCATTGCCATTTTATTTAAATCTTCTTCGTTATCATTGTTTATTTCTCAAATCAATTACTTGTTTTATCATTATCTCATGCAATCAAATATATTAATTTGGTTAGCTTTCAAACACTTTATGATGTTGTGCTTAGCCCCTTGCTACTCAAATCCTATCTAGCCATTCCTAGAGGACGACACTCACTAATTCAACCACTAAAAATACAACTTTCACGCACACCACCGTCTCTTATAACGTAGGCTACCATTCACATACCACTCAAAAGGTCCCCTTTTGCCATCATCAACAAAACTTATTATTCTCTTGTTTAGCTCTGCATCTTAAGATTGTCCACTCTTGATCCCGTCAAACATTGATAGCACAATTCTCATGCCATATAGTTTAATCTCGGCATCAACCTAACCTTAGTCCTTCACTTCAAGATTCAATCTTTGGAAAATACTTACACAAAAATGAGGTTTAAAAAGGCATAAAGGATTTCTCAACAAAAAAGGGTACTTGGTTCTCTAAGGAAAGGAGAGGGATTGAACTTCAAGCAGTCTCTTCGGCTTAATGATTCGATCATAACTCTTTGACTAATTGGTGGTTCTTGTCCTTGCTTCTCCTGCGTCTTGAATAAAAAATCTTCATAAGTTAAAACCTCATTCGCCTTTACTACTGCATGAGGGGTCACATGCGACGAATCACGAATATCCATCTTCAATACGCTCTAAAGCCTGATTTAGTTGACAAAGCCAACTTAGGACTCACTTCTCAATCATTCCCTATTCAATCATTAGCACCATGATTGCTCATCATCGACATCATAGCATCTTGCTGGTATGAGTCTTCACATCATCATGCCCTCAAAGCTTTTTATGAACTAAGAACTCTCGAGTCTAACTTAACCTCCTTGCCCTTCTTTGCCATTCCTTTAATGGGTGAAGTTTTTAGCAATATCTCTTTCTTTTTCTTTTTGAGGTTTGGTCGATTATCTATCATTCGGCTTCATTGACCTTGACAACTAACTTTACTTCCTTGTTGTACCTTAAAATATTGAGGTCTTAATGCCAACGCATCATTTATACATTCTTTAGCATCGCAAACCACTACAAAAAAACGCGAAAATAGCGACGGACGATTTCCGTCGCTAAACAGGAGAAATCCGTCGCTTAACAGTTTAGCGACGGATTAGTGACGGATTTCGTCCGTCGCTAAAATGAGCGTCGCTAGAATTCAACGACATAATTTTTTTCCATCGCTAAAATTTAACGACGGAAATATCCGTCGCTATGGTAAAAAATCCGTCGCTATATTTATCCTTACGACAATATTGACGCTAATATTTGTGACGAATTTGCGACGGAAATTTACGTCGTTAAGTCTAGCGACGAAATATCCGTCGCTACACCCACAACATTTCCGTCGCTAGACTACTACGACGACGATCTGGTGACGAACTTTGCAAGGGAATAGCTACGGATTTTCCGTCGCTAAGTCTAGCGACGGAATTTCCATCGCTATTGTCCGTCGCTAACTGTAGCGACGGAAAGTGCCGTTGGTGATGTCATTTAGCTACGATTTAGTGACGAAATGATCAATTGCTAAAGTTAACTACGGATTTTTCCGTCGCTAAATTTTATTATTGTTTTAAAAAAAAATACCCACTAATTAATATCGCATACATGCAATAAACCTATAATATAATACATCAATAATAGAAAGAGGGAAAGCTTGTAGTGTTACTAAAGGAGAAACTGTACATTCTTTTGTTTGTGGGAGGTTTATAATTGCAAGACCTTCAACACAAGTTCCTTTGTTGTTTGAGTGGTAATAGAAACACTGCGTCGCATAATGCTCATGACTATGTCCTTGATTGTTTTTTCCATTGCAATGGGAAATACAGTGAAGTAGGCACAAATAATAAATACATATAAGAAAACCAAATAATTAATACACAGTTAGTAAAAAGCACTATTATAAGAGAAATCAGTAAGCATAGGAGCCTTGAAACTTTGAAAATGTGGGTGCAGGCCAAAATCATGGAGTTCTGGATTGATAATAACTTGCTCCTCAATATTAGATGCAGCTGTTAGAAGCTGCAGTGAAATTAATGTTCATTGATGTTATATACAATAATCAATATTATCAAACAAGTAATACCGAAACTACTAATTAAATTGCCTAAATACCTGGCTAACAACAGAAAATGGTGTTTCCACTTGTAGAAGACCTTTTGTGCAGGTAGGTCTTTGTTCTCCTTTATGACCTTCCAAATTTGTTGTGCACTAAATGAAAAACCTGAAGCTGGAACAACTGCCCGCCTATCTCCGGCAAGCCCACTAGGTGCAATAGAGTGAAAGAACCGTTGTCTTAGATTAGCCACCTTTAAAAAATAAATTAAATAAATAAAAAATATAAGAAAACATTTTCAGTTATTATATTAGTAAAAAAAAAAAAACACATGGCAATAGAAAGTATTGAAAACTCAAAACATATATGAATTTCAAGGAATCAAATGTGCTTATTACATGCTCTAAGAACAGTTCTTCATTCTCCTCGTAACTATTAAGAGTGACAACCTCAACCTAGCATTATACTCAATTTAATAAATGTGTCCTCACAGACAGCATTGAAAAGGTACAGTTATGTCAGAGCTTATACGAGTGGGACTCACATTGAAAAATTCACTAAGAGGAGTTTCCTTGTGAGCTTCTGGCTTTGGGATTGTATCCCATATCTGAAGTGAACAAAGTAAATGCATAAATAAAATCAACTAGAATACAAGTAAGAAATAAAAAGAATGAAAACATGCAGTACCTTCTTAATATATTCCCTTAAAACAGGCTCCAAATTTTCAAGGGGTGTCTAAAATAAATAAATAAATTCGTCGCTAACTTTCAATTTTTTGAAAATGAATAAATCCGTCGCTAAACCGTCGCAATTCCGTCGCTAAAATAGCAACGGAATGTATCCGTCGCTAAATCCGTATTTTTTTGTAGTGAACTCTTGCTCTTCTGATCGTGCAAATCCTTATAAGAAGTCATTTGTACTCAAAACTGGTAAGCATCATCGTTAGAAGATCCGATCGAACCTTAGTGTACATCTTGCGATCCCTGAAGGCCTATAACACGATTTCTTAACGCGTCTTCTCAGATTTTAATGGTTCTTCCTATTGGTCATCCGTAGTTAGGGAGATGCAATCCTCAACTTCAACCTTGCGTCTAGCACGGTCAATGACTCTCTCCAAAAGCAAGATATAAACCAAAACTTCTCCTGGAATCAGCATCTTGAAGCGCCCCATGGAAATTTGATACATGTTCCTTAGGTGCCCTTGATAATTGCTTAGTAGACCAAGTCTTACTCACGATCAACAGTCTTGCGGTCTTCATAGATTAGTCGACTATAATCCAACTTTGTTCTTTCTAGCATTAGTCAACGACAAGCCTTCTACGAAAATCCATTAGTGCACAATCTAATTCCACTTAGGGAAATCCCAATTATTGAGTTAGCCCTTAGGTTCACTCCTGCCCATCTTAATCTTTTGACGATTCAAACTTACTTATGACGTTCCTTCTTGTCTTTTAGGATCTTAAGGGTCCAAGGCTTTTCTCTCTGCTCACCTCAGTCTTCATTACTTCAAAATTCACGGATTCTAACTTGTTCATTCTTTGCCTCTTCAAAGGTAGGTAGAACTACCTTAATGTCTGGACGTCCCGACCTCACATTCCAATTCTTCGTGCTCCATCATTTCCAAGCTTAGCTTGCATGAGACTCTTCACCATTGATCCAGAAGCATCTACTTGGCGTGCTTTAACTCTTTCTTGGGGCGCCCGCGTCCACTCTTGTCGTTCCCTCATGGTCGAGGGTCTCCGAGTCTTTAGTCTTCGAGCTCTAATAGTTTTCTTCGTCTTGCATCAGACTTCAGTTGCATGAGACTTATACTTCAGGTTTTAAGGTTAACAAGGATCTTACGGACGATGCTACACGTGCGAAGACGCCAATCCCATGGAACGAAGGCTGCCACCGACGACGCCGAACCGTAAGTAGATTAGTCCTCTTCAGCAGATACTACCCTACTTCTTTGCATCAATAGACATTCAAGCTCCTTTCCATTGCACTTAATCAAATTCTTAATAAATCCAAAACGAGGCAACTGCTTAATAACACATGAAAACTTACCGAAGGGGTGCACACCATTAGGGTGTAATAGCCACAGACGCAATTTAAAAGTGACAAGATATTAAAGCATCGATTAAATCAATTAGAAAAAGCGCATCCACACCATTGATCCTAGAAATCTCACAAACTAGGCATCCTAATTATTTTAAACTCTTAATGATCAACTCTTAAAGTCACTAAATTCCAAATCTTAGGGTCCCATCCTAAGCTCCAACACAGGCTCTGATACCAATTGTAACACCCCTAATTCTAGACTGAAATAAAGGCAATAAAGATAGAAAAATAGCTGGAAATATCTCAATTACTTAGAAAAGATAGCGAAAGAGAAAACCAACAAAGTCGGTCAGGGAAAAGTTGATCTTGAGATGGTTGGGAAGGGTGAAGACATTGCCCGTGGTCTAAGCTTGAGGCAGTTTCAACGATTGCTTTTGGAATTCTCACTTTCGCTTTTAGCTCTCACATTCGCATTCTGTTAAAGTTTCATATTGAATGCATGAAGAATGACTTATTTATTTATTTATTTATTTATTTTCCTCATTTTTTATTTCGTTGTTCAAAAATAGAGGAGAAGAATAGGTAATGAGTTTTTTGTATTAAAAACGAAAAGGTAATGAGTTTTTTTCTCTTTTTCAAAACAAGGTAATGTGTTTTATGATTACTAAATGATTTGAATTCAATAGTAAGATATCTAAAGTAGGCAAATAAATATGGTAATGAGTGTCAAATTGATAGTTTAATACAAAAGTCTCTAACTAGACATAATCTTAGTATTGATTTATTTATTATTTTTAATGATTTAATATTATATTTACATATTTAATTTAATTTAGACAATTTATATTAAAGATTTATTTGTATGTGATTATTATATTTAGGGGTGGAAATAAGCCAATCATT
Organism: Ipomoea trifida; assembly: GCA_003576665.1. Taxonomy (NCBI): domain Eukaryota; kingdom Viridiplantae; phylum Streptophyta; class Magnoliopsida; order Solanales; family Convolvulaceae; genus Ipomoea; species Ipomoea trifida. Next base: position 14,503,307 of record CP025649.1, read on the forward strand.
ATTACATGGACCAAAAATAAAAAAGTACATTATTTTTGTACTGAAGGTACATTGTTTGATATATACTATCAAATAATGTACCTACAATACAAAAATAATGTACCTTCAGTACAAAAATAATGTACTTTTTATTTTTGGTCCACACAGCTACCATGGTCCATGCAATAATTTGCCGAAATAGGCTAGGCCGAGCCGAGCTTTAGAAATTTAGGCCTGGACCAGCTATGAAAATTTAAAACTTGAGCCTGGGCCTGGCATTTATGTATGCTTTTTTTTAGGCTTAAGCCTGAGACTACAGTTGACCTAGCGTGGCCTGAAACCTTTTTAAAAGCCTATTTAACATATAGGCTTTTAAAAAAGTTTCAAAATATATCATAAATAGGCTTTGAGCCTATTTAGATAGGTTTTGAGCCTATTTAAGGCCTCCATTTTTTAAGCCTTTTAAAGTATACCTATAAAATATTTACAAAAAATACCTAATAAGTTCAATTGTATTATTATTTGTTATCTTATATAATATCACAAATAATAAACAATCAACTCACATAATTAAGTTGCGATATTTTATTAAATATAAAAATATATATTAGGTATTTTATATATATATATATATATATATATATATATATATATATATACCTATTTAGTTAAATAGGTTTTTGAAATTGGTTCAAACCTGGCCTTTCTGCTAAACGAGGGCAAATTATATCATGCACCACGGTGCACATAGCACTGTGCACCACGTACCTAAACGACGTCGTTTTGAGTATTGTAAACTAATCGTCCGTTTTTTTGGAAATCACGTTTTCCGTTTCGCCCGGTCTCTGTATTTATGTTAATATTCTGTATATTCCAGGCAATCATTCTGTGTATTCTAGGCAACTGTTCTGTGTATTCTATGCAACCGTTATGTGTATAAGTGTATTCATGTTAGTAACACATGTTGTGATGTGTTTGTGCATTCGAATGTTTAGGAGGATAAGTTATGTGTATTTTGTGTCAATATTCTGTGTATTCATGTTATTAACACAGGTTGTGATGTGTTTGTGCATTCGAATGTTAGGAGGATGAGTTCTGTGTATTTTGTGTCAATATTCTGTGTATTCTGGGCAAACATTCTGTGTATTATAGGCAAACGTTCTGTGTATTCTGTATAATGATTATGTGTATTATAGATAATGAATTCCCTGGAGTCATTCGCGTCCACTAACATCTGTGTCAATATTCTGTGTATTCTGGGCAAACACTCTGTGTATTCTAGGCAAACGTTTTGTGTATTATAGATAATGATTATGTGTATTATAGATAATGAATTCTCTGGAGTCATTCGCATCTGCGTCCACTAACACTAAAACGACGTCGTTTTACGTACGTGATGCACATTGCTATGTGCACCGTGGTGCAGGGTATAACGATTGCTAAACGAGCTAGGCCTAACTAGGCTTTAATTAGGCCTGGACATAGGCCCCTAGAAGGGGCCTGGCCTAATATGATAAAAAATAATTTTTAAATCCAATAAAAAATGCAACACTGTAATTTATTTACTATTAAAGGACAATTTTTTTTATGGTTATTTTTTTTTTATGGTTATTATTAAAGGATAAAGGACAATTTAATTCAACCTAATAGTAATAAATTAAAATCAATATAGGTTTGTTTTTCTTGATTTTTTCTTACACTGTACGTCTGTACCTAGTCCTTCAGTCCTTGCCAGTTGCCACTTGCGAATCTAATCTACCTTCGACGGACCGGGACTCCACCGATAGCCTTAGTTTTCGCGGATTCACGACATTCAGCCGGGAGTCGGAGACCTCCAGACGGCAGACCACCGGCGCCTTCGTGGTGGCTGGAAAACCTTCGCTGCATCGCAAATCTGAGGCGGATGCAGGTGAGTTTTGGCAAGAAATTTTGTATGTTTTTTATTTTTAATTTTCGAATCATCGAAGGTGCATTGATAATTTGATATGTATATATTATGTTTTCTCTGGATTTACCTATTTTCGAATCATCGAATGGGTGCTGATATTTTGTGTTTTTTTTTTTTTTGCTGGATTTTTTTGTGGTTTTGACCTACTCTTATTTTTTCTGGATTACGTTAATTATTATTATTTATTATTATTTCTTCTGACTGTTCAAGATTTCTGGTGGTTGGTAAAGTTTTGCCGTTTGTCCACATTACAGCGTCATACTCTAGAAATCAGTGTTATGTGTATAGATTTCGCGAACTGGGTCTGCTTCTTCATCTCCATTTGCATTTCCCAAAGATTTATGTATTCACAGATATACAATTAAAGTGCCCATTTTATTTTCCCTTTTACACATGCAACTGTTGTTCAGTCATACAAATGCGAATTGTATGCTTGCTTTTTTCCTTTTAATTATTATGCATTTGATTTTTAAACATATGGATGTTGGAACTTGGGAAGTTATTGGGGCAATCGTGTTTCTGAAGAAGAATTTTGGGTTCTCATAAGAATATTTAATGGAATACAGTGTAGTGTAGTGTATTTTTTTTTTTTTTTAATTTTAAATAAATCTGATGTTGATATATATCTATATAGTTTTGATTCATTCATTGATAAATCACATCATAGAATATTTGATGAAATTTGTTTCTGGATTCACCCAAAAGAAGAAAAAAAAAAAAACAAAAAAACAAACAAACAAACAAACAAGAAAGAAATAGAATAGGAAAATTATTAATATTTGAACGTTCAAGATTTCTGGTGGATGGTAAGGTTTTACCCTTTGTCCTCAGCTTCAAACTCTAGAAACCAGTGGGTTGCAATTTGCATTTTTTTTTTTTTGTTTTTATTTAATTTTGGCAAATTTAGTTCAATTACCAGTATTCTAAGTTTGGTTCTTTATTTAGGGTAAATTGAAAATTCTGTTCTTTAAGCTTTCTGTACCTTAATGCCTTAAGCTGTTCTTTAAGGAAAATCTTATTATAAATGAAAAATATGTTCTTTAAGATTTCTGCTGATAGTTCCCCATTCCTTTTATTCTTCTGCTAAAACTAATGAAAGTGATCCTTGAGCTAAATTATTTCACTCAATCATATGAACAAATGTAGTTCTATCATCCTTGACTCTACAGTAGATTAATTGATGAATGTCTGTTGCTAGTTTAATTGATTAATGCTGTTTCCAATTTAATACTTCACAAATTATTATTGTTTGTTTTAGTTTTAATTTGTTTTTTATTTGAACCGTTTTGTATTTAAACAATTTTCTACATCTGCGATTGGTGTGCCAGTGGTCCAGGCTGTGAAACCAAACAGAAAATCACAGTACGTCACTGCTAGTGCTGGTTCAAGTACAATATTCTAAACAACCTCATTGCTACTTGATCATTTCTCGTAGCCTCTGAAAGGGTCTTCCGCCACTTGTTCTCTTTTGTCTACGGTTGCCAGAATCTCATAAAACCCTGTCCTATCTTCACCGTAGTCCGATGGATGTGGAATACTTGAAACTGTTTGTGGAGGAGACATCGTGGTACAACCACTTGGTGCTGGGAGCCTTGTTGCCGGAAAAACTGTGGGGTCCTCTGCCACACTTCTTCCAAAGTTGGCTCCGCAACTACATTGGCGGAACCTTACTCTATTTTGTGTCTGGTTTTCTTTGGTGCTTCTACATCTACTACTTGAAACGTGGCCGTTATGTCCCTAAAGGTATTTCCTTTTATTTTTATATATTTTATTTTCCTCCATCTGATAATCTCAAGGGTTTAAATTCCATAGATAACTGTGTATGTATGTATACATTGTTGATTTATTCAATTTGATTTCTAGTTTTATTTGGTTCCTTTGATCTTTGTAGAGAGCTTAGTGGAACCTGATTTTCTGGATTCATATTTGTACTATTTGGTATGTTTGATTAAGTGTTGATTGGAATAATTAACAATGTTCAATTGTGAACCTCGATTACTAGCTATCTGAATTTATCCAGCCTTAACTTTTCACCTTTTTGCAACTTTGCAAGACATCTAATTTATGAATTCTTTTATGGGACATGTGGTTGAGATTTGAATAATTATTGTTTGTTTTTGAATTATAATGCTGTCTTTGCTTTTGTGTTTGAACTGAAATACATTCATATAGATGAATTAATATGGCTGATTCATCTGACTCTTAGACAATTATAATGGATATGAAATGCGATCCAATGTTGAAATTAATTGGCAGTTTAAACAAAGTAATCCAACCAACATCGGTAAGGTTGAAGTTATTAACAATTAATTACCAATTTGCATTTGATATCTTCTACCAACAATCTCACAAGATGTTCTAGATTGTTGAGGTTGCTTTTCTGACAATCTCAAAACACACTTGATGTTCTGGTTGACATTGATCAATGGACTTTCTTTCTAACCGTATAAAACATTTCTTTTGATGCTTCGTTTGTTATTTTGGTAGTTGAAATTTCAATGAACTATAAATGCTTGCTTGTTTCTCATTGCACTGGACATGTTTGTTGTAGATGCGATCCCTTCAAATAAAGCTATGCTCTTGCAAATAGGAGTTGCAATGAAGGCTATGCCGTGGTACTCTGCTCTCCCCAGTGTGTCCGAACACATGATCGAAAGCGGATGGACTAGATGTTTTTCAAGTATAAGTGATGTAGGATGGCTTCTCTATGTTGTCTATCTAATTGTTTATCTTGTTATTGTGGAGTTCGGAATCTATTGGATGCACCGAGAGTTGCATGACATAAAACCACTTTACAAGTATCTTCATGCTACACACCATATCTACAACAAGCAAAATACACTTTCTCCCTTTGCCGGTATGTTCCGCCATCTACTCATTTAAATTCTTTATTTATTTGTTGGCAGTACCTAGTTAGTAGTTACTCCAATGTGTGCTTTGCTCATATCGTTTTATTACTCTTTTTTAAAATATATATGTTTTGGGCTTTTGGCTTGAGTTAATACCTAATTTAGTCCTCGACTAAAATGGTTTTTCTCGATTTAGTCCTAAACATTTTATTTGTGCTTAATTGGGTCCTGGACTTTGATGGTTTTACCTAGCTGAGTCCTTTGTTAAGATAGCTTGGTAATTTCCCCTCCATTAATGCCCAATTTAGTCCTCAACTATAGAGGTTTTTCTCGATTTAATCTTTGATTCTAACAGTCGAAGACTCAATTAGGTAAAACCATCAAAGTCCAAAACTTAATTAAGCACAAAAAGATGTTTAGGACTAAATCGAAAAAAAACACTATAGTCGATGGCTAAATTGGGTATTAACTCGTTTTGGCTTTAATGGAATTCCTGTCACTAGAAATGGTGTTTTTGACATAGATTCCAAGAATTTGCTTGGGTGGTGTTGAGTTCTCTGAATTCCTAATAATTTTGCAAATGAATGAAATTTAGTATAGACAGTCTCTTAACATCAGTTTTGTTATTTGAATTTGTATGACTTCTTGCATCTCCAATATCCATTTAGTTTGAAACGTGTTAATGTAGTGATTTCTCTTGCTACTTGTCGTTCTAGGTTTGGCATTCCACCCGTTGGATGGGATACTGCAAGCAGTGCCACACGTAATCGCTCTTTTCCTGATACCAATACACTTCAGGACACATATAGCCCTATTGTTCATGGAAGCTGTATGGACTGCAAATATTCACGACTGCATAGACGGTAAAATATGGCCTGTCATGGGGGCTGCCTTTCACACCATTCATCATACCACTTATCGTCATAATTATGGCCACTACACAATATGGATGGACTGGATGTTCGGAACCCTTCGTGATCCCAAGGAAGACGAGCTCAAGAAGATGTAGTGTGCACGGCTGCAATTATGGCTGATTTAGTCTCTCATGTGTGTTCTATATGATTGGTTTATATTTGTTGCTGCTCTAGAACAATTTTTTTTTTTTAACTCTTTTTGCTATTGGACTTGAAAATTAACAAAAAATTTGCCCATTATCATGAACTGTCACTATGTTGTTATAGCTAAGTTGTTCATGCTCTGTTCTGTTATTAACAGATTTTTTTAAATAAAATTGTTATTGATGTTGTTGCTGCTGTTGGTATTCTTGGTGTTAAATGCTACTACTTAAAGTGGCAAATGAATATATTTGAATTTGATAGAACTCATTTGGAGTTATAGCTTATTTTAGCTTAAAATAAATAAACTCTGTTTGGTAAAACTTATTTTAAAACATATAGTTTATTTTACTTACAAATAAGTTATAAGCTCTTTTTGGTAAAATTTAAAATACGTAGTAATAGTTTATTTTAAAATTCTATTTTTAAAGCCAAAGACCTTGTGGTCTAGTGGCACCCGGTGTCTCGGAAAACACTCTCCCATGAATACTGACTCTTTGTGCTTCAATAGGTTGAGAAAAGTAGTTATGAACAGATATTATATTGTAACAGAGTTATTAGTACTCAAAAAAAATGCTATTTTTAAACAATGTTTTAAAATAAGCTAATATTTACTAAATATTATATATTATTTACTAAATTTTAAAGCTCGGCCAAACATTGTTGAAGTATATGTATATTATCTTAGGCTATCTTTATCCTGCAAATGTATTTCACTTTCAAAAGTAGGTCTTATATCCACATCATCTAATTTAAAATTACTTCACTATTTTTTCTACATCAATGCAATACTCTTTCACTTTCATAAAATGGTCTCACCTTCACATCCCAATTATAAATTCATATATTTCCTAATAAATAAATACATATAATATCAATAAAATATTTAAAAAGCAGCTTTATTTAGCAAGCTTTCAACCCACCGTGAAGATTTGAGGTCATTTTCTAGTTTGATGATGGTAACATAAGAGCATCCTTAGAGCAACACAATCAAGGATCAAAGATGGATATTGAAATAGTGATGATGCAAAGTGATGATCCAAAATTGATGTGGCGAATAGATAATTCACAAAAGCTTTGTCCTGCAAATGGTGAGATATTGTCAGAAAAATAAAAAGCTTTGTGGGCCCTGCTTGACAGTTTATATTTAAAAAGCAGCCACGTACACCTGCTGCAACTCATGACAGCTCGTCTTTATTTGTTTTTGTTCTTTTTTTTTTTTCCTTTTCGTTTATGCTCTGCCTCCTTTCTTCTTCCTTTTTTTTTTTCATTTAATTTTATTGAATTTTTTCATTGTTTTATTATCTTTGTTTCAATTTTGTTATAAAATACCGAATTTAATAGTTTTTAATTAATTTTTGAATGATATAACTATAATTGAAATTTAAAATATTAAAATAAAAAGAGTAATAACGAAAATTAATTTAAATGTTTGTAATTATCATTTTAATTAAATATAGGTATATTTATTGTAATTAATTTTTATAATTATAAATTTATAATTTAAATAAATAAATAAATAATTAAAATATATGATAGAAAATGGTGGGTCTACAAAAAACTGAGAAAAAACTCAAACTAGTATGGAGAAGGGCTTTTGTGATTGAATGAGATAGTGGATGATGAGGTGGAAGTTAGGGCCCACAAAAAACTGGAGAAAAAACTCCAACTGATAAGGATGCTCTTAGTAGTGGAGATATTTCGCGATTTTTTAGAAATTTTGGTAAGTGTGATTAGGAAAAAGAAAATGAGAGGAGAGGAAAAAAATTAAAACAAAATTGATTTTTTAAAAAAAAAATTAAATTAAAAGGCAGATGTTAGGCATGTCTGAGTGTCTGACGCACGCCTGCACGTGCCCGCTGGCACCCTTGTTGCGCCAACAAGGCCTTCTTTTTCTTGTCAAGTTACTGTGCTATGAACCCTTAATTTGCAAATGATCCAATTCATCTTCTCTCTCCATTTCTCACTCCTCCCTGTAAAATTACACTGTACTATAAACCTCCAAAGCATCAGTGATAGGGATGCTCTAAGTGCAATCAATGATGCATATATCATGTCAAGTCTTTGGTACAATGCAATAACTGTAAACCTAGTAGGAATGATTTTGGCTCAACATGTATATACAAGCAGATATAGGTCCTACACATTTATTCAATTTAGCACATGTAGTTTCCAATTTAATACGGAGTACAGAGTACTAACTATTTTTTAAAAACAATTGTAATGTGTTTCTTAAGGTTATTTATTTATTTTTTTTATTTGAACCCATTTGATTTTAAAAAATGTCGTATACATTTTGACTTTGTTAAACAACTTATTTTATGGCAAGAAAAATTTACAACTACTACTGAGAATGTGTAATAGATTTGCAGTTTTTTTTTGAGTACTACTGACTCTGTTACAATGTAGTATTTGTTCATAGCTACTTTCTCAACCTACTGAAGCACAAAGAAACAAAAAGATCTGGTGACTGGCAAGCGCCCCTGAAGCACAAAGAGAGAAAACAAAAAGATCGCCGAATTCACAATTGTGGAGTTGGTTCTCAACCTACTGAAATTGCTTGTGGTGGAGTTGGTCGTTCCAAATTAAAGAGTCAACAGTTGCCTCCTCATCATGTGAGAGTGTTAACCGAGACACCGGCTGCCACTAGATCACAAGGTCTTTGGCATACAAGTCTAGTTGAGTGATCTGGTCCACTTTAGATTCACAAAATTAAAAAATTTAATAATCAATGATGAAATGTGATTTATGTATAATAGTGAAAAAAAGTGAAATTTATTATTTCAGCTAATACAAAAGGAAATTTCTTGAATTGCCATGAAATTATGTAAAAACCTTAGTAATTTCTCTCCATGCTTTTCTCAGCGGCAACACCACTCAGAGCTACTACTAGCAAGAGCCGAGCAGCGGAACAGAGCTGCTTAGCACTCCTCCAACTCTGCAATTCTCTCCCCAAACTCTCTCAAGTGCAAACCCAGATTCTCAAGTTAGGCCTGGAATCCAACCCTCTTGTCCTCACCAAGTTCGCTTCAGTTTCCTCTGAGCTCGGCGCCATAAACTACGCTTCAGCCTTCATTTTCGGCCCAGCCACGGAGCCTCGCGTCTTTGACGCTTTCCTTTTCAACACCGTGATCAGAGGTTTCGCTCAAACCCGCGATTCTAAGCGCAATGCGGTGTTTCACTACCAGAAAATGTGCAATCTTGGTGTTTTGCCTAATAAGTTTACCTACCCTTTTGTTCTTAAGGCGTGTGCTGGGATTGGAGACTTGAGGCTAGGCGAAACGGTGCATGGATTAGTGGTGAAGTTGGGGTTCGGTGATGATAGGAATGTTTTGAACACTCTGGTTCACATGTACTGCTGCTGTAGCGGTGGGGTTGAGTATGGGAGGAAGGTGTTCGATGAAATGCCTAAGTGGGACTCGGTTGGGTGGAGTGTGATGATAGGTGGGTATGCACGGTGGGGTATGTCCACAGAGGCTGTTGGGTTATTTAGGAAGATGCAAATGGCAGGGGTGAGGCCTGATGAGATCACAATGGTCTCTGTCTTATCTGCCTGCAGGGAGCTGGGAGCTCTTGAGCTTGGTAAGTGGCTCGAGGGGTATATCGAGAGGGAAAAAGTTCAGAAAAGTCTGGAGCTTTGTAACGCTCTCGTTGACATGTTTGCAAAGTGTGGGGATGTTGATAAGGCACTGAGTTTGTTTTCCGGTATGGAAGAGAGGAACATCGTTTCCTGGACTTGTGTTATCGATGGTTTAGCAATGCATGGCCGGGGCTTGGAGGCAGTTTCGCTGTTTGAGAAAATGAGAAGAGCTGGAGAATTGCCTGATGAAGTTGCCTTCATTGGTTTGCTCACTGCTTGTAGCCATTCAGGTTTAGTCGAAGAAGGTAGGAGGTATTTTACTTCGATGACAAAGGAATTCGGAATTGTACCCAAAATCGAGCACTATGGATGCATGGTTGATCTCTTCTGCAGGGGTGGACTTGTTAAAGAAGCACTGAGATTTGTGCACAGAATGCCCATCGAGCCAAACGCTGTCATTTGGCGAACCCTAGTCACTGCTTGTCGTGCTCATGGAGAGCTAAAACTCGGAGAAAAGATAACGAAAGAGTTAATAAAAGATGAGCCAATGCACGACTCAAATTACGTGCTTCTTTCCAATATTTACGCGAAAATGTTGAACTGGGAGAAGAAAACCATGGTCCGGGAGGTCATGGTGAAGAAGGGAATGCGAAAGACTCCAGGAAGCACTATGGTCGAGCTCGATAACGAAATTTACGAATTCGTGGCAGGAGATAAAAGTCATGGTCAGTACAAAGAGATATACGAGATGATGGACGAAATGGCAAAACAGATCAAAAAGGCTGGATATGTAGCCACAACATCAGAAGTGTTACTTGATATTGATGAAGAAGATAAGGAGGACACTTTGAATAGGCATAGCGAAAAACTGGCAATCGCTTTTGCACTTATGAACACACCGCCTCATACTTGTATACGCATTGTGAAGAACTTGCGCGTTTGTGAGGATTGCCATTCTGCAACTAAGTTCATCTCTAAGGTTTATAAGCGCGAAATTTTGGTAAGGGACAGGAACCGTTTCCACCATTTCAAAGATGGCATATGTTCCTGCAAAGACTTCTGGTAATACAAGTTTGTAAAATGTAATGTCCTTTAGAATATACTCCGTATATTAACTTTATTTTGCTTTCTGGTGCTTAAGCTTGGGTGGTTTTGCATTCTTTACAGATGAAAGACAAATTTTTGACACTAATTTGCAGTCTTCTTTACTTGGTTTAGTGTTCATGGTACCATTGGACTGCTGGTTTCCAAACACACCCTATGTTAAAATATCTTTCCCATTCACATATTCTTTGGATACAAAAGGTAAATTATTATGTAGACCATAAAAAAATTACATTATATATATAATGAATGTACATTATACAATATAATATACTTTAGTACTCAAATAATGTATTTTCTCTAAATACGAGGTACATCTTTAATAGTATATCAAAAGTATGTGAATTTATAAATATCAGCATGTTGGCTCAATGTTGATAAATTAATTCTGCGAGTTTTTTGCATTTTTGAAAGGAGAATTTTTTTTTTCCCACGAAAAATTGCCGTAAAATCCGCCGGTTTTTGTTTTCCGGCACCGGAAGGACCATTTTTGCAACAAAAACAATAGTCATCGACCAAAATTGCAAAGTTATTCATGATATGGATACATGAATTGTAAAGATTAGTTACATGAATTATGAAGACTGCATGAATATTGGACTTGCACTTTTATTCAAGATAATGGGCATGAAATATTCACATATTCGTCCATGATTTTAGCACAAAGTTGATTGGCAGATGTTTGGCTATTTTGTTTCCGCATAAAGGGCATGCAGTACGTGAAGGAATTTTACATATCTTTATGCTCCTCATTTCCGGGGTTGATTTCCTATAAATTGACACTTTGTAATAGTAATCAAAGTGAAGTTTTCGGACAACACAAATTGAAAAATATTCATTCATATCTAGAAGAGAATTTCAAGAAGCTGAACGGAGACAAATTCGAAGTGATACGATTTCAATGATTGAAAATCGAAAATCAGGTTGGTTACGATTTGTGTAATTCGTAGAATTAGCTCAAATTGTAATTCTTTATTTTTCAGGAAGTTACTTACAAGATTAGTGTTTCAAATAGGTGTCAGTCTTAGTTTGTGTAATTTATTGAATCTTGTCAAGTGTAAAAACTTGAGTTGTACTTGACTGAAAAATATTTTGGGCGTAGCCCTGCAGAATAGAAGGAAGTCTTCAACTACGTTATCAAAAGACCTGTGTTCATAATTACTTGTCTCTTATTTTGAAATATTTTCCAAATTTGTTTTTGAGATTAGTTCATGTGATAAATTAAATCGTTAGTGAACGTACATCCTTGCATTATAAACTAACAATTGGTATCAGAGCAGTGTCGCTCAAAGAAGAACAGAGGATCAAACACAAAAAGTAAAGGGTCTGGGAACAATAAAAAAGCAAATAATGCTGGCACCGACTACAAACAAAAAGGAAATCAATGTTATGAGTGTGGAGGCTACGGGCACATGCAAGCAGACTGTGCTAACAACATAAGAAAGAAGTCATTTACTCTCACTTGGAGTGATATAGATGACTCTAATAAAGATGAACAAGAGGAGCAACAAACTAGCAACTTTGTGGCATTTCACGACAATATATGTAATCTAAATGATATAGAAGAATAATGAGCTAACTTTGAAAACTTCTTCAAGTGTGCAGATAAAGAAGGTGAGCTCAAGGAAGCGTCGGGTCATGATGACGATTCTCAATCAAAAGAAGGATGATCTAGTAAAAGCTTTGTTTTTCTTTTTATTCAAATAACACATTTGACCAAGTTATACAAATCCTAAACACTGATATATAAAATCCAAAAATTTTAGCACTAGATGCTTACATCTGAATCATTAACCCGCCGGACACGAGTTTTTAAAATGGATTCCAAAATGTTGTGAAAAAAAAAAACCGGTCAAAAACAGCAACCGTTGTAGGAAAAAGCTAACACTCCTCATGGTGAGGAGTGGTAGCTTTTAATAATTTTTTACTCCGGTCGTCATTACTTCAAATCATTAGTTAAAAAGATAATGATTAGCTTAAATGATTAGTTAAAAAGATAATGATTAGTCTAATGATTATGTAGCTTTAAATGATTAGTAAAAATGTAATGATTAGTTAGTTATTAGAATGATTAGTTAGTTATTAATGATTAATTAATGATTAGATGGTTAATTGATTAGTTGTATGATTTTTTTAATTATTTGGATTGATGGTAATAAAATTATTATTTTGTCATACTTGTGCAATAATTATTATTGTGAGTTAAAGATAAGATAGTAACGCTAAAACTTGTACGATAAATTTTGATTTTAAATTACTACAATTGAACATATTTAATATACATTTGTAAAATAAAATAAAGCACCGGTGTCGTCCAAAAATTTAGTGGTGTTCCCTGCAAGTTAATGAAGTCTTGTTAAAAACAATAAATTGAATGGCAATATAAATTAGGGAAACTGCATATATGTTTGTACCCGGGGTGGTGATGTCGCGAACCAGTTCCACATAATGTCGGGCGGCCGCGCCTCGTTGATTGCCGTCGTCGTTGTTGTTGGACCGGCTGAGGGAGAAACTCATCCATTGTCGGTAATTGCAATTGCCTACCACCTTGATCGGATGACTCTCCCCTGTGAAAGTCCTGTATTGGGTGGCTTGAAGGCATATTGTTGTATGTATGACGAGGTTCATAATTATGCATGTAAGGTTGGGGTTGTTGATAGGATGACCCAGGTTGGGTGGGGTCATACACTGCACTCGCTGGGGTCGTATAATTTTGATATTGAAATGAAGCTGGAGCGAATGAAACAACCCCATATGATGAGTACTCCCCAAACTGGGTAGTAGGTGGGGCACCATATGAACTACTAGTAGTATGGGTACCATACGAACCAGTAGAAGGGCCCGACTCATCCTCGTCAAAAGAGGAATTCATCGTAACAGGCAACAGATTGTCCCTCCTACCACAGTCATCCATACCCTCATCCTCATCATCTTCCTCTTCATTAGCTTGACCGGCCCATGCATTTCCCTCAGCCTGGACTCCTTGAAGCATAACACGGCCACGCCCACGCCTACCGCCTTGTCCCGCACGCCCCCGCCGCTGCTCCCTATTGCGACGCAGACCCTGAATCGGTTCATCTGGGTCAGGTGCATTGGCAAGCATTTCATCAGTGACATAGTCCAAATATGCGTACGGGGTCGATTGCATCAAGCTGTCAGCCTGTCCGGTCATGTCCACAACGGTTGGATTAGTTTCACCTTCTTCAATTGAGCGCCTCCCGGTAAGACCCAGGTTCCGCACCCTATATATCTACGCCACAAAAAATATATAACACATTAAAATCGTAACATAATAATCTTAAACGTATGAATATTTAAAAACAGCACATACTAACCACTTTAGTATAAGCGGCGAACAGTGACTGATAACCCTCACGTACAGAATGTGCAGGATTACCAATGATGCGGCGCCCACACTGGTGGTACCACCTCAGGTAGGCTTGCACATACTCCATATGTTTGTCCAGCCAATTTGAAATATATCTCCCTGACCGTCCGTCCAAATCGTGCAAGTCCTTACGGAAATGCACTGGATGAGGTACGTCTTGAAATCCATGAAATTGTCTGCAGAAGCGGTCAGGGAAATGATATTCAAAGACATAATAAAATATGAGTGAGACTTCTGCAGTCCATATTTCTTCACCCGCCTTGCAATAGTCGGGCAAAATTGCCATAACTTCGGCGTACGGGGTGAACACAAACTGCAAAAAAACGTAATATATATATGTCACAATTTTATAATGATATTTGTTATGTAATCTAAAATCGTTATATAATATCATAGTATAAATTAAACGCTATAGAAACTTACGTTGCGTTCGTACGTACGATCTAATTGATCTCGATATGCTCGGACAACGTGTGCGGTCACATTTGAACAACCATGTGAACAGACCCACCTACAGTTGCAAATACAAACTTAAGTTAAGGAAACACAAGATTATCAAATATAAATCGATTAACGTATTTAATACTACTAACCTCGCGCCGAAAAGCAAACTGAAATGAATTTGCTTCTCATGAGATGACTTCTTATTTCAGTGAAAAGCAAAAAAGCAAAAGTCATGTGATGTTTCGGTCCAAAGTGATTTTGGCTATTCACTGAAAAGCAAAAGTGGGGTGATGTTTCAGAACTGCAAATGGCTATTCACTGCTATTCATGTACATTATATATTTATACTTTATATAACATTTTGGCTATTCACCGAAAAGCAAAAGTGGGGTGATGTTTCAGAACTGCAAATGGCTATTCACTGCTATTCATGTACATTATATATTTATACTTTATATATATATATATATATATATAATTATAATCATATGAGACAAGCTACTTAGGTGAGAAATGCGAACTAGTACGTGAGTGCACACAGTTTACTACGCGGATGCACACAGCCCGAAGTGTGTGC
>CP025649.1:14518879-14589991 GCA_003576665.1 Ipomoea trifida
TAAGACGTTCGAATGAGTCTCCATAATTGTAGTCTCGACTATGAAAATATGCATGTCTATCCCCATGGAAAACATTAACACCTTCATCTTCAGGCTCAGTGTTGTAGATGAAGGATAAAAGATGCCCATGCTCGTATTATAAATCGTAGCTTGTCACTAGCAATGACTTGCACTCTGACAGGATATCGAGTGCCAAAGTTCCGGGTATGCTTGACTTCACATTGACCCATAACAGATCAAGCACTGTAGAATTCGTAATAATAATTGCGTTAAAAAAATAAGAAAATGTACGATACAAACAAATAATAATGAAACATAATGAGCACTTACTTTCTAAGTGCGGATTTCTTTCTATACCATCACCTTGAGCATCAAGAATTGCAACACGTTCACCATTTCGGAAAATAAAAAATTGGAATTTAAAAAAACCCATGTGTTGAAACACAATTTCATCTTCAAGCTTTATATCCAACGCCTCGCAAAAGTCTACCCACCCTGTACTGAATCGCAGTCCCTGAACATCTACTTCCCACGGAGCATTGTTTCCATGGAAGAGTTGAGCTGTAAAATATACATGCTCAATCAAGTGTTGTTGCATGCAAATTGGAATTTGCCTGTCACTAGCTCTCACAATAAACCACGTAATTGTAGAATTAGTGGGACTATGATAATGCATATCCGAGACAGTGGGCGGTGACAACTCGAGACATGCTAAATACAAATTCAAATATATAGAGTATTAGTAATATTGTAAGTGATAAAAATTAAATAAAAAAAATCGTTTAGAGTTTAAATAAAATTTCACCGTACAATGATTTCTATGTTCTTGGAAGTAAACATCATACTGTTGGAGATATCGGCCCGGGGTATTGATGATCTTGATGATGAATTGACAAAGTTCAACGTGTCCACGTACTGAAGTATCATGAAGAAAATTAAATCCAATTACGTCGCACACTAGTTGCCACCTCGGAGCAACCTCAATATGTTCAATAGTACCGTCAGCAGATACCGATCGAGTAAAAACATGGATTCTTTTTCCATTATAAGTATAGATAAAATACTCAAATGACACACTATAATCTTCGCTAATGTAGTGATTTACCCAATAATTTGAGAAAATATCCATATTTTAACCTCAATGAGAGTGAAGGAGAATGGCTTTGATAAGGAGATATACAAACAAAATGCTATTCGTATGGTATTCTGGCAGAATGCATGTACGTAACTATATATAATGAAATTTTGATTTGACATAATCAATAAATATAAATTTAAGTTGAGAGGATTTGACGTAAGATTTGATTGGTCTTTGGCTAATGAGTTAGAAGAAGCACCAACATCAAATAATCACATTTATTTTGATAATTTTTGTTTAAATTCTTCACACAATGCATCAACTTTCATCAAATGTTCATGATTTTCCTTAAGTAATTCATTTTGAAAACGCGTATAAATTTCTTTTGGTGTAGGATTTCTTGGACTACCATCCTTGGATATTGAAGTAGATGAACAAGATGTTGATGTCTCAGCATTATGCGATGGATCGCCATGTTCTTCCACGAATTTGTTGAAAGCTTGAACAGCTTTTTCTCTAGACGAGAAAGATCTATACAAATTGTCGCTATATCGGTGAACTTGCATTCTTGCTTCTTCCCAAGTATTATATACTCCTGGACGACGCCCAACAAAAACAACATATGTCTTTCCCTATAATCCATATATACAAAAGTTCAATCCTGAGTTCAACATATAACTATATACAAAAATAATTTACATACCATATTAAATCACACTATTGCTTCGTTGAATAACGTGTGCTTCTGATGACGAAATGACTTGTGCTTCAACAGCTATATATATAGGTGAATATTGCACCACTCAATCCTCAGTCAAACCTCACATCAAATTAAAATTTGGTCTGTGCTTCATCAGCTATATATAGTTGAATATCGCAGCAAGCAACCTTCACGGTAAAAGAAAAGCAACTAAAAATCAACTAATGGGTCACATCTCACTTACAGCTACAGATGAGATTTACTTTTTCACATGCCCTTTAATCTTTCACCTACTTTCCTACTACCATTTCAATGATAAATTTATGAAATTTTAGAAATTACCAAATCAACTCGAAATGAAAACAAAAGTAAAAAAAAAAAAATTAAATTAATATGGCTACCTAGCGTTATTATATTAAAAAATAATAAAAAAAAACAAAATAAAATTGATTTGTTTAAAAAAGTGAGTTTTGCTATTCACTGAAATGTACATTATATATTTATACTTTATTTATATTATATTATATATATATATATATATATATATATATATATATATATATATACTTTAATCTTTAATCTTTCACCTACTTTCCTACTACCATTTCAATGATAGCTGAAAACCTTCACGTTAAATGATTTATGCATTGCAGCACGCAACCCTCACATCAAATTAAAAGTTGATCTGTGCTTCAGTAGCTATAAGTAGCTGAAAACCTTCACGTGAAAGAAAAGAAAAAAAAAAAAAGCCTTGTACTCCTTACCACTGATGAGTCACATCTGACTAAAGTTACGATGATATTTACTTTTTCAGATGGCTTTAATTTTTCATCTACTGCCGTATTATTAGCCTTGAATTTTAGTTTTATACATTTTTTATTATTTATTTACTTTTTTACACTACCGTGGTAGGTTTTTACATTTTTATTTTATTTTTTTATTCAACTCTTTTTTTTTTAATTCAATTTTTATCTCCGCGGAAATAACCAAAAGTTTTCTTCGTAATTGAGTATAAAATTCACTACCATCACTGTTATTGGTTACTTCAAAATTCACTTTCCAATACTGTGTTTCTTCACTTCAAAATTGAACACATGGCGAATCACGGTAACACATGTCAATTATTTGTATTTTTTGGTGGTCAAATTTCTCAACTGTCTACGCCACCACAACTATCATACTCAATTCCGCCACAGAACGTGATTCCACTTCATGTGCATATTGGATACGATTTTGTTCTCATCTTGATACGACATGCAATGGGTGTCACTCCCGACACCAACATAGAGATTATTGGAAGATTGGTATTCGCAACTCCAATGGGTATGACACATACTCCTTACCATATTCATACTCCAGAAGAGTGGGAATACTTTGTTCAGCAAACATCTACAGTAGATGATCTACACATTTATGTTAGATCAACATTGAATGAAACACACCAACAGTACGTTGATTTCAGTAATTTTGGTCATAACATAGAAGAACAACGATTTTACCACAGAGAAGCATCGGCTGGTGCTGCTTCATTGCCATCAACAATACCATCAACGTCACAACCGATACAAGCTCGTGACAGTACAGACTCCGAACAAGAACCGATACCGTCACAAACCTCAAATAGTTCCGATGGAGAAGATTCAAATGATCAATTTTCTATGGATTTCGACTCATTTGAAGCAACACAAGGCACTTCTTCAAATGATCGAAGTCGACGCCACAATGTTCCTGACTCTGAAATTCCTTACTATCACGCTCCGGTGTCATTTGCTACAGAATATTCAGAAAAGGACGATGAAGAAATGGTCTCCTACGACCCCTCAACAAATGAGATCAAAGTCGGGATGGTTTTCAGTTCTTTCAAGCAGCTAAAAAAAGCACTTCAAATTTACACCATCGCGCAAAGAAGACAAATACATTCCTCTTACAAAAATCCCAAGTCTTGCTATATTGTGTGTCGCAATGCCAATAATCCAGAACAACCATGTTTTTGGAATTTGTCTGCCAAGAAATTAAGAGGGGTGACAGACGAGTGGATTATCACAAAGTTCCTAGATGCCCACACGTGTAGAAGTGATTTCAATCCGGGTGCGTCGGAGAAGTTGTGCACTAGTGCACTAATAGCTGATTTGATTTTTCAAAAAATCGTCGCCGACCCAGAGTACAAGATAAAACACATACAGGTTGATGTGAAACAGCACTACGGGTTCGACGTTACTTACAAAAAGGGATGGTTCGCACGTCAGAAGTGCATTGAAAGCATCTATGGCGACTTCAAAGAATCGTACATGGAGCTTCCAAAATTCTTGCAAATGCTGAAGGCAGCTAACCCGGGTACGATTGTTGAGTTAAAATTGAATCCCCACAGAGAAGGTCATCACCATGGGCAGTTTTTGTATGCATTCTGGGCTTTCAAGCCCGCAATTGACGGCTTTCGGTTTTGCCTTCCTGTTATTGCCGTTGACGGTACACATCTATACGGCAAATACAAGGGCCATCTCCTATTAGCGGTCGGCACGAATGCTAACAAGGAGATTTACCCTCTGGCCTACTCCATTGTTAACTCTGAAAACGCAGCTAGTTGGACCTGGTTTCTCAAACGACTAGCAAGACATGTCTTTTCTGATCTTCCTTCCATTTGCATCATTTCGGATAGACACGCCGGGATCGACTCGGCATATAATAAATTGCCTGAATTACAAAGCAGTCGAGTCAAGCGACGTTTTTGTCTGAGACACATACGAAGTAATGTGATGACCAGGTTCAAACATCCCAGACTGAAGGCATTGGTATGGGAAGCAGGTACTGCAGTTACCAAAAGCAAATTTCGTTCATCAATGCAAAGCATCCAACAATACTGGCCAGATGCCCACAACTATTTATCTGCAATCGACCCCGCAGGGTGGGCCTTGTCCTATGATGGTGGTCACCGGTATGGTATAATGACAACTAATTCGTCTGAATCATTTAATAATTCTTTAAAGGGTTGTTGAATGCTACCGATTATGGCAATAGTAAGACATACTTTCCACAAGTTATGCATAATGTTTGCCGACAGATGTACATCGGCCCAAAGAATGGAAGCTGCTAGGATGCGTTGGCCAACGAATATTTGCAACGAGCTGAAGAAAAGAGAGCAACTGTCCAACAATGCAAGCATTCAACGATTTAATGACGCAACTGGATTGTACGCCGTTGCTCTTCAATCAGGATACATTGCCCAAGGTTCCGAAACTTATGTCCAGGTAAACTTGACCAACCGTACGTGTAAATGCGGATCCTGGAAGATTGATGGATTGCCATGTGCACATGTCATAGCAGTGTGTAAATATTGAAGGGAAGTCTACGACTTGTTCGTGGCAAAAGAATTCTCTATCGACAATTACAAAACGAGCTATGCAGCTGATTTCTTTCCACTAGACTCAGATATGGAGTGGACAAATCAGGTCACATGCCACGAACCAATTAACGGCAGACGTCAAAACAATCGAGGACAACGACAAACACGTCGGTTTCCAAATGAAATGGACTTTGGAACTTCTAATGCTAGAAGGCGATGTAAATACTGTCAAAGTCGAACACATAGTTCGACACAATGTCCTTCTTTGAATAACCAATAGCATGTAATAATTGTTTGCATTATGTTATTATCAATGAAAAAAAATTCGACCCATAGTAGTATAAAGTAATTTTTTTCGAATAATATTTTAAAAAAGGTCTGTCGTAGTATTTCGAATAATTCTTATTATTTTAATAAAAATACCTACCACGGGCGATTAAGGCCCGTGGTAGAATTTGATTTTTTTTTAAATTTTTAAATGCTACAACGGGTGACCATCACCCGTTGTAGCATTTTCTTATTATTATTTTAATAAAGTGGTAAAAAATAGAATTTGATTTTTTTTTAATTTTTAAATGCTACAACGGGTGACCATCACCCGTTGTAGCATTTTCATATTTTTTTTTCAAAAAAAATAAATAAATAAAGTGGTAAACAATAGAATTTGATTTTTTTTTAATTTTTAAATGCTACAACGGGTGGGTGACCATCACCCGTTGTATCATTTTCTTATTTTTATTTTTTATTTTTGAAAAAAAAATAATAAAAAATAAAGTGGTAAAAAATATTTTTTAATTAAAAATACCTACCACGGGCGATTAAGGCCCGTGGTAGAATTTGATTTTTTAAAAAAAAAAATATTTAAACATTATTTCGGTAAAAAATAAAGTGGAGGATTTGATTAATGATGGAAACAAGGGATGACACACCCTACACTGCACGTACGAAAAAAAATTAAAAAAAATAAAAAAAAGTCACAAAGAATGACTTTTCAGACTGATTGATTTGCAGACTGAAAAGATATTGACAAGGCTTTGGTAAAATTGTACCTGAGCAATAAATGAAGATTTGTTTTATTATAAAGTAGAGGAGTCTAGGATTTTATTAATGATGGAAACAACCCACCTTGCACTGCAGTACGGAAACAAATAAGAAAAGTCACATAAAAAATGACTTTTCAGTCTGATTGATTTTCAGACTGAAAAGATATTGACAAGGCCTTGCTAAATTTTATACTCAATCTTTCACTTATAAAATACTCACGAATCTTTCACAACCAACACTACAAAAAAACGCATAAATAGCGACGGACCAATTCCGTCGCTAAATAGCTAAAATCCGTCGCTAAACAGTTTAGCGACGGATTAGCGACGGAATTTGTCCGTCGCTAAAAGGCGCGTCGCTAGAATTTAGCGACGCAATTTTTTTCCGTCGCTAACTTTTGTGACGGAAATATCCGTCGCTAAACAAAAACAATCCGTAGCTATTTTCCCCTCGGCGACGATTTAATGACGAAATTTGCAAGGGAATAACGACAGAAAATTCCGTCGCTAAATCTAGTGACGGAAATTCCGTCGCTAAATCCATCGCTTGTGACAAAATTTGTAAGGAAATAGAGACGGAAATATCCGTCGCTAAATATAACGAATATTCCCGTCGCTATTTCGTTGCCATTCTTTATTGTTATAAGGTGTTTAGCTACGAATTTGCTACAATTTTTGTCCATTGTTAAATTTAAAAAAATAAATAAAAAAATGCCACTATTTTATATCTCATACCTGTATTAATCTATACTATAGTAGTTCAATAATATAATCGAAAAATTTATTATATTAAAAAATTCAAACTCAATATCAATAATAAAGCTATAGCATTGTAAAGTCTAACATTGCTAGAAATGGTAGTATCAAATACATTAATACATAATCTGCTGGATTTCATAATCTGGATTTCAATATCGGTCCATTAAACCTCAAAGCACTGTCAAAAGAACTAGCTAGCAGTATTTGCTTGTAGCTATATGCCAATCCTTTTTCTTAGCAGCAAAGTGAATGTATTTGGCCATTTGTAGATGAACCAAGAGGGAGCACTGGTGTAGGAGAGGCCTCATTAACATAGTCTTGATCATCTTCTTCTACATACTGCTTATTGGGAAAAAATCCATGGCTGCCACATACTGCATAGGTAAAAACCTTTAGCTAAAAATAACATGATATAGCTTAGGGATAACACTTGGATCCAGTGGTGTTTCAACTTTCAAATATTACACCTAGCAGAAATAAATTATGATGATAACAAGAGAATGAAATATAAAATATGATCAGATATAAATTGCTAGATTACTTGGTGGTGGGATAATTACAAGAGCCTAGAATTTATGGGTTATGAGAGATACATAAGAATCTAGATTCATAACATTGTCGTTTACCACATCTGATAAATTAATGTGACTTTTGACTCTTCAGCTCTTAGTTTTCCAACAAGTTTTAAGAGATGAAATTGGATATAGGAAGGTATGATTACACTACACAATGATCAAAAGAGGAGACAAGAAATATTAACCTCAGGTCATGATTAGAGTTTAGACTACTGCATTAATTATATAAATAACACACTTTCTCATCTGGAGATCCCTATTTTGATAGTTCACTCAAGCTCACAGTGAACTTCCCACTCAAACTTATAATCCTTCATGACCCAGAGTCCCAGATGTCCAAGTGTCCCAATGAACTTTATTGAAGCAATTCTTCTCCTTATCATGCACCACAATGTAATCGTTTTGAGTGCCTGTTAGTTGAAACTTATCTAAAGAACAAATGATGCCAAATATGTCATTAGAAATGAAGCTTTGGAACATGAACTCACCCATTCCTTTTGCATGTCATTTAGGGGTAAAATAATTAAATAATAATATTTTTATGAAATAATTAACTGTTAATGTTGAAGATTAGTCAAGCTAAGCTAAGTGCTTATAAAATATGACTAAACTCTAATAACAATTAACAAGTGGGTAATTCAATCAAAAAAAAACAAGTGGGTAAAGTAAAATTAACCCTATTATAACCAAATACAAAGATTATTTGAATTTATAGTTTCTTTTTAAATGAAAATGCAATAAATTTATCGTCATCATTATTTTGCATGAAAGACCTGATTGACTGACTGAAATGCAAAATGAAACCAAAGGGATTTTAACTATGATTTGGAAACAACTGGGGATCCAAGTATTACTGTCAAAAGCCTCAGAGTAGTTTTGTTCATAGGATTAGGGATAATTGGATAACTTAATCCTGTGATTGGTTCATTTTAATGGATTTCGGATTACAACACCCTATCTAAAATGCGGGGATTATAATAAAGGTGGGGTGGCAGTGGGACAAATTATCCCAATTTTTGGGATAAATAAGCCTTAAGAAATCCACATGAAATAATATTACAGTAAATAAAATGAGAAAGTTGCACTATTGGGAAATGGTAGAACAGTAAGATGCTTACCTGCTCTTAATCTAATGAGTTCTTGGTTTGATATCACGGTGATACACACAAATAACATTGTGTATATAATTTAGAGCTTGACAAATCTGTAAAAGTGATTAATGCAGGTCAAAACAAGGATAGACACAAAGAAAAACAAACTCAAACTTGCATCTAAAAAGTTGAAATGCCAAACAATGCTAAGATAACCACAGAGATTGGCAATCAAAAGGAAGAAATTCTCAACTAACAAGCTTCTTCTTTTCAATAAATTACCTGAAAAACAACTCCAAAAGAACCATAACCCACTACACGCTCTGCCATGTAAGACAAATTCTGCAGGGTGAATTTCATGGATTAGAATTAATGCAATTACCTTAAGAAAACATGAACCAGCAAGACTAAGGAGAAAAGGGAAAACATGCGTACTCTAAAAACAATAAATCATGCATACACAGCATAAAAGCGAGACTAGAACAGACAATAATAAATGGAGACCAAATAAGAACATACCAGATAGCAAAAGCACCAAGCTAAAGATCACCTCCCAAAAATGGATCATCACTCCCATTTACCCTCAAATCAACCAACTGGAAAACCAAAACAATGTCCGGATCAATTTCCTTCACAAGACTATTCCGTCCTGCATAAAGTTCAAATGTGTAGTAGAATAAACCTTTGAATACCCGGAAAGCAATCAGAATTCAAGCTCAAATCTCCTTAAAATTTACGAAAATACAAAGATGGTATAGATTATCGAAATCTCATGCTCACCAAAGTGGGGCGAATCGTGTTGGGACTGAGCGATATGAACTTCCCGATTAAGCAGGCGGGATCCACTCTTGCCAGGTCCAGGCCGCGGTCGCGACGGTCGCAACCTCAGGCCTAGATTGGGCATTTGTGAAATCAAGGAGTTGTGAGTAGATTAGAGAAGAAATTAAAGTGAGAATAGCAATAACGGGAGAGTACCTACGTCGATGAGCTGTGGACGGCGAAGAGGGCAACAGACGGAGGAGGACAAGAGGAGCTATGGACCGCGGAGCAGACGACGGAGAGGTGCGGATGCCAGAGGCGGAGAGTGAAGACGTGAAGTTAGGGATTTAGGAATTTTTGAGGTCTCTACTATCTATTATTATTATATATTTAGTTTAAAAAAATATTAAGCATAGCGACGGATTGTGAATCCGTCGCTCAAATAAATAAACTTTGATCTAACTGTAAATAATATAGCAACGGATTCTATAATCCGTCGCTAGATAGCGACGGATTACTATATCTGTCACTATCTAGCTACGGATTATAGAATCCGTCGCTATAATTTCGCAAAAATGAAACAATCAAAATTAATAAAACTTTCGAAGTGAACTCGTCTCAAATCCGTCGTAAATCCGTCGCTATATTTTGCGCCAAAGTTTGCCGCTAAAAATAGCTACGTATTTAACGACGGGAATATTCTGTCGCAATATCTATCTCTATTCCGTCACTAATCCGTCGCTAAATAAATATTTAATACAAAAATTAAAATCCGTCGCTAGGTTGTGGCTATTCCGTCGCTAATTTAGCAACGGAACAATTCCGTCGCTAAATCCGTCGCTATATAGGCATTTTTTTGTAGTGGCACTAACATTCAGTCAAATATGGTGTACTTCGTAACTCTTTTGCCAACTGTCTTCACGACATAACTTTTGACCATTGATGTTTAGGCTTCTTTTAGAGCCTCAAACAATAAAAGTAGGGCTGTGCAAAACCCGTCCAAACCGAACAACCCGCCCGAACCCGAACCCGCACCACCCATTCGGTAGCCAACCGAAATAAATTGCGGATATCCGATCCGCATCCGCAATTTGAAGAAGGGTAATTGGGATCGGGTTGGGTTAGGGTTTCTCGCATCCGAACCCGTCCGAAACCCGAACTATATATATATATGTGTATATGTATATATAGAACGACGTCGTTTGAGCTTGTATATATATATATATTCTAAAGTTTAGGGTTTGTCACAAAGGTTCATTTGTGCAGCCAGCAGCCCTACGCGTCTCCCTCTCCCTTCTCTCAGTCTCTGTTCTGAGTCTTCGACTCTTCGTCGTTCTCCATTTCTCCGATTCATTTCTCTGATTCTCTCAACTCTCTCAACTCTGATTCTCTCAGAGTCTCAATCTTTGAGACCTGGGATAGTGAGTTCTGTAATTTCATCGCTAGTCTCTCGTCCCTCGTCCACTTTGTGTGTGCAAAAACCGTCCTCTGCAGTATCAATCGTTGGTGGTCTAGGCTCGACGGCGAGTCGGCGACGTAATCGGTGGTGGAAGCCCCTTGCCCGAACCCTAATTTGAAGGCTTGATTGCTTGAAGCCCTCGTTCTCAGAGGGAAAATTGAGAAACTCATATCCGTCGCTAAAATGTAAACATAAAAATTTTACTTGAAAATATAGCGACGGATTTATATATCCGTCGCTAAATTGTAGCAATTAAAATTATGAAATAAAATCGCGAAAAATTCGTCGCAAATCCGTCGCAAATTTGTCTCTAATTTTTGCGCTAAATTTTACCGCGAAAATTAGCTACGTTTTTAACGACGGAAATATTCCGTCGCAATATCCATCGCTAATCCGTCGCTAATCCGTCGCTAAATTTTCATTTAACAAAAAAATTAAAATCTGTCACTAATTTGTCGCTATTCCGTCGCTAAATTAACAACGGAAAGAGTCCGTCACTAAATCCGTTGCTATTTTCGTGTTTTTTTGTAGTGCAAGTGTTCATCTCTCCAACACAATTTCGTACTAATTTTTTTTATCCCACATATTTTTAATACTTCAATTTGAAAATGGATGTATTTGTAAATTACACAACATATTATCGCCGTCCTACCAGATGTTACATTCCCAAAAGTTATGAACTTACGCGTTATCATGCAATAACCCGCGAAGGGAGGCCTATTATGTATGCATATGTGAGGCATACCATAGGATCAAATGTATATTGGTGTTATCCAAGTCTAGGATGGATTGAATATTTACGAATATTGGGTTTAGATGCGCCTGAAACAACGATCTTTCCAAACGAGATAGAGACGCAAGAATATACTACGATCATCTTCCTTACTCTGCAATTAATTAATTATCCTTGTCGTAAGTGATTTTGTATTTGTAGATTTTTTTTTAACTCTATCATTTAGAAATATCCATTTACTATATAACGTGTTCATTGATGTTCTTCATTCTTTTTACTAGCTTGCAATAATCAAATACATTTGCCTGATGTTAGTGAATGCACTATTACGTGGTTCTCCATTCAAATCGACCCTTCGACTATTGCGGTATAAGAATCTAATTTTTGGGTTATATATTTAAAATTTTTAATACATTCAATTCAATTTGTCGATACCGATCTTACCTATTCTATTTTTTTTTCATCAGCTGAAAATTCCCGATTGTATGCATCGTCATCTAATGCAACATTTCACAACAAAAGCAATTTTGTTGCATTACAGTGTGGCAGTTGACGTTTCAGTCGAAAATATGCACTTTAAATCGGGCATTTCTGATTTCCTGATTGAAAATCATTTATTTCCTGGAGACATTGTGGTTTTTCGACATCTGGGTTTTTTTAAGTTTCAAACTTTATTCTATAAGAGCTCCACCTACAAGCCGCGGAGAAAATTTAATCAATATGGCCCATCCGTCAGCAATCGTCTAATTGAAATCGGTAACATAACGCTATATTTCATAAAATTATATGTTATATTTATTTTTAACTACATATATTAATCGTAATTTCTTTAAATATTAGGACAAATAAGTTTGAGCGCAAGATCTTCAATACCACCAACATTTGAGTTTGAGCAACTGGAGCGATGTAATTCTTTATATACAGATTTCTGTACATTTGGAGCGGTAAGAACATTGTATACATTTAGTAACCGATTCCAACGATATCACTACTTACCAACATCTTCTTATTCCATCTGTAGCATGATCGATTGTGTGAGTTTCTCAACGATGCTAATGTCTTAGACGGACGACCGCTTCAAATTATTGTTGGGGATAGAAAGCTACGACTCTACTTCGATAAAACATTCTACATTGAACAGTGGGAGCAAATAACTGATCATTTTGATATTAAGGTGGATGATGATGTTGTATGCTTCAATATAAATGACAATGTCGTGCTCATGCTAGTTATTGGTAGATGTTATGTTGAGAATATTTATCCGTGGTCAATTACGTACACTATTAATGACAATGTGTTCGGTGAATTGGAAATATTAAATTGGGGCAGTGAATAATACATATTATCTTTCTTTTTAACCTGTTACTATTGTCTCATCAGTACTCCCAATCACTTATTAAATATTATTATGTTGTATAATTACACATTCTTAATATAACTAATAATTAATCATTACCAACAAATCATCAATAATTATTGCGTTACACACTTCTTTTTAACTCACAATAATAATTATAATGTTCCAAAATTATAGGTGAAACATTGTGCACAAAATTTTACTCAAAATTTAACAAAATTTTATTTTTTTGCCGTGTTAGCTTTTTTGATTATATTTTTTTTTTTTTTTTAAAAAAAAAAAAACCTACCACGGGCGATTAATGTCAGTGGTAGAATTTGAATAATTTTTTTAAAATGGAAAATGCTACAACGGGTGACCATCACCCGTTGTAGCATTTTCTTATTAATTTAATTAAAAATACCTACCACGGGCAATTAAGGCCCGTGGTAGAATTTGATTTTTTTTTTAATTTTTAAATGCTACAACGGGTGACCATCACCCGTTGTAGCATTTTCTTTTTTCTTTTTTTTTTAAAAAAAAAATAAAAATAAAGTGGTTCATTCTCTCTAATAGCTATTCCTAGAAACCGTACTTTTAGTTCATCGTGAACAGATGGTGTGATACGTATTGATGTTTGTATTAAATGTTGGTTTTTAATCTGGCCATCAGATCCATCTGTTGGAAATTCTATCCGTCTGCATAGAAGTCGTAGAGAATCATGTTGTTTTTAGTTCAAGTTTTAATCATCCCGCTTCATAGAGCATACAATGCTTGTCTATATTAGAATAGAATATATACTCAATCTTTCATTTCATTTATAAAATACTCACGAATCCTTCACAACTATTTGTTCATCTCTTCAACACAATTTCATACTGATTTTTTTGTCCCACATATTTTTAATACTTCAATTTGAAAATGGATCTATTTGTTGATTACACAACATATTATCGTCGTCCTACTAGATGTGGCATTCCCAAAAGTTACGAATTTACGCGTTATTACGCAATAACCCGCGCAAGGAGGCCTATTATGTATGCATATGTGAGGCATATCGTTGCATATGCTTCAATATAAATGACAACGTCATGCTCATGCTAGTCATTGGTAAATGTTATGTTGAGAATATTTATCCGTGGTCAGTTACGTACACTATTAATGACAATGTGGACGGCGAATTTGAACGATTAAATTGGCTCAGTGAATAATAAATATTATCTTTCTTTTTAGAAGTGTATTTTTCTATTTCGTATACAACTAATCAATTAACTAATCATTAATAACTAATCATTCTAATAACTAACTAATCATTACATTTTTTACTAATCATTTAAATTTACATAATCATTACACTAATCATTATCTTTTTAACTAATCATTTAAGCTAATCATTATCTTTTTAACTAATGATTTAAAGTAATGATTACCGAGTAAAAAAAAATATTAAAAGCTACCACTCCTCACCATGAGGAGTGTTAGCTTTTTCCTACAACTCCACTTCAACACCGGTTTTTTTTTTCACAACATTTTGGAATCCATTTTAAAAATCCGTTTCCGGCGGAAAAAACACCCCTTACATCTACACATTAGCTATTAATTCAACATTTATTTGGTCGAATTCAAGCAAGGATAACATCACAAAAACAAAATTGATCCAAACCATTTTTTCAATTGCACTATATAATATTTGATGTTTTAATTTATATAATTATATATCGATCCAAACCATTTTTTCAATTGCACTATATAATATTTGATGTTGTAATTTATATAATTATATATCGATCCAAACCATCTTTTCAATTGCACTATATAATATTTGATGTTGTAATTTATATAATTATATATCGATCCAAATACTATTAAAATATTATAGTAAATTCATTCTGTGCATCGCACGGGTGAAAATACTATTTTCTATAAGAAAGGTCATAGGTTCAAACCCCATCCCAATCAAAGTTGGCATATTGTTAAACATATACTACGAATATGTTAGAGACTTAGAGTACATTATTCAAAAGTAAGTACCCACTTTATTTCTCTTATTAAATTAAATAAATTAGTAGTTACACAAAAAAAAAAAAAAATACATATGCATTTCTTTAATTTATAATTCAATGTCTACAATGCATTTAGTCTAAAAAAAAATATTAATTATCAAAAAATTTAAAAAGAGATACAATTTCAGTAGTTATATTATCTATATTTTCTACAATGCAAGGATTCCTTACTTTCAAATTTACTAATTAACTAGTATTTTATACGCGTGATGCGCGAAAACTTATGCCCAATATTAAAATATTAATAAATACAAATAATTAAAATGTATAATTCAAATTATATATACACAAATAATATATGTATTTTATACACACATATATGATTTACCATTCATAGAAATTTAATTAAAATATAATCAATTATTAAATTAATTATATAATAATTTTAATAAAATGACAATTAAAGAATAGGAAAAAGATATGATAGATATAGGTGTATGGTAATAATGATGGAGTTAAAAGTAACGGTGTTATAACGGTGTAAGGGTGGTTTTGTATAACAATAATGTAGTAAGGACAATTTTGTCTAATAACATTGAAGTGTACAACATTTAAAGTAAAATGTACACATTTATTAGCATCCAAAAAGAAGGACATAAATCAAGGATATAACCTTGATTGAGACTTATTATGTTTTTAGATTATATTCACTACATTATTCATTGTTTTCTTTTACACTATCTTGTAATTAAGTATCAAAGTTATACTACAAGATAATGTTATATATTTATTTACCAAGTATTATGTTAATAACATGAAAAAAAACAGTTTGAAGTCAATCATATTAACTACTTAGGAGGATTTGTTGACAAAGAAAACATTCAAATAACCCAACAAATTGATTTAAAACTCATTATTAAAAATGTTAAGGTAGGGCGATAGAATATTGTGACACACTTGATGCATTGAAAAGATATTGAGACTACAACATTGCTGGAATCAATCTTTCAAATTCAAAAAATGAACATATGCATGAACATCTCCTATATAATCTTGCATTGATATACTTTGAAATACTTATTTAAAAATAAACATTGGGCATTATCTCATTCGCGCAATTCGCGTGAAAAACTAGTTTGAATAATAAATATAAAATTTTAATTGTTTTAATATAATGTATAAAAATTCAAAAAGTTTCAAACTAAACTCTCTAAAAAGACATTTTATATAAAGTGTTGCAAAAATCTCGTCTAGACATCGATTAATCAGCGCCTAAATGTTAGGCGCCGGCCGGCCGCCTAGCGTATCACTAAAATTGGTGGTCTAGGCGGTCGCCTAAGTGGCGCCTAAG
This sequence comes from Ipomoea trifida, assembly GCA_003576665.1. NCBI lineage: Eukaryota > Viridiplantae > Streptophyta > Magnoliopsida > Solanales > Convolvulaceae > Ipomoea > Ipomoea trifida. The sequence continues at coordinate 14,535,107 of CP025649.1, forward strand.
CACCGCCTAGGCCCCGCCTAATAAGACGTATAATATAATACGGAGTATCAAAATTTGATGAGTTGCTCTAAAATGAGTAAGAAAAACATGATTCTGCTATCTAAAGGTCACAAGTTTAATTTTTGCTAACACCCTTTTAGTCGAGCTTTTAATATAAGGTTTTTCTAATACAATTTATCTTGACATTCCAATAATTTGTTTCCAACGTTAAAAATGTAAAAGAGTGTAATTTTTAAGATTATAGACTGCATTTCTAGACAAGCCATAAAACCTCCAAAAACAAAATCTTAAACCGTAAAACAGTAAACCAAGAAAAAGAAAACTCTAAAAAGTGAGTTCTAAATGTGTCGCACTATCGAACTAGCCAAATGTACGGTATAATGTTGTAAATGTAGCATATAGTATTACAAAATATTACTTGAATAGATCAATTCTTTAACCTGATTAATCAAAAGATCCGACATCTTACCCTTCAAACATTCTCACAAAAATTTTTACCTACTAAGATTTATTTTTACAATAAATGTTTTCATGTGTAAAGAGAGAGAGATTTGATCAAATAAGAATACACCCCCAAGAAAAAATAAAACTAAAAATAAAAAATCACAATCTAACATATCCAAAAACTGGACGGATCCGTCCTAAATTTATAAATGACATTGTACTTTTAATCCTTTCAAAAACCACTCAAAATCCCTAGCGTTTAAAGGTTGCAAAAGCTTCAAATTAGACTTATAAAAAAAATTCCAAAATCTTCCCATATAACACCCTCATCCTACTGAATGTGTCTGCCATTCGATTACAACAGAAAGCTCATGCAAAAGGCAAATATAGAGACCTCAGCAACACCAGTAGTCCAACATCCTGCCTAAATTTAAAAAGCTCTAAGACTCAGTTAGGTCGTTCACTTTGAACCATACATATTACATCACCAATAATCTATTTGGTACTGACCTCGAAAAATTCTATTACCCAAAACATTTAGCTGACATCTAGAAAACTGATAAATATAATGTCAGGTAAAGCTAATCAGGAATATAAACCTAAATCTATGCGATGATGTTGTAGTAGGAAGGTAAACATTACGTCTTCATAAATGGTACAAAACATTTGATAGCATAGATGAAAACACGAGAGCCAGCAACTTCTCTCCTTGCAAACCATTTGCTAGTCACTCGCAATTCTTGAAGGTGACTGCACCCCTTTGAAGGTGACTGCACCCCTTTTCATTACGATGGCACTGCAAAAATCAGTTTAAAATGAACTTAGAACCATAAAGAAAAGATTACAATCAGACTAGTGAAACTCACTGACAATAAAAAGGAATTCAAACAGAATCAGGGCACTCAATTGTTTTAACATTCTAGTACCACAAAGAACCAATGACACTATAATGAACTTGTATCTTGATGAAACAAAAAAGGAGCAGGAGGATTTCAACACAATAAATAAGAAAATTGTTTTGATTTTATTTTTTACATGGGGGTGGGGGTTGGGATCAAACTTATGGCCTCCCACCTAAAGTCCCAGCTTATTATATTCAACCATCTTTGACATATCAAATAGTGAAGCACAAAGGTACAGTAGTAAAGCACATATTTCAGAGTATCAGATTCTTTCACAATTGCATCTTGGGGGGTTGGGATCAAACTTATACGTTATGACCTCCGACCTAAAGCAACAGGCTTATCATGTTTGTCCATCGTTGATATATCAAAGAGTGGAGCGCAAAGTTACAAGGACACACAACTAACAAATACTCACTTTGACCCATTTTACCAGTCATGTTTACTATTCATGGGTAAAACCAATTATTTCTTCTTTGCTTATTTTCATTAGTATTTTTAATTATCTTTTAATTCAATTTTTTGTGTTCAATAGTAATTTTAATGTAGTTTCTAAATATAGAAACTTTATATATTAATACTAAACGTAACATTATGAAAAATTGAATTAAAAATAACTTCAGTCAAGCCCCGTAAATCCGTTAACCGAACCAGACACAAAATGGGACGGAGGGAGTATAAAATCATTGTATACTATCTTTCAACATCAGTCATCCAACACACATAAGCATTGAATCCCTGAAATTTAGGCTATATTTTTGTTCATAACTTGTTTTAAATGACAGAAACAAAGCATGAGATATAATGTTGTTTATAGGGACAAAAGAAATTTAGGTAGCCTAAAAAGTGAAGCGTAGGAGAACGTACTATAAGTAGAAGTATCAATCTGCTCAGGTAGCTCTTTGATATCAACTTCAAACCTTTCCTGAACCTACAAAATCATTAAGCAGCCATGTATTTCAGAATATTGAAATGTATGGACAGCCTGCATTTAGTAAACTTCAGTCTACAAACCTGATTGAGCACATCTGAATCTGATGATGATGAAACAAAAGTTATAGCAAGACCCTTAGTGCCAAACCTACCAGCTCTACCCACCTATCATTTTATGAAGGTGGTTAGGAAGACCTAGATGCAGAGTAAATAAAAATTCACAACAGATTTTAGAAGATATGATATACCCTGTGAAGGTAAGTGTCAGCAGAGTCGGGCATGTCATAGTTAATGACAATGTTAACCCGTTCAATATCAATGCCCCTGCCAACCAAATCAGTAGCCACGAGAATTCTCTTGTGCCCTTCCTTGAAACCCTTGTAACGTGTCAGTCTTCAAGAAAAATACAAATTAGTTAATATTTAATAACATGAAATAAACAACTATCCCTCATTCCCTCCCGTCCCCAAATAAAACAAATAAAATTTTGTTTCAACTCTGCTTGGATCATATAGTTACCAAGAAACTTTTTGGGGTTAATTCACAAGTAGTCAAATTACATGAATACGATACAAATGTTAGAAAGTATACATGTATATAGCAGAAGAGATGGTAACATAATGTTAAAAGAGGCTGATGAAGTTTTACTAACCTCTCCTCCTGAGACATGCCAGAGTGGATGCATATTGATGGAAAATTACATTCAACAAGTAACTTGTTTAGCTCAGCAGCCCTATTCACACTTTTGACAAAGATAACAACTTGATTGAAGTCCAGAGCATCAAGCAAGTCATTCAGTTTCCGATTTTTCTCCATTTCAGTCAATTTGATGTAGTGCTGAAAAATACAAGGGTGTCAAGAAAAGCACAACATTAAATCTTTGGGGGAAAAGAAAGTATACAGGATGCAACAGATAAATACCTGAACAAGTCCATGAAGAGTTAATTTGGCCTCATCATCCACATAAATTTCCATTGGCTGAAAAGAATAAACGTCATAGTAAAGCATATTAGGAGCTTCATGAAGCAAATGCAATGAGCAGGAAATGATTGATTGTAACATCCCAAGAACAAGGTCCAATCCAACAGTGGGGCTACGCCTGGCAGAGACCTTATAAGGCCAACTATTTCCATTGTAGCTCATAGTTACCACACAGCTGACAAAGACCCCAGGAATGACGTTCACCATCAAATATCATATTCCACCTAGTGCCACAATTACCCTCACCCAAGCCTCTCCCACAAGCCTCCACACTCATACTCTTACAATCTCCTTTGTTCCATAAAATGAAAAGTGAAAATAAGACTTATGGAGTTATGGGGAAAAAGACAAATGGCATACAGCTACTGAACAAGTTTAGCAGCAGATACTAACTATTCCAGCTAAGAAGTTAACAGAGCTTTTTTTCTCAAACCACTAAAACCAATCCATGTGGGACAGTGTTGAAGTAAGATTGATAAAATTGACGCAGTATAGCCTGCAGAAAGCTGAAATTATGGAAAAAATAGTAGACTTCTGAATTCAAGTAGAATTTGCCACAGGACATTACATCTTGCATAAACTTCTTGCAAACAGGACGGATCTCCTTGCTGAGAGTTGCAGAGAACATCATAACCTGCTTGTCGTGAGGAGTCATCTTGAAAATTTCCTGGACATCTCTCCTCATGTCTGAAAAAACATGTTACACAGTTATAACACATCCTTTTAGAAGAATTCTACCACGAAATGAAAGAACAGAAACCAATCTAATGACATACCAAGTGATTCAAGCATCTTATCACATTCATCCAGTATAAAATGCCTCACATTTCTCAAAGAAAGACTATTTTCTCTTGCTAATGCAAGTATCCTTCCAGGTGTTCCAACAACAATGTGAGGGCATTCATTCTTCAGTAGATCCTTGTGAATTTTGATATTGACACCACCATAGAAAACAGCCACCTTAATATCTGGCAAATATGTGCTGAACCTCTCAAATTCATGACAGATCTGGAAAAGAAGCATATAAAATGACAGTTATTTTATTTAGCATTAAATAAAAAAACAAATCTTAACCTTAAGAAGACAATGAAATTAAAACTACAGATACTTGCCTGGTAAGCCAATTCCCTTGTATGACAAAGAACAAGGGCAGCAACTTGACCAGCAACAGGTTCAATCTGTTGCAAGGTTGAGAGGACAAAAACTGCAGTTTTGCCCATTCCAGATTTTGCTTGGCAAATTACATCCATACCGAGAATAGCTTGCGGGATACATTCATGTTGAACTAGTGAACCATATACATTGGAGCCAAGGAGGAAGGGTATCTCAGTTTCAGTTAAAAAAGTTTACCATTGTAGTTCTCCAAAATAGTACTGATAATAACTATTTACCTGAAAAAAAAAAAAAAAAGAATTGTGGTAAAGAAGAATTCAATAACTAAAGTACATAAAAGTATTTAAGCAATATGAAATACTCCATAAGTCAATATCAAACATAACCAAACTACAAAAACAATCAAGAAAAGTATATGGAAAGAAAAATTTGCAGACCAACATAAGGATAAAACTCACTAAGATATCAGGTAATAATGCATACACAAAAAATTTACTGGAAAATGATCAACAATGTTCCAAATCACAAGTGATTTCTCTCTACCAAACCAAGAACATATCAATAAGAACAAAAATAAAAAAAAAAATAAAAACAAGGCAAAGAAAAGGCAGGAGTAGTTCATTGACATTGGCATTGCCATTTTAAACACCTAGATTTAAAAAAGGGTAAGTGGAATTAAGAACCTTATTTCCCATGGTAACACCTTAAAACAATTTCCTGATAGATTCACCAATTTAGAAGCATCAAATATGGTATTTTTCAGGACTTTAATAATAATATATTCCAATTAATTTATTGTTTACCAGTGACTTTAAAGAAGCTCTACTGTTTTCATTGCTCAACCACAGAAACTACAACTCTGTGGTAGACTGTACACTATAAGTTGCATATTGAAACTAGAAAGAGAAGGGAACAATTTATGCTGAATAAGACACTCAACACAAGGAAACAGAGGTTACTAACTAAAGGAGGCCAACAAAGAACATTCTGCTTTTAAAATACAACAGTAGGACAATATTATTCTACAATTAACTAATATATAACATAATTCCGAACCAAACACTGAAAATCCTAGATGTTAGTTGGACTTGCCTTCGGAGGGATGCTCAAACCCTGAATCCACAATAGCTCGCAGTAGCTCTGGCTTGAGAAGAAAGTCTCTGAAACCCGAACTGTGAATCCCAACATAACCCCTGGTAATTAAGAAGAAAAGCAAAAGAATAGAGTCAGTACTGTTTTAGTCGGAGCTAAACAACATTAAAAATTTCTTTTATTTCCAAAAAGTAATTGTAGCAGGAACAATTTAACATGACAAGTAAGAAGTTATAGTTTAAAAATCAATTGCATAAAAATTCCAACATTCAAACATATTCAGTATAAAAATGTTAGAAAGCAAACACACCTTTCCAAGAAGCATGTAAAACCCCAAATAGTATATTGACAGAAAGTAAGAAAAATAGGAATTTTATATAAGTATATAAAGTATTAAAATTACAACCAAAACAAAAAAAACAAAAAAAAAAACAAAAAAAACAAAACAAAAACAAAAACAAAAACAAAAACAAACAAAAAAAAACAAAAAAAGACTTTATTCAATACAAAAGAACGTCATAAGATAAACAAATAGATGTTAGAGTGAAGCTCACTTCTTAACGGACTCGCCGTTGACTTTAGCTCCGACGGAATCGGGGGCTTTTTCGTCCTCTTCCTCGTAGTCGAGAAGCTCCTCCTCGTAAGCATCATTCTCCTTGTTTTCTCCCATTACTACTTCTTCTGTACACCCAAAACACAGATCGAAGCAGAATAATAATTAGACGTAAAACGACTGAAACGAACCTTATTCAAGTCATTATCTTAATCCAAGAACACAATTTTGAACACAAATATGGTCTCAAACCAAAAGTCTTGACTTTTATCCGCTTACCTTGTAGAATCTATATGAGAGAGTAGGATTTTGGAAGGGATTCGTGTTAGCGGTTAGGGTTTGAGTTCTGCAGAGAAAACGTTAGGCTAATCGAAAAAAAACGAAAATTTAGAGAGAGGAGAGAGAGATGGGGAGATAGCGATAGGGTTTTGCCAATCAGAGACGCTGATTAAAAAGGGAAGACGAAAGAACTAGTTTGACGATTTTGTCCCGGGAAGAGTCTGAAGCTCATGTGAAGATACTCACCGCCTCTTTCAATTTAAATAATTTATGGCCTGTTTGGTTGGATGTAATTTGGGGAAAATTGCAATTCAGTGAATTCTCAAATTACAGTGTTTGGTTCGAGGAAATCGCAATTCCGCAGAATTGTAATTCCTTCCAAATGATGAATTGTAATTCATGGGTACCCCATGAATTGCAATTCGGTGGAGAGGAGGGCAATTTGTTGGTGTAAAGACAATTTTGTCCCTCCTCCCATCCGCTCTGTCTTTTTTTTTAATTTCTTGAAATAATAATAATAATAATAATAATATATTATTACTATTATTATTTTGAATTATTATTATTATACTTATTATTATTATTATTATTATTATTATTATTATTATTATTATTACTACTACTACTATTACTACAACATCTACCACAACATAAGAGCATTTTAGTCATTTTTTCACTTCTTACCTTTCAATCCCATGTACTCCTATTTCTGCATACCAAACACTGTAATTTCAATTCCTACTTTATTCATTGAATTACAATTCCACCGAATTACAATTCTTTTCCACCCGAATTCCCTCCTCCCAACCAAACGCTCTGTTAATCATTTTAATCTCACCATTAATTTTTTTATTTTATAATTTTATAAAGGGGAAATCACCGATTTGGTCCCTCGATTGTTGTCAAACTGTCAATGTTGTCCTTTAATTTCTTTTTCATCGATTTAGTCCCTGAAAATAAATGTTTTTGGTCACATAACTCCATCCGGCCACATTCCGGCGAAAGCTCCATTTTGATAGGGGTAAATATGTCTTTTCCTTTTCTTAAATACTTCTCCTTCTTCGCATAACACCAAAGAGCACAGTTGACTTTATATGCTATGAGGTTAGACCGACTGCGACCAAAATCGACCAAAATTCACTCTCCATTTCTGCGGGATCTGTTAGTCCAAATTCGAATTCGACGAAATTGAAGAATCAAAGGAGCAACATCAATGACGAGTCGGAGGATTAATGGGTTTGCTGTGACTCCAAATTGTAAATTTTTGAAGTTAGGGTTTTTCAAAGTTAGGCTTATGGTTTTTAATTGTTTAGCTTTTTCGTATACTGAGTGCATAGACAACTAGGGTTGTTGCCAATTTAATACTGGTTGATGTTGTTGGTGTGAACTTTTTTTTCATTTCTTTAGCTTTTTGTCAGTATAATAGTATCTTTCGAATGGCCTTTACTGTTGTTAGGTCCACCAGTGGTGTCAGACTGTTAGTATAATGTTGTTTATTTATGATTGTTGTTTTGGGGAGGACCATATGTGCTTTGAGTGTTGTGTACTCTGTATATTAATATTTTGGGGGTGGGGACCATGTGCTTGTTCTTTTGTTTTTTATTGTCTGTGTCTGCATTTTTGTTAACTGTTGGTGTACATTGTATTTTTATTTTTGCTAGATGATGGGGAGGAAGATTCTATTTTTACCATAAAACTGCATATTGGTGGTGATATGATCTTCAAACCTATGTTTAGTTATAAAAATGGATTAGTAGAGTATTTTGACCATTTTAATTGTGATGAAGGTAGTATTTTAGATTTGAAGAGGATGGTCAAAATGCTTAAGTTTTGTGACAAAAAAGTTCAATTTTGGTATGAGTATGGGAACACAAGAATACCTAAACTTATGAAACTAAGTAGTGATGCTGATATCATAGGGTTGATAACTGATATTCCAGTGAATAAGGAGTTGGACATATATGCAGAACATTTGTATGATGACCAATGGGACTATGATGTAGAAATCTCTAGGGAACTACGAGATGATACCCTATTGCATGATGGTGTTTTGAGTGAAGATGAAAGCTGTGATAATGATTATGGGAACCAAGCTGATGTTGAAGGACTTGCTAAATAAACAATCTTAGGGACACTGCTACTAGTTCAAAACCTAAGGGAGATTTAGGAGAACACATTGAAGATTTTGTTAAGGTTGAGTGCAATCTGTCAGAACAGGTTTTAAGAAGATTATGTGATTCAGATTCAAATAGAGCAATTCATAGGTCAATCAATGTGTTTGAAGAGAGAAACTTAAAAAATGAAGGGTTTGAGTTTGTGATTGGAATGGTGTTTAGTTCTTCCAAAGAATTCAAGTGGTCAGTCCAATATCATGAAGCAATGAGACAAAAAGATGTAATGTTCAAGAAGAATGAGGCTAGAAGAGTTAGGGTAATATGCAGACACAATAAAATCTGCCAATGGAGTATTTTTTGTTATAGAAGCAATCCAGGTTCTCCTTTTACTGTCAAAACATACAACAATGTGCACACATGTGGGAATCAAGATGAGAACAAGGTTGTGACCTCAAGTTTTCTTGCAAAAGTCTTCAAGGATGATTTTAGGGTGAATAAGGAATGGGGCAGAGGAGCATGTGAAATCAAAGTTTCACTGTCAGTTGACTAGAAATCAGGCCTATTTGGCAAAAAAGAAAGCTTTAAAACAAATAGATGGTCTTGACAGTGAACAGTTCAAGGAACTCAATGATTACTATGAAGAGCTAAGAAGAAGTAATCCTAGAACAACTGTGAAAAATGAAGCTAGACAGTGAGTTCATTGCTCATGGAAAGCCTAGGTTTGAAAGGTTATACATTTGCTTTGGAGCATGCAATGAAGGGTTTGTAAGAGGATATAGACCTATTATTGGGCTTGATGGCTGCCACCTAAAGGGTAATAAAAAAGGAGGTCAACTCCTGAGTGCTATAGGTTTAGATGCTGATAATAGCATGTTTCTAGTGGCCTTTGCTGTTGATGAAATTAATAGAGGAAGGCAAAGATAAGTGTGCTATATTCACTGCTTATAAATCAGTTGATGAAATTTACCAAGTTGGTGATGAAAACTTCAAGCCTTTCAAAGTAGATTTGAGTAGTAGGCAGTGTAGTTGCAGGAGATGGGACCTTAGTGGCATCCCATGTACACATGTCATTGCAGCTATAAGGAAAAAGGGTGACTTGCCAGAACACCATGTGCATGACTGTTATTCAGTGTAGCACTATCTCAGATCATATGACCCTGTAATCTTGCCAATTAGAGCTCTAGAATTATGGCACAAAACTGCTATGCCACTGCCACCAAAGTATAAGCCACAACCCGGAAGACCAAAAAAGAAGAGGAAAATTGATCCAGTTGTAGAGAAGCCAGATCAGAAAAAGGGTACCAAAAAAGGTGAAGTTAAAAAGTGTAAACTTTGTGGCATGAGAGGTCATAATAGGACAACCTGCAAGGGAAAAAGCCAACAGGTAACCAGATTGCTATATAACGTAGTGACATTTGTTTATATCTTACATTCTGCTATACTTACTCCATGTAGGTACATGAACCAGATTGCCAGGGTGTACCAAAACCAGACTCCCATGTGGCTCAAAATAATGATCTTCAAGGCTGCTATACTTAGCTTAGTATGATTTTAGCTATGCTTTTGGCCAGTATGGTATGGGTATGGTGTATGGTATGGTTTTGAGCAGTATGACTTAGCTAAGTATGGTTTTGCCTAGTCAGGTTTTGGCCAATATGGTTTTGACCATTATGGTTTTGCCCAAACCTGGAAACTCTTGCTTTCATTGTTGAACATAATTAACCATTCACTGGATAATCAAATCTACTTCAATGCTGCGAAAATAAAATTACAATTCAATGCTGGAAAAAATTAAACTAACAGTATCAAAATCACTGGATAATCACTGAGAAATTAAACCATGGATAATCAAATCACATTTGTTCATTACAACTTCAATTGCCATTGCATTCAAAAAATTACAACACTTAGCCACGGGTAGTTTAACTAATGGAATTATTTTTCTTTGCATTAGAGAAAATAAAGACAATATAACTAATGAAATTATTTTTCTTATTTAATTTATTGATAATGAATATTTTTTTAAAATAAAGGCATAAGATTTTACAATTGCACCTTTTTTTTTTAATTTAAAGTCTTAGTTACATGCCTTGAAAGTTGAATCCCTTTCCCTCGTGAACATTTCTCCCCGTTGCTTCAAGACTTCTGTCACGATTGAGCCTTGAATCCCTTTCCCTCGTGAACATTTCTCCCCGTTCATTTTTTCACTTCAAGACTTTTGTCACGATTGAACATGGAGAACGAAATTGAACAACTCAGGGATCCTTACGCTGCACCCCAACAACCAGTTCACATTCCACCTCCACAAGGAGTGGTCGCGGGGAAATTCCAGTGGGCGCAATCCCTACGCCGCCGAACATCCCCAAGAGTCGGGGAATGAAATTCAAGACACTAGTACAAAAAAGCACATAAAACACTGACATTTAGCTACTGTTCTTGTAAGAACAGTAGTGTATTCTTAAAAAAAAACGCGCGGTGGCAATTTTGTAAATAAGTGAAGAACATTCCGCTACTGTTGTTCGAAGGAACGGTAGCGATTTAAAAAACAAAAATAGGCGCTTGATATTCCGCTACCGTTCTAAGATGAAACGGTAGCGGAATAAATATTAAAAAAAATTAAAAAATATATATATAATTAAAGAAAAACATAAACAATTCGAACGAATAACAAGATCAGATCTGCGCCTTCTTCACCGCAACCCGTCTTCACCATTTCCTCACAACCGCAGCCTCCACCGCAGCCCAGCCGAGCAGCCTCCACCGCAGCCCAGCCAAGTAGCTCCACCGCTACCGCCTACGCCTTCCACCATCGCAGCCACCACCGTAGAGCAGCTTCCACCGTAGCCCGCCGAGCAGCGTCCTCCTCAGCCAGATCTGTCCGCACCGCACCGCCATTGCAACCGCGACCACGCCACCTCCTCAGCCACGGAGACCGCGCCTCCGCCTCAGCCACCGCTCCAACGCCTCCGCCTCAGCCACCGCGACCAGCCGTCGCACCTTTGCAGGTTAGGTTTTTTTTAAAAAAAAATTTGTTAATAATATATTTGTTTTATTATTATGGTGAAGATGGAGGGAGCTTAGTGGCAGCGTTGCGACGGAGGGTGAGAGATCTGTGACGAACGGAGGGTGATAGATCTGCGACAGAGGGGGAGAGATCTGCGACGGAGGGTGAGAGATCTGTGACGGAACTCTGTTTTGATTTTCCTACCTTTTCATGTAGCTAGGGTTTGCCGATCTGGTAATCTATTTATCCTTTTTTCACTACATTTCTCTAACAGAATAGGATACTTGTTGATTTGTGAAGTTCTTTAAGATGACAACTGAAAAAGTTGGATGTGAGCAAGATAATTCGTTCCCTGATAGCTTCAACCTCAATTATCTCAAAGTTTATTACGGTAATTTACATCATATTATTTAGTTAGCTACGAATTACTTGAAATTATGGTAAATTTATATTTAAAGAAAAATTATGAACTTTGTAGTGTGGACAGGATTTCTTAGGGATTTGTTACAGCTGGGGTGTTGCCAACATTGAGTGGAGATAGGGTTTATGGTGACAACTCTTGTTTTTGTTGCTGTTGGGGTCATTGTGTCTCTTTGTGCTACAATCTGCTGCAACAGAGGGCCCTCCACAAAGCTGTGAGATTAATTGAGCTAGCTCCTTTTGTATTTTGTTTTTCCCCGTTGCCATTGGACTTGTTAAATGAGATATAAAACATGGAAGAGTGGAAATAACTGCCAGTTTGAATTAAATAGCTATTCCTATTCTAATGATTATTTTCATTCACCAATTAACTTGTATTAGAATTGGTGTGATTTCTTATATATATAGTAGCAATTTAGTATAGAATTTGAGTATGCGAATCTTGACTGTTTTGTTTCCTTCCAAACAATTCTTTTGATATATATGATTAATATTATAGAGCCAATTCAAATGGTCTATTATTGGGCTAAAATTGTGGTTTTTCATGCAGCTAAGTATTGATGTTTTCATAGTGTTCCATGGAATTTGCTTTGAGCATGGTTAATTGGTTACTAATTCATACACCTGATATTATGGAGATTTATCACCTCATTTAGTCATTTTTGTTTTTACACTGCCTGAATACCTGAGCACCATGGACCAAAATTATTTAGCAAAATATTTTCTTATGCTTGCAGACTTGGTACTTTCAAATAAGCTAGTCCTCTATGATCTTGAAAGTCAGGCCATTGGATGGACAAAATATAACTGTAAGATATTTCCTATTCAATACATTACTTTGTCTTTGTTTTAGTTAGATCATATTGTTTCCCAGTACATGGTCTATATTTCTCCATTTCTTTTCCTGTCAATCCTGCTTGATTCCAAGTGATGTTTTCAATCTCACAGAAATCACTGTTCTTGCTACCTCGTAATGGCAGAGAGAAATCTTCGTGGTGACACTAAATCAGTGTGTTGGCTTGAGGTAGTTTCTCTTTCTCTACATGCATGTTCTGTTTACTTTTTTTTTTTTTTTTTTTTGATAATCATGTTCTGTTTACTTGTTACTTTATTAACTGATTTTGTATTATTAGCTTTTTGAGTGTATGTTATTGGGTAGGAATTTGATAGTTGTTTACTATTTCTATTTGCATTATGCTTACTACCTTATCATTGTTTATTTGATTTCTTTCTATGTTTCTGTGGAGATTCATCTTGTTGGCAAGAACTCTAAATCAGGATGAAAGGGATCTGCAGCTCTCTGTAAATTATCTTTTGTTTTTATGTATGATTTTTTAAGAGAAACTGGTTTTTCTTCACCCATATGTTATATTGAAGAATTGTATGTATTTTTGTTGTAAATTTTATCAAGGAGCTGTTTAGTATGGTTACTAGAAATACTGGTGATGTTTATTTCATTGATTCTTTTTTAAGCTTTGAAGTATTGTAGTTTCAATTCACAATGTTTGTGTGAGAATTGCAGGTTGAATATTATTGTTTTGGTTTTAAGTAAAATAAATAAATTAAAATATTTTTAAAAATATATATATAACAATCCGTTACTAGCGGAGATTTTTTTTTATTTTTTTATTTTTTTTAATTATAGATCATCCGCTACCGTTCCTAGCTAAGAACGGTAGCGGATGCTTAATTTTTCTTCTAAAAAATACTAATTCGCTACCGTTCTTAGCTAGGAACGGTAGCGAATGATCAAATATTAAAAAAAAAAAATTAATCCGCTACTGTTCTTGTAAAGAACGGTAGCGGATGATTAGACTTTTCGCTACTGTTGTACAACAGTAGCGAAAAGTCAGCGACATTCAGAGACTGTCCCATCCGCTACTGTTGTACAACAGTAGCGAAAAGTATTTTACAACAGTAGCGGATGTGCAGTTTTGTACTAGTGAGATCAAGAAGCGGTTCACATCCCACCTCCCTAGTGAGTGGTCGATGGGGAAATTCCGGTGGGCAATCCATACGCCGCCGAACCTCCCCAAGAGCCGGGGAATGAAATTCAAGATCAAGAAGCGGTTCACATCCCACCTCCCCAAGGAGTGGTCGGCGGGGAAATTCCGGTGGGCAATCCCTACGCCGCTGCACCTCCCAAGAGCCGGGGAATGAACTTCCACATCAAGTAGCTACGAACGCCGCACCATCCCAGGCAATTCCACCAGTCGCTCTAGTTCTCAACGTTCCTGTACATCCCCCTTTTATTTCGTGATTGGATTTTCTCAGCCTAGGGTCATTATGTCGAGATCTAATTCCAATTAGGGGTGGGCACGGGTCGGGTTCGGGTTCGACCCGCGCTCATAATGGTCACCCGAAATTATTTCGGGTATTCTCTTTTAAAGCCCGAAACCGAACCGAAAATCTTCGGGTAGTTTTCGGGTTCGGGTGTTTCGGGTTCGGATTTGGTCGGGTTCGGGCTTGGAAACCCGAAATTGTAATATTGTTCTAAAAGCTTTGAAAACTGTGAAATTTTATATCTTTAAGCAATAAAATTTTGGAAGCAAACCTAAAATTGAAAATCCAATCTAAACAAAATAAAAACTATAATACCAACACTTAATTACAAACCGTGGCCATTTTACATCTTACAAAAATATGATGCAAAATATTACAAATTTGCATTCTACATTTACTGAATACAAATACTAACACTTAACTAAATTTACAAATAAAGCACAGGTTTGAGGGGCTGCTGAAATGCCAAAAAGCTGCTTCAAAGATCAAACTGTAAAATTCCAAAAAACATAATTCAATAATATGCAAAAATTATTGTCTAAGTTTTTCATAATGTCTTCCATATTCCATCCATATAAATATAACCAGAACTGCTGCTCAGTACCTTATCCAATTTAAGCATTCTATTTCATCATTCATTCAGCAGTGGCCTTACCAACACAAGGCTGAGAGGGACTGCTGAAATGCAAAACAGCTGCTTCAAAGTTCAAACTGCAAAATTTCAAAAAACATAGTTCAATAATATGCAATTATTGTCTAAGTTTTTTCATAATTCCTTCCATATATAAATATAACCAGAACAGAAGGTCAGTACTTTATCCAATTTTAAGCATTCTATATTTCATCATTCATTCAGCAGTGTCCTCACTAGTCACTAACTAAACTGTTAACAATAAAAGATTAAAAATTTAACATGAGAAACTAAAAACTAGAATAATCATACAAATATGTGTCTTTAATTAAAACATATATAACAATTATAGTGTACCAAAATACACAGCACAAGGCTGAGGAGCTGCTGAAATGCAAAAAAGGTGCTCACTGCTCAGTACTTATCCAATTTTCTCATTCTACAATTCATTCAGCGGTGTCCTCACCAACTAACTGTTAATAATAAACGATTAAAAATTTTAACATAAGAAACTAAAAACTGTTTACTAAATTAAAATCGATCAATCAATTAACATACGGAAATATTTACCAAACAAAAATACAAAACATTTCACCACCTCCAATTCTGCTAGTTTAGTAGTTTACCAATTCACCACAGTTGCAAATTTCATTGCTAAGCTTCCCAAAAAAGTCAAAAACATTCTAAAAACAAATATGTTAATTGATTGAATAATAATTGAACTATTGAAATATTGAATGAATATGGAATATTGCTCAACATAGCACTAAAACTTACAAGTTCTTACTTTCCACGTAGCAACAGCAGTCCAAGAATAATCATAACCTCAAAAAATAACAAAAAGTCAAATATCATAACTTCAAAAAATACCATAATCATTTTACTTATCAAGAGTATTTGGAGTTGAGTGATCCACAGCCACATCTATGACATAAATATAAGAATAGTGGTGTTAGACAAATCACATGATACAAATAATAAAACATATTACTCTTAAGTCATATATCATTATATGAAATAAGTTATTACCTTGTTCTATTTTCTCAAGAAGATTGCAATCCTCCTCAATATTGACTGGTTTTGCGCAAGGTCTAATCCAATCTTGGGCACAGATTAATGCTTCCACCATTTTTGGAGTCAAGCTACTTCGAAAGTCATCTAGTACCCTGCCCCCAGTACTAAAGGTTGATTCAGATGCAACTGTAGAAATTGGGACAGCTAGAACATCTCTTGCCATTTCAGCCAAGATTGGAAATCTTGGTTGATTCACCTTCCACCAGCGCAAGATATCAAAGGATTGTTCATCTTCTACATCCTCACCCAAATATTTGTCCAGTTCTGTCTTTTCAATTGCAGAACCAGATTGATTTTTGAATTTTTTAAATCTATTCATTAGACCACCAATGCCTTGACAGTCAGAACCAGAAACTACATAATCTGAAGTTGAAGAAATTGACCCCAAATTTTCAAAACCAGATTTTGGAACAAGAGATGACTCATTACAGTTTCTGTATGCATTAAACAATCTGTAGGCTGCCTCTTTAATCATTTTTTCAAGCTTTTTCCCTTTCTCTAAACCATACATTTCTGTTAAGACAAATGTGAGGAATTCCAATTTTTTAGTTGGATCAAGAATTACAGCAATGTAAATCACTTTATTCATTTGCTCAGGCTGCCCCCAATACTTTTCAAATTTTGATTTCATCCTATTTGCCATCAAACTAAGATCAATATTAGTGGAACATTTCCAATATTGCAAGATATTATCAATTGCACTGATTTCAGGCATAAATGAATTGGAAGTGACATATAAACTCCCTGAAACCCTAACTGTCATGTCATAGAAGAATTTTAAAAAGCTAACCATTCTTCTCACAACATCCCAATCAGTGTCATTTGGGACTCTAAGTGGTTCAACATTCAATTCCTTTTCAAACTGAGGATCCTGCCTATCATATCTCTCAAAAGCCCTTTGAAATTTTTCTGCAACATCTAGCATCAAATAGGTGTTATTCCACCTAGTTGGCACATCTAAACAAAGAGATTTCTGACATTCAATTTTTTCCCTCTCAGCACAATCCTTAAACTTTTTTAGCCTAGCTGGGGACTGCCTAACATACCTAACAGCAGCTCTAACAGCATTCACAGAATCAGATATGTCCTTTAAACCTTCATGAACCACTAAGTTCAGAATGTGGGCAACACACCTCATATGTAAGTGCTTAGAATCACAAATGCTTGTTCCCCAATTCTTTAAAACAGATTTTAATGACCTAATTGCAGTATCATTTGCACTTGCATTGTCCACAGTAACACAAAAAAGTTTGTCAATCCCCCATTCAATCAAGCACTTCTCAATTGCTTCAGCAATATCAGCACCTCTATGAGATTCAATGGGAGTAAAATTTAACACACTTTTTTGCAACTGCCAATCTTTATTTATCTAGTGAGCAGTGAGACACATATATGACAATCTTTGATTAGATGTCCAAGTGTCAGTTGTAAGAGAAACTCGTTGTTTACTCTCTTTAATTATCCACTTCATATTTGCTTTTGTTTCAGTAAAAATTTCAAAGCAATCTCTAGTGATTGTTCTTCTAGATGGCAAAGCAAATGTTGGTGGTAAAGAAATACTGACAAAGTGCTTAAAACCAGATTTCTCTACAACACTAAATGGCAGCTCATCAGTTATAATCATTTCAGCAATTGATTTTCTTACATAGCTATGGTCGAACCTCCAATTGCTGGGTTGGCCTAAAACAGATTCCCCCTTATCATTTACCAGCAACTTGTTAACTTTGAATTGTGTTTGGCCTGGATTTTTTATGTTAGGGTTCTGCTTGCATGAGACCATGTGAATTCTTAGATTAGTTGTTCCATGTTTTTTAGGAATTGCAGCCCAAACCCTCTTACAGACATACACTTGGCTTGTATCAACTTATCATCTCCATCCAAAATTTTTTCGAAATGAACCCAAACATCTGATCTGTCTTTCATTTCTTTCCTTTTCTTAGATTTCTGTTTAGTCGTATCAGGTTCCATTTGTGGATCAGATGTTTGTAAGTCAATTTGTTCATTTGGTTCAGCCATCTGTAATTTGCAAAAATTTTACGTTTTAACATGGTTGTTGTAAACTTAAAGTATAAATTAAATTTTAAAACTCTATATAAATTTCAATTCACATATCACATATATATACACATACAATTCATAATTAACGAGATTAAGTTTACTTACCTTTTTTTCTTGAAAAGCAACTATAAAAGCCTCTTAGCCTCCTCAGCTCCTCTAGACCTCTCAAATTTTCTGGGCAGTTTCTGAAAAACACATAAAATAAAGTATTTAGTTTCAATAACAAAGTATATAGTTTAAACACATTCATATTACCTACAACACATACACAAAGCAAACAAAAAACACAAAATTTATAAACCAACATCACCAAATCTTCTTCCAGTTTACAGTTTAAACTGGAATTTAGCTATTTCAAGCCAGCTGAAATTCCAGTTACACTTGAAATTCCAGTTTAAACTTCAAGTTCCAATTTAAACTAAACATTCCAGTTTCTGGAATGAGTTAAACTGGAATGAAAATTCCAGTTTCTCATTCCAGAAACTGGAATGTTTCTCCTGTAAACACTAAACATAACATAGCAACACAACATATACAGATATACGTAATTTCATATGACCTACAACACATATGCAAAGCAAACCTTTAATTTTTTGAAAATAAAAATAAAAATAGCAGTAGGCTGTTAGCCTTTAACTGAGTTACTCCATAACCAGGCACCCAGACTGGCAGAGACAGAGAGGAGAAAAGAGGGTTTCCTAACTCCTAAGTAAAAACTAGATATCTTCAAATCTGAGATCTTTACAGTAAAAAACACTCAGATGAAGATCTAGGGTTTCCTAAGTAAAACTAGAAACAAAAAAACAAAACAAAAAAAATACTTGTTAGGCAGATAGGTCTCGAAAGCTCGAAGGTCCGAAGGAGATATACAGCTATGGATTCCTGCCCTGCAAATGAGTTAGATGATGTTAAACTTATTATGAGTAGATGATGTTATAGAGGACTAAGTCTCGAAGTGGAGTGGAGACGGAGTCACCGAGTGACTAAGGGTGAGAATCGGAGAGGCGGTCTCCGCCTCGCTGGTCAGGCAGAGACGGAGAAGACACCGGTGAAGGCTCTGGTCTGGGGCTCTAGGCGACGCGTCAAGGTGGGAGATAGAGAGTGAGAGAAGTGACCGGTGACTGGTGAGATTTGGGAGAGTGAGAGGCTGGCTGAGAGCGTTTGAGTTGAGGTCTTGAGTCTTGAGGAGGGGGAAAGGTGAGCGGTTGCGGTATGCGGAAACAAGGGTTATGAATTCTGAAACCCTAAACATATTTATATACGAATATTGTTCGGGTTACGGGTCGGATTCGAAATTTTTTTACTAAACCCGTAACCCGAACCGAATTAACATAATACAACCTTGTTTTGTTCGGGTATGGCCCGTATATGCTCGAATCCGACCCGTTTTGGGTTGGGCGGGTCGAATTCGCGAGAAATTCGGGTCTGACCCGTTTTTTGCCCACCCCTAATTCCAATTATACTCCAATGTTGCAGAGCAATTCCAATTAAAGCATGTGCTCCATCTCAACTAAAAGCCTAAGCTGATAGTTGGACTGCACATATTATATTTTATCTTTTTGGGTGGCGGGGAGATTCGAACCCATGATCTTTTACATGGCTCTGATACCAGGATCTTTTACATAGCTCTGATACCAAATTAAAGCATGTGCTCCATCCAACTAAAAGCCTAAGCTAATAGTTGGACTTCACATATTATATTTATGCTCACACGGAACGTGTGCGGTGGATTCCAAGCGCAACACGTGGAAGTCTCTTTGTGGGTGACGTGGACCCCCTCAACGTGTGCGGTGGATTCCAAGCGCAACACGTGGAAGTCTCTTTGTGGGTGACGTGGAGATTCGAACCCATGATCTTTTGCATGGCTCTAGTACCAAATTAAAGCATGTGCTCCATCTCAACTAAAAGCCTAAGCTTATAGTTGAACTGCACATATTATATTTATGCTCACAATTCCGGCAAGAACGACGTATCTTCTGTTACAAGAGCATTGTTTTCAGCCGCCATAGAAGGACTGAGAAGGATGGGGAATGTATATGCAACTTATGCAGCTAGGTTTGAGTTGATGGGTGTAACTGATTTAATTGAAAGGGTCATTGTGTTAAATGCTAGGGGAAAAGCTGCTGGGTTACATTTGCTTGATTGCCTTCTGAGGGGTCTAAAATGGCTTCACCGTATTGGGGATTCAACTGTTCTATGGACAACAAGGGTCAACAGGTTGATAGACGAACTGATATTATTTGGAAGTTATTTTTTCACTGATGAGGAGAAAAGGGTTGGAGATTCTTAAGACTCCCTTCGGTGGAAGCAGCTCAATGCATACTTTGGGGTTTTATCCCGCACGAATTATCTAGTACGTAGAACTGTAGAAGGTAGACATTTTATCCTGCACAAATAATCTAGTATGTAGATTGTAGTAGATATTATCTGTCATGTCCTCCCATTTTGATCTCATATGATTCTCAATATACAAAAGAAATTGATTTGGTTTCTCCCTATTCCATATACACTGCAAAGTAGTAGAAGGTTGAGCCTAGGCTATGGCATTATATATTGATTTTAGGGTGTAATAATTTTAAATACTCCCTCCGTCCCGAATTGGATGTCGCATTTACTTTTTGCACGCTTTTTAAGAAATTAAAGTAAATGTGATGTGTTTTCCAATTATGCCCCCAACTTTTTCACTTTTGGAAATATAAGTAATAAAGAAACCAAAAGTCATAATGGTAAATTGGGAAAAGTAGAATAATGGTGATGTTCAATTTTGGAAAGAGGACAACATTTTGGGACAAACTAAAAAGGAAAGTAAGACAGGTAAAATGGGATAGATGGATTTCAAGTGCCTTGATCTTCAGAAAAGAACTTATATGCTTGTTCTTCTGAAGGGCCTCCGGATTTCAAATGGCTTGATCTTCAGGAGGTTTGGATCAACATGATATGCATGATTTTCAAGGAGGAACTTTTACATTTAGGATCATGGGGCTTTTATTTTCATGATCATGATCTCTAATTCTCTAACTAGGCTTCAAAGCTATTTCTATGATTTTTCTTAGGATGAATACATAGAAATAAAAAGGTCCTATTTATAGCTGTAGGATAAAGAGTTTTGATAGGTTCAAATTCTTTTGATATTATCTAATTAACAAATTAGATAATATCAATATTATCCAAATATATATTCAAATATTCTAATATTATAAAATGATAAAAATTATCAAATTTTAAGTGTCAATAGCTGTGGACCCAGGTCCACCTCAAGATGGACCTGAGTCCCAAACTACGTCGTTTTGTCTTTCTTTTTTTTTTCTTTTTTTTTTTTAAATAGTAAACATATTGCTGAATATAGAGTTGTCCAAAAATGTGTGAATGTAGAGGTTTCAAAGTGTGAATGTAGAGTATAGAAATCGTGAATGTAGAGTTGCCCAGAAATGTGTGAATGTGGAGGTTTCAAATTGTGAATATAGAGTATAGAAATCGTGAATGTAGAGTTATGCATGTGTAAATCTGTAATAGAGTTAAGAAGTTCTAGCAACTTGTAGCCCTGTAATGAGTGAATGTGGAGTTCTCAAGTCGTGAATATGGAGTATAGGACATGTGAATATAGAGTTTTGAATGTGTAAATGCATAACAGTGGTAATATAGTTACTAAACATATAATCCTGTAATGTGTGAATGTGGAGTTTACAAATTGTGAATGTAGAGTATAGTGTATGTGAATGTAGAGTTTGTGTTCCACATTTCAGGCCAATATGTTTAGTAAAAAAAAAAAAAACGGCGTCGTTTTTGGACCCAGGTCCACGACATAACTACTGTTAATCATCAAGATGGGCCAACGTATGGTACAATAAACAAGATGGGCCAAAGTATGATACAATAAACAAGATGGGCCTAAGTTTTATAAGCAATCTTATCAAGGTGTGTTTTTGGGCTGGCTAAAGTATAACTTTTCTTGAATATTCAGAAGAGGTTCACAAAAAACGCGCCAGGTAAGGAGGGGTTGAACCTACAACTCTCTACATAGAACACAAACGTTCTATCCACTGAGCTATAAACACTGCTCGATATTATTATGCACTTTTTGTTTACTTATATCTATTTGTTTCTTATAAGAATATTCCCCCAAACACCAGAAATATTATGAACCCTAGCAATGGGGTTGGAGTGGGGAATAGGGTCTCCATTCCCATTCCCCGTCTTGCGTAGATTTTTTGGAGACAAGGATTCTCCGTAAGGACTTTTTGTTCCATAGAATATTATTTTTTATATA
Source organism: Ipomoea trifida (assembly GCA_003576665.1). NCBI lineage: Eukaryota > Viridiplantae > Streptophyta > Magnoliopsida > Solanales > Convolvulaceae > Ipomoea > Ipomoea trifida. The sequence goes on from CP025649.1 coordinate 14,557,255, forward strand.
AATTTTTATTTTATTGTTAGAGTAAAGTAGCTTGATGTCTTCAATTTGTTAGATACCTTCAAAATTGTTAAATGGAAGTTTACTGAACATATTCCTTCGGGCAATCATATTTCTATGGATCAATTTCAACATATAGTATTTTTTATTATCTAGTGCATTGTTGTATTTGATGTTTTTATTTACATAGTGTCTCGAGAGCATTCTAAATTAAAGCTAAATATTATTTCCTCTCCTTGTTGAATGTTTTCAAGAATTTGAAGTTCAAAGGAAAAAAGAAATTTGTCAAATATATAGATTTTAATGTGATAATTAGTTTTAATGAGTTCGATGTAGGTGTTGAGTGTTGACAACCGAAAAGTATCAAGGGGTTAGTGATATATCACCAAGGAAAACAAAAATAGAAGGCAACAGTAATGTGATATATCACCTAGCAATGAAGGAATTGTGGCCTGTGCAATGAAGGAATTGTGGCCTGTTGCGGAGTCGGATGTTAGCGGTTGAGACACAATGACAAGTCGATTGCATGTAGCCGACGACGGTGACAAAGAAATAACGAAGAAGACTTAAATACAGAGTCTGTAGAGAAATAGCACAACTCCCTTTCTAAGGTCTTTTGACAATTTTTCCTTTCTACTTTATAATTCAATTTACTTTTTAATTTATATATATATATATATATAACATTTAGGGAATCGAGGTAACGAACAAGATTAGGGTTCAGGGCAGGGGATGAGATCCCCGTCCCCCGCAGGGATGGGAAAGCTTTCCCCATCCTTGCCCCCATTCCCCGAAAAAAATTTCTCATTGCCGTTCTGTCAAGGTGAGGAATGAGGATCAATTTTTCCCTTCAGGGTTGGGTTGAATTATCATCCCTATTATGAACCGAGATAATGAATCGAGAGTGGGTTAAGAGTGACTACACCCAACACAACCATATACTTTCTCTCCCACCCTATTAGCTCAATCATTCCTATTCCAATATGCCTACTGATCACCTTGCAGTCAAATGGCAACAACTCAACTCTTTCAGGTTTGTTTAGTGTTGGTATGTACAACTGTACAAGAACAACCCACCTGAATGGCAGACATACCCACAAATGGGCTTACACATTCACATAAGTCAAATTTCTATGCTGCAAGACTCCAGCATGGAGACAAGTTTCACGATCAACACAGTTAGAGTATCAGGTGTTTGTCAATACAACAGGCTGCTACATTAAAGCTTTATGGTATACATTTCAGTTGTGTGATCTCCACACACAAACAAGCCTGCTATTCATATAATATAATAGTATGCTATATGTATTATCAGCCCGTGGCAATATACTATCTGCAAGTTAATTGTGTGCAAGAAGCATAAGAAACTACAAACAGAACTTTGCTAAGCAGGTCCGGTCACTGAATGGTTCTTCCAGAACTCATCTAAATTATTCCCTTGTAGAGGTGGTAAAGAATACATGCTTTTGGTCGAGCTTACGCTTCTGATCTGCTCTAGCACTTGCAACGCTGAATTCGCCAGTGCCATGTATGTATTTCCCATGATATCAATTTCGCTGAGTTCTTGAGGAACTCTGAGAGGCTGCTGCCTCTCTTCACTTTTGGTCATGGTGGTCTTAAGGTTATTGCGCAGCAAAATCTCGCAATCCTTCACTAGTTGTTTCAAAACATCGGTGTTGAAGAATGGTTCTTCTAGCACAGTCTGGATGAAAGGCAAGCGAAGGAGAGCACCGCTACGCTTGTCATATTTTTTCAAAATCTTAACTATTCCTGCACAAATCAATTCGACACATATAACAATCAATCAAAATACGAAACATAGCTGTCATGCTGCTTATAATCAAAGGCAAGGAAGCTATGTACAAGCCCAACTTGAGATTCCCGGCAAATTATTCTGTGGACCCACATCCACCTTGCAAAGTGGACCTGGGTCCAAAATACACAATTTAAATACTTAATGTTCACAACTAAATGTTCACAATTTCAATTGTGAACATTCAGTATGTAAATTGTGACGGGTCCATGGTATAACTATTGGAGATTCCCAACCTATAAAGCCTAACCAGAAATAGTTGAAGATGTTAAGCAATTTAAGGACCAAGACAAGCAAGCAGATTCAAGTGTACATTGGGTAGGGGTATCATAACCTACACTTCTTAGAGCAACCACATTTGTGGTTTTTTTGATGGGTTTTTGCAGAGAAAAGCCATATAGACATATTACTAATATTGAACTTTATCGAGTTAGCAAGAGACGTAAACATAAATGGCACATTTGGATAGGCAAGTACCTAAGTAGTTAAGAGCGCTGTAATTTTCCAACAGCACCATCTGCCCATGAAGATCTACTATCTCGCTTCCAATATTCATCAACTTCACATATGAACCATTAGCCTTTTTTACTCTGCCTTTCAGTAGCTGCACTCAACCAGACGAAAAACATTACTACTACCTCACACCAAGCAAAACAAAAAATAAGTGAAAAAAAGAGACAAAACATAAAATGTAGATTAACATTGAATTGAAAACGCAGTTGAATTAACCGAGGTCCTTCAAATTTCAAGTGTTATTTCAGTCTCAGATGGCTTTTGGCACAATATACTGTACCTCGTGGTCTAGTTTTACCTCTCCCCTTATACTTCCAACCCTAACAACAACACAGCCAAGCACAAAGCATGATGCTTAAAGGCTTAAAGCATTCTAGAAGTTCCCAAATATAATAAAAACCAGGATTAACCATATGATGTAGTTTTCTTTAAATAAATCATCACAAGATGCAGTCAATAAATAAAAGGGAAATCAAGAAAAAATATCAGTTTAAGCCCAAAATAAATGAATGATTGAAACCCAATAAATTGATGAAATCTCTGCTTCTTTAGTTAATTTGAAACAGATGATTATATAAAACACAAGGGCTAGCATGTGTCTAAAAATATGCTTCTCATAATCTCATTTCTTATTTAAAATAACATTACTTAAAAATTGAGAAGAATTTTTTTTTTAACGCTGCCATTCTGCTGCCTTTATTTGGGTGTAGCCTAGGTTTCACCTTCAACACAATTACTAATCTCTAGCTAAATTGTAGGCACCTCTGGAAAAGCGGGCAAGATTTAAGGTTTGATCCATATCCAAAGCCAAGGATCAAACCCTTGCCCTTTGACCTTTGATTAAGGATGGATGAGTTCAACTCAAGAACACCCCAGGGTGCCATTCTGCTGCTTATATAGTAAGAAGTGTGCTCATCTCTTATCAATATTTCAGTTCTCTGTAATTTCCTAACAGATTATCCAAGTACTTTGGGTAAAACGACCAAAATTAACCACACGATGTAATATTGTTTGATAAATTCATTAAAAAAAAAAAAAAAAAAAAAGGCAGTCACTACACAGAAAGTGAATGAAAAATCAAGGAAAAAGATCAGTTCAATTCCCAAATAAACAATCGAATAACAACAGATACCTCCAAATTGATGACATACTCTTCTTCTTGATCCATAAAGAAGGAATTGAGCTTGTGAATCTCCTTCCGCAAAAGGGTTTCAAAATCCGTAACCTCCTTAGCGACCTCCGGCTGATCACCGCCGTCCTCCAATCTCGGCCGCTTGGAGGGCCTGCAGCTACTCTCGCCCTCCTTGGGGTTGGGGAAAATCAATTTGAGCTGCTTCTTCAGATCCTTGTACGACAAGAACATCTCTTCCCATTCTGGAAGCACCTTCGCTATGTGGGCAATCATAGCACTCAAACTCTTCCAGTACTTCATTTTCTCTCTCCCTCTCTCTCACTGTGTGTGGATCAAGAATGCGGAGGAAGGAGAATGGGAGTGGAGAGAAGGGTTGTGTAATAAGGGCGAAAATGCGTGAGGCATTTGGAGAGGAATATTCGGCAAGAGGGGAAATGAAGGAATATCCAGAGAGAATATGTGGGAAGATGAGGAATATCCAGGCAAATGTGTGATATGCTCTTCGTTTCCATCAGTACGGTCATATAAGTTTACCCAGTAAATGCTCCAAATTTACTTTGCTCCCCCTACCCAGTTTTCAAATGCCGGAATAATATTATATCTCAAGTAATTCTGCATTTCATTGTACGTCACTATAATAATATATATGTTTTGGTTCAACCAATATACTGCAGCGCCGGCCTTCAACATATCCAACCAAATATATATACTCCCTCCGTCCCTAATTGTTTGTCTCATTTACTTTTTGCACGGTTTTTAATACAACATAACAAATGATACTAACTTTCCAATTTTGCCATTCAAAAGTAGGTGTTATTTGTACAAAGTACAATTGTACTTACCTCATTAATAGTCTAAAAAGTTTAAAAGTCAAAAGGGTAAATTGGGAAATGTAGAAGGATAGTTATGTTCAATTTTAGAAAGAGGACACTATTTTGGGACAAACTAAAAAGGAAAGTAAGACAGGTAAAATGGGACGGAGGGAGTATATATATATATAGGATCGCGTTCAAATGCGTACTGGCTGTCAGGAGAGAAATGCGGACGAATCGCAGCGCGCCACATGTCCGGAATGTAATTGCACATAACGTTATAACTAGGTGCACGTCATGTTATAACTAAGTGAACATAGGTGCATAAATGTTAACAAGGTATATTATTTGCACCTGCAAGTGAAAATAGGTGCACACGTGCAAGTAAAATGTATTACAAGTGTAAGTAAATTGTGCAATGAACATCAATACTAAGTGCACCTAATGTTATAACTAGGTGCACCTAATGCTATAACTAGGTGTACATAGGTTGCAACCAGGTGCATGAATGTTAACAAAGTAAATTACTTGCACAAGTGCAAGTAAAATGGATTGCAGATGCGAGTAAAATGTATTACAGGTGCTAATTTCATTTTTTGTCCTAGAATTATTGGTGACAATCCACTTTTATCAATTTTTATCAAAATATTCACTTTTGGTCATAGTATTATTGTGGCATGACCATTTTTGGTATCTATCAACAAAATAATTTAAATTTTGTTAAATACAACAACATTTTGATCTTCAATTATGAATTGTTTAAAAAAAAAACATAAAACATAAAAAATATAATGTGTCAACCTACTTTGTATAAAAAAGATCTAAATGTCCTTGTATTTAACAAAATTTTAACGATTTTGTTGACGGAGGACCAAAACTGGTCATATCACAATAATACTAGTACTAAAAGTGGATGTTCTAATAAAAAAAAGGTTAAAAATAAAATGCCACCTATAAATCTTGGACCAAAATGGAATTAACTATATATATATATATATATATATATATATATATATATATATATGATCTAAGCTCAAATGCGGTCTAGCCTTAATGTACGAACACACCAATAGTATATAAAAAATGTACCAATAATGTTAGTAAAACGCACAATAATGAAATGTATAAAAACGTGTATTTCGAAGCAGTGATATTATGTTTTTTTTTGAAAGAGCACATTTGTCCAAGTTATACAAATCATAAATACTAATATATAAAATCTCCAAAGTTTCAGCACCGAATGCTTACATCTACAACTTAGCTATTAATTCAACAATTATTTGATCGAATTCAAGCAAGGATAACATCACAAAATATAGTCGATCCAAACCATCGTTTCAATTGCACTATATAACATTTGATGTTTTAATTTATATAATTATATATCGATTCAAATATTCTAAATATCATAGCAAATACATTATGTTACTAATATGTCGTAATTTTTTCCTAACTTTTCAACCTTGTCCTAATAATCCCAAATAGACGGTTGAGATTAATTCACACTTTTTTTACTAGTAGACAATTAGTATGCCACATGTGCGACGCAGTATTCAATAATTATATTATTTATAAAATTTATATAATGCAAAATAAATAAATAAATTATAAAAATATTATATGATATTGTAACAACCTCTTATTATAATAACGTGTGTATGACACGTTGTATCAAACTTTGATTTATAATAAATTAGTTTTGGGATTAAATAAAAAACAAATCACATGCCCATCACTTATCAAGCTTCCAAAATACCATGGTGAAACAAAGAGAGCTATACCAAAAAAAAAAAAATAATAAATAAATCACACAAAAATTGAACCCAATTTGTGGGTATTTAGAGCAACACCATCAGTAGATAATGGTGGGATATTGGAATAGTAGCATATGACATGGATGAAAGAGAAAGGGAGAAAGGAAAATTTTGGGAGCATCTGCAATGAATGCATTTTGGAACAGTGCACATTTAATACACCTTTTCGCTGCTGTGCGCGTTGTGCGCACAACAGGCGCCCACTGTGCACGCGCCCGGTTGGCGCGTAAGGCGCGCCTGCTGACATCTCTGTTGTTTATTTTTTAAAAAAAAATCATATTTATATTATTTTTTTCTCCCACCTCCATTTTCTCTTTCCTAATCACACTTACAAAAACTACTCAATTAGCCTGAAATATTTTCATTGATAAGGATGCTCTTATAGGCAATGACACCTAAAAGCTGAAATGCAAAGTCACTTTGGTTGACACGAATTTTGAATTTGAAAATTTTAAGGAAAAAGGATCAAATACACCTCTAACTTTTGATGAAAAATAATTAGCCTCTCAAACATTAAAAAGGTTCAATTACACACTTGAACTCTTTAAAATTGTACAATTAGACCTAATTTACAGGTACCAACAGGTTACCGGTAAAAAATTAAAAGAAATATATATAAATTTTATTTGTTTTTGGCTGACCGATGACCTGTGCACCTACGTCCAATCTGGAAGGATGTTGAACTTTGCCACCTCCAGCCTCCTTCCGATTTGGAAGGAGACGGATGCTGCCTCCTTCTAGTCTGGCTGGAGAGAAGCGGCCATTGTCTCCTTCCAGACTAGAAGGAGGTGATGTTGCCTCCTCCTTCCAGTCTAGAAAGAGGCGACATAGGCCTCTTTCCAGACCGGAAGGTGGCGACGAATGCCCATCGCCGGTCGGCCAATAATAAATAAAAAATAAATAAAAATAAATAATATATATTTATTTAATTAATTTTTTTACCTAGTAACATGTTGACTACTTGCAAAATAAGTTTAATTGCACCATTTTAAAGAGTTCAACGGTCTATTGCACAATTTTAAAGAGTTCAAGTGTGTAATTGAATCTTTTTTAATGTTTGAGGGCCTAATTACTTTTTTATCAAAAGTTAAAGGGTGTATTTGACTCTTTTCTCAAATTTTAATTAAATGTAGTCAATACAATATATTTGGCCGCCTAAAGGTATTGAATATGCATATACTAAATATTGCACTAAATGTAATATCTACTATACTAATAAGAGCCAAAGAGAGTTAGGCCTAAAATGGGTAGAAAAAATGGCGGTAATCAAATGGATGGTTCAGATGAATTATTTAATCAAATAGATGGTTAAGATAATTCAGATTAATATTATTGATAAAGATTACCTAATTTAACCTTACTTTTATGATTTTCCGTTAAGTTTTCCGTTAAATATTCTCTTCTCTGTTAACATTCCGTTAACTTTTAACTTACCCATTAATTTCTATAAGAAAGGTCTTAGGTTCGAACCTCATCTCAATCAAATTTGACATAATTAAATTTTTCACTCTATTTTACTCTTATTAAATTAAATAAATTAGTAGCTACAACAAAAAATGATACATATGTATTTCTTTAATTTAGAATTATGTGTCTACAATACCTTTATTTGAAAAAATTATTCATTATCAAAAAATTAAATTAAATAAGAGAAATAATTTCATTAGTTATATTGTCTTTATTTTCTCCCAAGCAAAGATTCTTTACATTCAAATTTATCAATTGATAGTCATTACATTGTCCTTTATCTTATTTTTACAATATCTTGTAATTAAATATCAAAGTTATAGTACAAAATAATGTTATATATTTATTTACCAAAAAATTTATTAATACTATGAATTTTTTTTAAATAATTTGAAGCTAATTATATTAACTACTTAGGGATTGGTTGACAAAGAGAGTACTCAAATAGCCCAACAAATTGAAGCGGAATCACTCTATTTCACTCTTATTGAATTAAATAAATTAGTAGTTACACCAAAAAATGATACATATGTATTTCTTTAATACCATGAAAAAAAAAATAGTTTGAAACCAATCATATTAACTACTTGGGGGATTTGTTGACAATGAAAGTAATCAAATAACCCATTACCCAGCAAATTGAAGCAATAAACTACATTTTAATATCTTTGGAATGCATAATATTTTAAGTTTTCAAATTTTTATTAATTTATTTAATATTTTTTCTTAACTAGGGATTTCTTTATCCACAATAACGCATTCAACAATAATGGTTGAACCAAATGAACCCCAAGCAGAGCACCTAAAGGAAAGTCCATAGCTCATATATCATAATCTTATCGCATGACGTTGTCATCTATGCTACCAACAATAACCAAATTGCAAATACCACACTACCAACAAAAAGGAAGAGAACAAATAGTAAAGATGAGCCAATGGCCTTGTGGTCTCGTGGCATCCGGTAGTGGCATTTGATTTCTCCCCATGTTGGAGGGGGCAGGTTCGAGCCTCAGTGGAGGTGATGTTGACTCACATTGTAACCGAGTCAGTAGTACTCAAAAAAAAAATAGTAAAGAAAAGATGAAGACAATGACAATCTTACTCAACTGAGTCAGTAGTACTCAAAAAAAAAATAGTAAAGAAAAGATGAAGACAATGACAATCTTACTCAAAAGAGAATTAAGAACACTTAGAAAAATTCAAATGAAAAGTAGTATTTATTTAGACTATCGATTTTACAAGGTTGCAAACATTTATTTTAGTAATAATTATAATGAATTTTTTATATTATCTTGGATTCATATACTTTGAGTTAGATATTTAAATAAAAAAATTCGATATTCAATTACCATGTATAAACTTCTCATATATAATCTTGCATTGATATACTTTCAAATATTTATTTAAATATAAACATTGGGCATTAACTCATACGCGCAATGCGCGTATAAAACTAGTTAGTAAATACATGCTATATTTGTTGCTTTAGGTTCCCAAAAGTAATATATTTCTTTGGTAAATGCAGCTCATACGCGTTGCTTCTCACAGATAATAATAATAATAATTTACATTCTCAAATATATATTAGTTTAAATAGCATTGATATTTTAATCATGTTAGGTTTTAATGACAAATTATATCGCAGACCAATGTCACATTGCATTGTTGGGTTTGGTTTACAACGACATCATTTTATATTAAATGTCAATTAGCGCATCAAATTTAATAACATTACATATCTTCTAATATATTCGAGCTGCAAAAGATTTCGACATTTATGCTAAAAACTAAGACATGAATTTGATGTGTAAGACTTTTCCCTAATACAATATATATTATATATTGTGTGTCTTAATAATGTGGTGCAAGTGGACTAGGCCCATTAAGTTATAGGTTGGATTGGACATCTAGGTTTATGCCTATATAAAGCCTGGGATGCCGGACGTACAATTATATAGCACCTTAAGTTTTGGTACTCATACTGCCCAGAAAATAATACCAGAACACCATCTAGGGTGAGGCAAAACAACTAACACCTATAGATTTACAGTTCCTATGGTTGGAGATCAACACGATTTATGCAACAAAATAAGGCATCAACTATGGTTGGAGATCAACATGATTTATGCAACAAAATAAGGCATCAACTATGGCTAGAGATTAACACGATTTATGCTTCCGCTACTACGAGGTTAGGTTACTCGTAGATTCATTCTGTATGTTTAGACAATATATTTATGATCTTACATTTGGTATCAAGAACTTTCATAATCTCTGCCTAGTTGATTGTATTGCCTAAAATCAACTTTAATTTCATATACATTAAGTATTATGTATATGATTTTTTGGACTGCTGAAATTTTTTTAGCATTAAGCATGTTTTTAATATTTGTATTGCTGTTTTTTTTGGCAAGGAATTTGTATTTCTTCTTAAAAAAAAAAAGAGAGAGAGAAAAAAAATTTCAGTTTTTGATATTTTGTTTTCTTCCTTCGTTTTCACCCACGTTCGCCGATTCACTACGTGGCTGACGACGTGACGGCGAGCTCGAGGTGTCCACGGCGTGACTTGGCTTCGCTAGCGGCGGGTGACGATGCGATTAAGGACGAGGACGGTTTGCCATGGATTGCCGAACTTCTGTTTGACGGATCGACGGCGGTGGTGCGATGAGATGAGATGGCGAAGGCGGGCACAGTGGCGTTGCAACGAGATCAGATAGTGGAGACCGGATGGGTTTTCCGGCAAATCGTCATTGCTCCCTCTCCTTCTTCAGGCTCCGTCGTTGCATTTTCTCCCTTTCCTCCACCTTCGCTTTCTCTTCTCCGTAAGGGTGCCGACAGTTGAAAAAAAATTGTTGCTGCAACTACCTAGAGGACTAATAATGGGTGAATCTATGGCAAAGGTTTGTTCCAAATCAGATGTCTTTGCTTGTCTTTACCTTTTGTGCTCTTTTAGACCAAGTCTTGATGGGGAATTTTGATTTGGTCATATTTCAGGTTTGAAAACAAGCTGTGAAGACAAGAAAGGAAGCACCATTGAGAAATTCAAATTTCACTATGGAAACCCCTGTCCAATTGTGCAGAAAAGGGGATGATTCAGGCTCAACTCAGCTCTCAAAGGCAAGGCCTTCAATTCTGAGGCAATTGCAGGAAGGAGGCCAGAATCAGGGAGGCTCTTGAAGATGCCTCTGAGAATGGGTCACTGGCAAAATCTCAGGACATTGATGAAGAGCCATCAGAAAATGGCAACTTTGGGAGGTCAAGGTCTCTGGCTAGGCTGAATGCTCAGAAGGAATTCTTGCGAGCCAGCCGACAGGACCTTCTGCACTGAAGAAGCCATTCCTGATTATCAAGAAGCTTTCAATAAGTTTCTGATTATGTACCCCAAGTTCCAGTCTTCAGATCAGCTGAGATTGAATGAGTACAGTCACCTCTCTGATTCTGATGCTAAGGTATGCCTTGATTACTGCGGCTTTGGGTTGTTTTCGTATTACCAAACTGTTCATTTCTGGAATACATCTGCATTTAGCTTAAAATCTGAACAATCAAGCCTTACATGGAGGTGCTGAAGAGGGCACTGTGGAGCATGATATTAAAGTAAGGATTATGGATTATTTGCACATTCCTGAGAATGAGTATGCTGAGGTCCTCTAGAAATGACCCTTTAGTTAGCTTTACTTCTTTTTCTTTTGCGTGGGACGGGACATTTGTATTCCTTAGCAAGATTGGTTTTCTCAACAAAACATTGTGCCCTTTCTGAGGTGTAAAGTTCCCAAGTGCTTAATTCTTTTTCTTGTTTTTAGAAACAATAATAGTATAGCTTTCTTGCCTCTTCTGTGTTGGTATCTTCTTTCACCCACAGATGATATTATTGTCCAGTTTCCAAGACTGACCATCTATCTATCTATCTATCTATCTCTTTTCAAAGCTGCAAATCTGTTTTCTTCAAGAGCAAACCACCTCCCCTCCCCTCCAACTTTAGCTTCCTGTACTTTATATGTATGTACCTTGCTCTTCTTGTAAGCAATACACACACACACACACACACACACACTCTCTGCAGGCTTCATTTCAAGAACTGCCCTGCACTGACAGCAAACATCAGTCTGATATCTGAAGTCAAACAAATGGGAAGTTGGAGAAATTGGGGCTTAGTGTTGGTGTTGTGGGGGTTGATGGTGGTGGGGGGAGTGGAGGGTATAGGGGCAAATTGGGGAACACAGACAACTCACCCGCTGCCACCTGATACAGTAGTGAAGCTGCTGAAAGACAACGGGATACAGAAGGTGAAGCTGTTTGATGCAGATGCTGATATTCTCAGGGCTCTGAGAGGGTCAGATTTGGAGGTCATGGTGGGTATCCCAAATGATATGTTATATGCTCTAGCTAACAGTGTGGCGGCTGCTGAGAAATGGGTGGAGAAGAATGTCTCCTCACATGTCTCATCTAACAGTGTAAATATCAGGTATAACTTCTGCTTATCACAACCCTGTCCTAACATGCATACCTCTAAGACAACTTTTCCTCACTCAGTTGTACTTGAAGAAATTTCACTATAGTATTCATATGTTTGCTTCCTGTATATTTACATAGGATTCACAATATATTAATGATAAGAAGTATATTCATTGTCTAACTTCAAATGATACAGTGCTTTTTATATCCTGATCGACAATCTTTGAAACTTCACCCCAAAAACTGGAAACATTAATGTAATTGGGCAAAAGCAGAGTGGATGTTGTATGGCTGCATACTAACCTTTATAGAGCTAGGACTAGGAATATGATTAGGCTTAAAAAAAAGAAAGAGAAAATGAAGAAATGTAGAGATTTTAATGGACAGAGTTTAAGATGGAAGCATCAAATAAAGATATTAGCAATGCCATTATTATCCAATAAGGTAGAAAATAGAGAGAGCTCGATTAATCTGTGTCTTTTACTTTGCTGAATAATTGTTTCCCCCCTTGAAGGTATGTTGCAGTAGGAAATGAACCATTCTTATCAACATTTAATGGGACCTTCCTGGCAACAACATTCCCCGCTCTCCAAAATGTGCAAGCAGCACTCATAAAAGCAGGCCTGGGCAATAAGGTAAAGGTCACTATCCCTCTTAATGCTGATGTGTACCAGAGCTCATCGGAAAAACCTTCAACCGGTGACTTTAGGCAGGACATCCGTGACCTCATGGTGAGCATTGTCAAGTTCTTAAGTGACAATGGGGCACCCTTTACTGTCAATATATACCCCTTCATAAGCCTCTATAATGACCCCAATTTCCCAGCCGACTATGCCTTTTTTGATGGTTATTCCAACGCCATCGATGACGATGGAAAAGTCTACAGCAATGTGTTTGATGCAAACCATGATACCCTAGTCTGGGCATTACAGAAAAATGGGTTTCCAAACATGTCCATCATCATTGGAGAAATTGGATGGCCAACAGATGGGGATATACACGCAAATGTGAAGTATGCACAGAGATTCAATCAAGGATTCATGACTCGTATTTCAGGAGGAAAGGGAACACCTTTGAGACCTGGGCCTATAGATGCGTACCTGTTCAGCCTAATTGATGAGGATGCCAAAAGCATCCAGCCTGGTAACTTTGAGCGCCACTGGGGGATATTTAATTTTGATGGCACGCCAAAGTACGATCTCAGCCTGGGTGCCAATTCTGGACGTCTGGTACCAGCGAGTGGTGTTCATTACCTTACTCAACAGTGGTGCGTCATAGCTCCCACAGCAAGTCTTGACAACCCACAGATAGCTGACAGTGTTGGGTATGCATGCTCACATGCTGATTGCACAAGCCTTGGGTACGGGACATCATGCGGAGATCTAGACTCTCGTGCCAACATTTCTTATGCATTTAACAGTTACTATCAGGAGAACAACCAGCTTCCTAGTGCTTGCAAGTTTTCTGGACTGTCAGTTATCACAAACAAGGATCCATCAACCCCAACTTGCAAGTTTAAACTCATGATTCAGACTAGTCGTCCAGCTAGTGATAAAAATAGTGCTATAACAAGCCTCCAAAATATGGTTCTTGTGATTATTTCTTTTTTCAGTTTTGCATGCCTGCTTTGAATTATTGTATATTCAGGTTCACTTTTTTATAAGAATTACTTCATATTTTGTACATGACTGCTCAATTTGTTCATTTGTCAATCTTCTTAATTAAAAGAATTGTGTGACCATGCAAAAGGTGAAAATCCAGAATTAAGGAGCTTATTCATGATTTATGTGGCAAATCATTCTGCCGTTGTAAAAAACAGGCTGAACTCAGGTCGTTTGGTTTGGAGGAGTGAATTAGGGGGAAAAAAAATTGTAATTCGGTGGAATTGTAATTCAATGAATAAGGTAGGAATTGAAATTACAGTGTTTGGTATGCAGGAATAGGAGTACAGGGAATTGAAAGGTAAGAAGCGACAGAATGACTAAAATGGCCCTTGTGTAGTAGTAGTAGTAGTAATAATAATAATAATAATAATAATAATAATAATAATAATAATAATAATAATAATAATTCTTTCAATAATAATAAGTATAATAAGAATAAAATAATAATTCTTTCAATAATAATAATAATAATAATAATAATAATAATAATAATAATTCTTTTAATAATAATAATAATTTCGAAAAGTAAAAAAAAAAGACAAAGGATTGAGAGGAGGGGCAAAATGGTCTTTACACCAATATAAATGCCCCTCCTCTCCACCGAATTACAATTCATGGGGGTACGAGGGAATTGCAATTCCTTCCAACCAAACACCGTAGTTGTCAAATTCATCGAATTACAATTCAATGAATTACAACTCCCTCCAAATTACACCCAACTAGTTGATGTGGAACACACAAACAAGAGTCCAAAAATTGGATGATGGACCATGTGGTAATAACTAATAATAAAACCTTTTAAGAGTCAACACATCCCTTACATACTATGCCATCTAGACATTGGGTTGTTTGACAATATGTTGATAACTGATTGTGTTAGTTGTTTGACCAACTGATAATGTTAACTGATTATAGAAAGATATTTAGTAAATTAAGTGATAAACTAACATTATTACCAAACACGCCAAAATGTTTTGTCTCAATAGCTGATATATATGGTGGGGAAAATACAAGGGAATGAGAAGACGGATGTGAAATTAAGAAGTTTAACCTTGAGAATTTTACAGCACCTAATAGTTCTGTTTCACTCTAATAACTGAAGAATCAAAAGTGAAAGCGCCTTATAATTCAAGGATTACATATCCAATAAACCTTATAATTGGAGGACCAAAAGCGCCACTTTCCTTTATGATTTCAAGCCCTTTTTCTTTGTCATCAATTTCTTGGCTTCATGTTTGCTAGCAGTGGATGAAGTTTGTAGGAAGTAAGACCCACAGTAGCAACATTTTCTTCTTCACCATCCTTGAGCCTCCACACAAACTCTTGAACCAATCTCGCGATCGTTAGGCACGAAATTATCATCGCCTGTTATTTTTAATTTAAATTTTATATTTAATAGTACTGTTAATATAATTTTTAAATATATAAATGTTATATACTTATACTATATTTAATATTAATGAAATTAAAAATAACTATAGACAAGTATGTTAACCAAATCAGGCACATAAAATGTGACGGAGTGAGTGTATGGATTATATATTGAGAGTAAAACTTCTACATAGGCTATGTTTGGCAAACCTAGCTGAAAAGGTAGCTGAAAGCTGAAAAGTAGCTGAAAACTGAAAAGCTATAAACTCGAAGTTGAAATTGAAGAGTTGTTAAGCTAGTTGTTATGCTTAAAAGTGTTTGGTAAAATTAGCTTTTTGATAAGTTGATAAATGTAAATAGACTAAAAAGGACATCTTCATACAATTTAAATAATTTTAAATTTAAATAGGTTATATATATATATATATATATATATATATATATATATATATATATATATATATATATAATGAAATTAATATATTTAAATAAAATATAAAGTAAGAACATATATTTGAAAATATATAAAGTAAAAAAATGTTTATAATTCATAAGATTAGTTCATATAAAAATTAATGTTCAAACACAAATGTCAAACTGAAATTACAATCAAACATAATGAAAAGAAAATGTCAAAAGGATTTTAATTGAGAGGGATAAAGGATGTCATTTATTTAAAATAATAAGGATAAAGATGGAAAAAAGTTAAAAAGCTACTAGCTTATTTTTGAAAAGCTACCCCAAGTAGCGTTTCAAAATAAGCACTTATTTTAAGCTACTAGCTTATTTTGAGAACATTACCAAACAGAGCTTATAGCTTATTAGTAGCTTAAAATAAGCTATAAGCTCCTAAATAAGCTCTGCCAAACAGACTCATAGTGTCATAATTTTGTTAATAGAGATATATAAATGAATAAAATTTGTAGCTCACTATTTTTTTTTTCTAGATGCATGAATCATAACATGCTACCAATGTAAAAATTAAGAGATCACAATTTTTATTCTTACAAACATCATTTCAATCCGTTTAGTGTGATTCCCTTGTCACCCAAAAACTAGTAGTACATATACCATATATATACTCTTACCTACATATGATATCAATTATCAAGCAAAGAGACATACTGTACTAGATAATGTTATGGGGTCCAATTCCATTTGTCTAGATATACACCCTCTAGTTTGTTTGTTATATGTCATTGTAATAATTCATAATTGGTGGTTACTATAATTTCACTAACAGGTTAATGATAGGTCATTTTTCATTAAAAATCTATTCCCAATTTTGGAAGAGTTGGCTATATGTCACTGTAAAAAAAAAAGAAAAAAAAAGTGAAATGAATTTTCGGCTCTTTTGAATTTTTTTTAAATAAAGCAATCATATTAAAATAGATACACATTAATGTTTGCTACAACATCCTTAATCAGTTTATCTTGATCACATAAAGTTTAGACATATAAGTTGTGATTTTTTTTTGAATACTACTAACGCTATTACAATGCAGTATCTGTTCATAACTACTTTCTCAACCATTGAGACTCGAACCCACCACCTCCCATATAAAGGGAAGGATTTGATGCCACTGGACCACAAAGTCCTTGGTGACATATAAGTTGTGATTAATTGTATGTAATATGATGGAATTTAGCCCACAGGCAATTTCATTATATTTGTATAATTAATTAGGATGAAATACTGGACAACGATCATAATTTAGCTCACAAGCAATTATGTATCGGAACGTAGTTAGTAGTTTTATCAGTGATGATAGAAATAAATCAATTTATTTACTTTATAGTTCTTTGTAAATAATTTCTGATTCTATCATGAAGTTTAATTTTATGATGTAAACTTTGGATATTTTTTCTTGAATTGCCCATTAGGTTAAGGAAAAGAATTTGATTCCTTCAAGTTTTTTTTTTTTTTTATTTATCATAATGGCTGCAATGAATCTTATTGAATTAAAACTTTAGCCCACAGGTAAGTTTTATGTCACTTGATTCTTCAACTTATTTGGTAAATTATTTCATCATAAATAAAAATTTTCAGTTGGATCTAATTGAGTAAGACTTTAGCCAACAGACAAGTTTTATGTCACTAGGTTCTTCTGACTATTTGATAATTGAGATAAACTATTATCATAAAGGGTTTCTTAATTGGATTTAATAGAATTAAAACTTCAACCCACATGCAAGTTTTATGTCAATAAATCCCTTAACCCAGATAATAATTTTATCACAATTTCTTAGAATTTATAAATTTAGTTCAATTATAAATTCTAAGTTTCATGGTTTGCATTGGCAAAACATGTATTCAGTTACTTCCCAAAATTTAGCCCTTTTATTAATTATTCCACGAAAGCTTACTTGTTCTTTTGTCTAACTATAGTAAGTTACGTGATATGATATACTTCTTTTGGATTCCAAGAATAAAATGTATCTTTTGAGCCAAATTCCAACTTGGTTTTGAAAGGTGTATTTTGTTTTTAGTATGTCCAACTATGGTGGGGAATTATATCTTCATTATTTATTTGGACTTTAATTGGAACCAAATATTGATTATTTAGTATGCCCAACTAATGGTGGAGAATTCTATCCTCATTTATTAGTTGGTCAAATCAATTATGAGTATGTATATCATTAATTTTGCTAAAGAACAGTGGGAGTGATCATTTAGAAAAAGATCATTAAGATACTCCACTAAGGATTATGGATTTAACTATTGTCTTTATACATCCCAATGCAAATTGGATTGTATGTCAAACAATAAGTCCAAAAGATTCCACAAGTATTAATCTTGAATTTGTTCATATAAGTTCATAAGTTCAAATTATTGGACACCTGGTTGTGCAACATATTTATGAAAATGTTGTAACAATATTAATGAATTTATTAGAACAAAATCATCTAACTTGTGGTGCACTGTTATTCTTTAGCATTTAATAGAGTCTTTAGTTTCTTCAAAATTGATCCTGGGCCATTTTGGTATATAAGGCTCAAAACCAATTTTGTGAGACATAAAAGTAAGACTCATAAATGTTCAGTTAATTTCAAAGTGGATATTGTGATTATTTGGGAAGTTATGGTGTATGTTAAGATTCCAAATTTATGGACTTAAAGGTTTTTTGTTTGTTCTCTAAGCTATTGGAATAATTCTGTGACTTAACTATCTTTTGGCTATTTTAATGAGTGGGAGTGACAGACGTGTCAACTCTGAGCTCTTAGCTGTTAGAGGTGGTGTTCAAGTTCAGTTATAAAGAAGTCACGGAATACAGTTAGCATTATGCTAACATTAAGAGATCTCTACTTAAGGCATGTTTTTAAAGATTTTAGAGATCATACAATGTACTCTTTTGTACAAATATTTTGGATGGTTTCTCTCTCCAGTTGTGAACATAATATATTTTGAGAAACATCCCTTAAGTTATACCGAGAATAAACATTGGGTTTGTTCATGAGGGACCTAAGTTGGAGAATTAAAATGCACGTGACCATAATGGATATTACTCTGTAAAATAGAGGACTTATCACTATGATTCGTGTGTTTTGTTCTTTGATGAGGGTTGTGCTAGTACTTGCACCAAGTGGGAGAATGTAAGATTTTCTTTAATAATATATATATATATATATATATATATTAGGGCCTTAATTAAGTGGTGCAAGTTAACTAGGTTTATTAAGTGGTTTGGTTGGACTAAACAACTAGTAGTTGTATTAAACCAGACTCTGTGCCTATATAAATATGTATTGATGGGATACAAGATAAGCATTGTATAGCACATACAGTTTACGGTACTCATACTGCTCAGTAGACATCAGTACACCATCTAGGGTTCTGAGTCAAGTATGAGACAAATATGGCTGACAGTCTACCATTCATGAGGCATTACATCAACTGTGGCTAGAGATCAATACGGCTTCCGCTTCCGCTACTACGAGGTCAGATTACTTGTATACTATTCTGTTTAGTTAGATTATTTATATCTAACAGGTTAATGATAGGTCATTTTTCATTAAAAATCTATTCCCAATTTTGGAAGAGTTGGCTATATGTCACTGTAACAAAAAAAAAAGTGAAATGAATTTTCGGCTCTTTTGAATTTTTGAATTTTTTAAATAAAGCAATCATATTAAAATAGATACACATTAATTATTAACAAAAAGTTATTATTAAATTACAATATATTTATTAAATTACATATATACATATGTATGTATGTCTTCGTATTTTACATTGTAAGAATATAATAGGTAAAAAGAACAAATATTGAGGGTAAGTTTGGTAATAAATTATAAATATACAACATAAAGAACATTAAAGAAAAGTATTTAATGCCACTTATTTCACTAACAAATTCTTAATTATAATTAATGACTAATGTTAAAATAAAGATCAAAAGAAAAAATGTGAATGATAAAATTGAAAATAAAGTGTAAAGAAACAACACAAAAACAAACACTTCATACAATTTATATTACCAACACAATTTTCATTACAGTTTGACAGTAATAATAGTTACCTGAGATATTTTGAGTATTATTGAGTGATGTTGAGTACAATATTTGAGTACAGTATAGTGAATTGTGATCACAATTGGAGCATGAGCAAATGGATTTAAGCGTTAAAATTGATCACAATTCGCAATTCTCTTACCTTAATTTGCGGATGAGAACTGTGAATTGTGATCAATCTTAGGATTTAAATCTCTTTATTCATGTTCAAATTGGGATCTTAATTTGGAAAGGACGAAAATAGCCTTGAATTTTTTAAATTTTGGCACGTTTTAAACGGATGGGTGATCGGGGCGATGAATTTTGACACTAAAACAATAGTCGTGGATGAAAATTGGTATTAAAACAATTGTTGTTTATAAAAATTGGTAGAAATTAAATATGTAGATCAAAAATGTCATTTTGCTAATGAGTTAATTCCAGCAATGGTCCCCCGAGTATGTTGATTTTCCAGAATTGGTCATCGTCTTTTAATTTGGACAATTTTGACACTTGACTATCGAATTCTTTTCAATGTTAGTCCTTCCGTCAAAAGCTAGTTAAGTAGTGGACGTTAAATGATGGGGTAAATTAGTCCTTTCACCTGCCATGGCTCGGGTGAAAAACCGTCGTCGATACACCACCGCCTTCAACTCACTGAACTCCTCCAAAACTTCATAATCCCTACCATCACACGCCTGGCAGACCTAAGCGTACAAGACCCATCCAGCTTGTAGAACCGGCTTAGAAGACATGGATTTACAATCATCAATGCATTGCCGCTTGTAAAAGGATCCGCCATTGTAAGAGCTCCAAATCGGCGGCGGCGACCCTGTGTGTGCCCCTTCTCATACGGGATCCAAATCGGAGGCGAAAGTCGGTAAAATGGGAAAAGGGAGAAAGATGAGGACTAAGTAGGTGAACATAGGAGATCTGGGACGGGGCGGCGGAGTGGTTTCCGGCGACGGGGATTTCGCAGATTGTGACCTAGTAATCAAGAAATCTCCAACAACTGATCTGCAATTTTTGCACAGAAATTGATATGCGGAGCGAATTCGTAGATTTTCAGCGAAATTTGATATGCAATTTGTACAAAAATTTAGATTTTCAGAGCAATCGAACCGGTTCCACAGATTTTCGGGGGAGCGGAGTCATGTTGAGCCGCAATGCAGTGAGCAAACCCTGACCAGGTCAGGTCGGATGCGTCACAGCCGGCAATCCAGCCAAGACCAATCACCATTTTGAAGGCGACAATCAGTCTTCACTTCGCACTCCTGATCGGCGCATCCCTTTCACGGAGGTCCAGACCAACGCCGATGTCGGTCACGCCCGAGGTGGTGTCACGGCCCATCGGCCTTCATTGAATTCGAGGGGAATTTCAAAGGCAGTTGTCATCGATGATTGATTTTCGTAGGCGGCTATCAACGTCGATAATCTCATCATAATTTCATTTGGGTTTGGCCTCTGGTTAAATTGAAGGTTGTGATAAGGAGGTAGATGAGAAGGAGCAGGCAAGGAGAAGGACCATTGTTGCGCTACACCATAATGGAGGAAGAAGAAGGTCATATAATGAAAAGACCTATTTACCTCCACACTTAACGCCTAACTAGCTGGACATAAACGGAAGGACCATTGCTGGAACAAATTCAGTTGTCAAGTGTCTTTTTCATCCAAATTAAAAGAAGAAGATCAATTTTGAAAAATCAACATAGTCGAAGACCATGGGTGAAATTAGGGTGTGTTTGGAAGCCCAAAAAATAATTTCTGAAAATCATTTTCCGAGCTTAGAGTGTTTGACAACCACTAGAAATCAAACTATTTTTCAAAAAATGATTCATTCTTCATAAGTCATTTTCCTCATTTCCAAACTCAGGCTTTTAACTCTTTTGCTAATACTGGGACTAAAATTCGTATTTGCATTTTGGTAAATTTCTCCTTCATCAAAATGGCTAAAACTTGAAGGACGAGACGTTTTCCTCACTTCGACTGGAGACATGGAGAAGGAAGAAGACGAATCTGCACGAAAGCAAGAGACAGGTGAAGAGCCTAAAACGACGTCATCTCTGTTTCCAGTTTCCCCTCAATTCTCAAATTCCGCCGCCGCCGTTCCGGAATGGCTTCGCAACTCCAGCTTCACGACCAACCTCTCCGTCATAAACGACTCCCTATCGGCGGCGCACTACCGCCATGCCCCATTCCAGTACGAAGACAAAGAGGAGGAGGAAGAAGAAGAAGAAGAAGAGAAAGAAGTTGACAAGGGCTCTAATAAAGAACGAGCACAGTACGAGTTGCTGGACTCCTCCGCATCAGACCGTGGCTGCTCTTCTTCTCCTTCGGACAGCAGAAGGAAAAGGCGGATGAAGAAGCGGAAGCGGAGGAGGGAGCGCTCCGCTGATGCGCGTAAGCCATACGAGTATCCTCTATTTTCTTCGCGAAAACCAGATGTGGCAAGCTGGGCGTCGTCTTCTGCTGCTGCTGCCACTAATGACAAAGACTATTACTTTGATTCCCGTGGAGATCGTGATAATTTGGCCTTTGGATGCCTATACAAGTATTTTGTCTTTTCACCATTTAAATTTTGTAATTAATTTTGATTATGGCATTGGCTTATCACATTCTTATTTATTGCCAAATTGATCCAATTTCAGTGATATTTGGTTAATTATTTTGTTCCAAATTCTTATGCAATCTGTATAATGGATACTGGAGTGAGTTGTTTCTCTTACACTCTGTTTATGCTTGTGGAATGATCAGTAAGGATGGTTTGCAGTTGTTTTATGAGCTTAACTATAGCATTCAAGTGAGATTGAGTTTGTGGTCTTACTTGGTTTGAAGTAGAATTCCTTTGCTGTCCAGAGGAGCTGATGAAAGGAGAGAGCACCATACAAGAAATAGAATATGATTTCATTTTATATTTTGGTTTCTTTTGTTTGAAATTTGAGACCAAGGAAATAGTGGAATTAGCTCTAGTTATATATAAACTTTTAAATAGCAAAAAACCTATGTTTCTTCAAATGCTACTTTTTCCCCCCTTTACTGTATTTTCTCCCTGGAACTTGTTCGTGAAATAAAAGAGAGTGTCTCAGTTGTTTCTGTTACCGAATAGTGTTTGGGCTAATATGTTTTACCATCTACTTTGTTATAGTAAATTACTGGCAAATGTAACTTTGGAATTTAATTTGTGATAGTGCAGAATGGATGTTGCTCGGTACAAACTTCGTAACACTAGGAAAACATTTGAGCTTAATTATTGCTGGCGGAACCATAATAGCATTTTTTATCCAGACGGTGATGTTGATGCATTTGATAGCAAGCTCAGAGCTGAGGGTCGCTACTGGTCTGCAAAATATGCTGCTGTGGAGCGTCATAAGAACTTGAAGCGAACTCGAATTTTTTCTCATGCAAGGCCCCAGTTGAAAGATTCTGTTGATTTTATCCCTTTGATTGATGAAGGATCTGGAGGTGAATCAGTTTCAGGAGCTACTGTAGTGGAGGAATCATGGGAAGATGAAATATTTTACAAGACAAAGGAGTTCAACAAGATGACAAGAGAACGACCACATGATGAGAAAATTTGGTTGGACTTTGCTGATTTTCAGGACAAGGTTGCCAGTATGCAGCCACATAAAGGCGCTCGTCTTCAAATACTTGAAAAGAAGATTAGTATTCTGGAGAAGGCTACTGAACTTAATCCAGACAGTGAAGATCTGCTTCTCTCTCTTATGAATGCTTACCAGAGCAGAGATAGTATAGATGTCTTGATAAGTCGGTGGGAAAGGATACTTCTGCAAAACTCTGACAGTTATACTTTGTGGAGAGAATTTTTGCGGTTTGTTCAGGGTGAATTTTCAAGATTCAAGGTGTCCGAAATGAGAAAAATTTATGCAAATGCAATACAAGCTTTATCTGGTGCATGCAGTAAACAGCATAGGCAGGTCTCAACTCTTGACATATTCATATAACCTCAGTGTTTGTGATCTTTCTGATATTGTTATGCATATATTTGAGTTCTCTTGCTCTTGAGATTTGGTTTTTGAAATTCCTTTCATTCTCATCTTTGAGCTTCAGATAATCATAAAAGATATTGTTAATTTATAGTTAGTCACCTCATTTGGTTTCATTGTGTCTAATGTTTTTGATGTTTGCTTTCTCTGGCTGTTATCACTAAATTTCTTTTATCTTTTATCAATTAAAATACGGTGCTACATGAAGCGATTATGTATTATTGAGGGCAAATACTGTTGGTCTTTCCCATCATTTAAAGAATATTCTATTGTAATAACCACACTTTGAACAAAGTAATGTCATAAGCAGCACAGGCAGGTTCTGACTCTGGATGTATTCTTGTAAACTTATGTGATTGTCATCTTTCTGAATCTTGATTTGCGAACATTTGACTTTTCTTTCTCTTGAGATCACTTAGCATTCACTTTTGTCATAATTATAAGTTTTCATGTTTTTATTGTGGCTCCATTGTTTTTCTTTGGTATAGGTCCGCCAAGGTGCTATGCCAGTTTCTCTTGATCCAGCTATTGTAAAACTAGAAGTTGGTTTAGTTGATATATTTATGTCTCTCTGTCGGTTTGAGTGGCAAGCGGGGTACAAAGAGTTGGCTACTGCCTTGTTTCAAGCAGAGATTGAATATAGCTTGTTCTCCCCTTCTTTACTTCTTAGCAAAAACAGTAAACAAAGACTTTTTGAACATTTTTGGAGTAGCAATGGTGCTAGAGTTGGGGAAGATGGAGCACTTGGCTGGTCAACATGGTTAGAAAAGGAGGAAGAACAGAGACAACAGGCAGTGAAGGAGGAATCTTCAAGTAATGTTGACGAAGGTGGTTGGACTGGTTGGTCAGAACCATTATCGAAAATCAAAGAAATTAATGAAGTTTCAGAAAAGGTGATAGATAGTGATGGAGTTCTCGAGGAGTTAGAGGATGGAGCTGAAATGCAAGAAGCTGATGAGAAGGATGATACTGAAGCTTTGTTGAAAATGCTTGGAATTGATGCTGCTGCTGCTGAAGTGAATGGTGAGGTCAAAGACACAAGAACATGGGCTAGGTGGTCAGAAGAAGAGGTAGAAAGGGATTCAGACCAGTGGATGCCTGTTCGTGCAAATTGTGGTTAGTATCTCTTTCCCAGTTTCAGTGTGAATTTCAAGGAAATTTCCTCTGCCTAGCCTCATAATTCATTTCTGCTATTATCTATCCCCAAAAGTAAATTTTCAAATGGAGTATGGCTGTGATAATGTGATATAGCTGACACTTATAATGGCAATGAACTTATGAACCATATCATGCTGCAGACGATGATCAACTTTTGAGAGTAATAGCATATGAGGATGTCAGTGACTACTTATTCTCAATATATTCCAAGGAAGCACGCTTGTCTCTGGTGTCCCAATTTATTGATTTCTATGGCGGGAGGATGGCTCAATGGTACATATTATTGCATACTTGATATCATTGTTTCCCATGTGTGTCAGTTTTGGAGTTTTTTTCATGATTTATTTGTGTTAGCTTGTTAGGTTTTATGCATATATGCCTTAAATATTGCACCAGTTTAATAGTTGGAAATGGATTTTGATTCAAGTTTCCATGTCTTAAATCTCAAAGGGAAGTAAATGAATCTGTGTTGTGGGAAATCATGTGATTATTAAAATTCTTTGATGACAAGGGTTGTGTGAATGCTCTGAAAGGACAGAGGGAAATGCATTCAAGGAAGTGCAATTTTCATGAAAGAAAGAGGGAGCTAGGCATCTTAGAGGAAATATTGCATTATCCACTCACCCCCATCTACAATGCGATGATTCTGCTATTACAAAGAGAACTAGTACAAATTTTCCTCACACCTCTACTGACCTACTATGACCTTACTTAAGTATACTCTTCTATTTGACAGAAAAGTTTGTTGTTTTAATTTACCTCAAGATTAAAAAAAAACGGTTACAGTTCTAAATAGAGTGAACACTGTGTCAATTGTTTAGCTATTTGGTTGTTGATTTGCTGACTCTATCAAACATGGAAGGAGCTGAACAAGCTTTTTTTAACCACTCATAAAAAAGGGTTTAATTTTATTTTATTTTGTTTATTTAAAATTATAAGCCTTAATTTGGAGCTTCTTGAAAAAGAGGACTTTTCCTCTTATGTGGTGTGAAAAGCCATTCTATATTTAGCGTTTGCATTTTGGAGCAGATAAGCTCCAAAGCAAGCTGGGCCAAATGGACATGTTTGCTAGTCAACTGTCTACTTGCATTGCTGCAGAGCTGCTGCTCCTACCAAATTAGCATTGACTGTGCCACTAATTACAGCCTATAGTTGCAATATCAAAACAACTTGGCAAGACTAAAATGGCTGTGACTTGGGTAAACTAGGTCCATAGCAAATAGAAAACCAGCTTGGTGATAACTAGATAAAGTTGCAACTTTGGCTAGTATTGTAAAGGTAACTAATAATTTTATACAGATTGATGAATTTGTTTTTAGTCAAGCAATCCAACTATTGAAAGATAAAATAATGATAAAAGTACCAAAAGTAACTACCAAAATATATGCAGATATTAAGAAGCTGAAAAACAGTTGCTATGGGTTGCCCATTTGGTAAAGCTTCTTTAAGCAAAATGATGAGATTATGGATTAAATAAACCACTTCTGCATATTTGGTAAAAATTGTGTATTATGGATTATATAGCACTTCTTAGCCTGAAAAAACCCTAAATTAACAATTAATTGTTCCAGACGCACTTCAGAGGGATAAGAATGCAAAAATTTCAGAAGGAACAACCCTGTTCCAATTGAGAGAACTAAAATACTAAATATTTAAGGATACATAATTACATACGGGGATAAAGTAAGCAATGTCCATAGTAAAACACTGAATAAAAAGGATAAACTGGTTTGCAGGGATCATTTTTCTTTTTAATAGATATCATGCTGGCTTCACATTGCTACCACATACATTCATCACAATTGCCTCACAACTGAGAAAGTCAGAGCCAAATTTGATCTACTCCCTTAAGCTCCAAGCAGAACTTTTTGGTTTTTAAATGGAGGTTTCCCTCACTCCCACTTTTTCCCTCTAGTTGACAAAAAAAGGGGTTTCAGAGTTAAGGGTAAAATTCTAAGAATAACCACATTCAATATATGTTCATTAAAATAAGAAGATAAGCTTGTTATTTTTTGACCACATTAAACTTTTTAGTGCAGAGTAATCTTCCCATGAATATCTAACAATTAGTTTCCTTGCTCACTTTACTTGCAGGACATGCACTAATAGTTCTACTTGGGTGGAGAAGACCCTTAGTCTGGAGGCACTGACGGATCATTTGTTAGATGAACTGAAAGTTAATGATTTTTTAACAAAAAGTGAGGGAAACCCAGCTGGTATCAGTTTGGAGCATCTTTTGAGCAGTGCTAATGGCATATCTATGCGCACCAATATGATGAAATTTATCCGTAATGCTACATTGCTTTGTATGACTGTATTCCCACAAAACTTCATCCTTGAAGAAGCAGCTCTTGTTGCTGAGGAGCTGTCAAATACCATGATGAATTCATCCAGCTGTTCAGTCACCCCTTGTCGAGTGCTTGCAAAGAGTCTATTGAAAAGTAACCGCCAGGTAAATATAATATTCGAGTCTCAAGTTTAAGGAACACTTTTGACTGCATGAGTTTTCAGGTATATATTTTAAAATATTTGGTTTCTAATAATCATGATTGTTTTAAATTTTAAATAGGTATGTGTCTTGATGAAAATATTTTGACTTACATTTGTTCTTCAGCTTTTTACTGTTGTGTAGGAATCTAATGCTTCTGTGGTTACATGATTTAGTGCAATATCTGAAGTTTTATTGATAACCTATTCAAAGCAAGTTCTCTGTCACTGGTTTATGATGCCACACTGTCTCACTCATCCCTCTTTAAGATGAAATTTGTGCTTGATATTTTATTTTCCTTTCATTTCTGCCTTTCCTGGTAAAGATTTTGTGGAAAGGTTGATGTTTGGGCAAATAAACACGTTCCATTTGATTTTTCCTTATTTTATTTATATATTTACTATAGGATATATTGCTATGTGGAGTCTATGCACACAGAGAGGCAGCGTTTGGGAATATTGATCATGCTAGAAAGATTTTTGACATGGCATTGTCATCCATTGAAGGACTTCCTGTGGTATGTTCCTAACTTTAGTTTTTAGTACTTAAACTTGGCATGGTTTATGCTAATCATGCTATACGCATGTGGTGATTGAAAATTATTCTTCCATGCATTTTTCTTCCTTCCATTGAATTGGAGTCCAAAATCAAGCCTCTCTTGGCTCTGCCTAATTAAAAATTTGAGTACATGACTGCCTTCGCTTATGAGGTATGAAATGTTATTGCCTTCACCTTAATTTGAATACATATGGAGAAAAGGAAATTTAAATGGATTATGCTAATGTAACATGTAAGTTAGTTTGGTACTCTGATTTTTTATTAAGGGGCATGGTATCAGAGTTAGAATCATAAATCAAAGTGGGCCTCTTTGGAGTGACCAACCCTGGAATTAGAATTGAAGGAAAAAATATATTATAATAATAATTTTTAAAAATTCATAGATGATGATTAGGCGAGACCGAACACCTAATGTGCTCGCCTCACCTGTTTTTAAGCATGGTATCAGATTATTATTATTATTATTATTATTATTATTATTATTAACTACTACTATTAATGCAATTGTAAGAATAGTGATGAACCATTAAAAATCAAATAGTAAATCCAAACAATACTACAATAGTGATAGTGATAGTGTAATAGTAACAACTATACTAATGCTGAATTGCTAACACTAACACTAATACTAATACTAAAGAAAAGAAAAGAAAAAATAATATGTTGAATGAGAGGAATCCTGGAATAGGAATGGAATATCAATTATCAAACATCTCAATTGTTTCCACTCCCATTCCTGAGCTCAAAAGTAGTGACCCAAATGCCCCCTTAATGATGGTGTGGAACAATTATAATTCATGTAAAATATATCGCAACAAATTCAGGTTTTTAAATTTAGAAACCAGACCTTGCAGGGTAATTCTATTATCCTAGTGATTTGCTCCAAAAGACCTTTGGGTAAAGTTGTTTAGAGCGTTGTGGTTGAAAAGCTTGTGAATTCTTTTTCTCGCATATTTTGTGATTGGTTATTCCACGATGTTCAAGCTTTCATGCTATGAAAATTATCAGTGTACTGTTTTGGGTTTGAGTTTATATTGGGATTTTATGGTATAAGCATGACATTTATCAGTTGAAGCTGCATTATTGAATTGAAACACTGCTTATGACAGATCGTTGTCCTCTCATGCCTGTGTTCTATTCTATCCGCAGTAAATTTTTTAGTATCCCCACCCCCCTCTCTGCCATTTTCTTTCCCTTCTTTTTCCTTGTGTCCCACTTTTTTTATGTCCTATATCACATATAAACTGGAATTCCCCAAAGTATTTCTTATGACTAGAAACAAATCCTAGTTCATCATTTCATGGGAAAATGCAGTCTTATTATTTTGTAGTTTCCCAGCTCCAGGCACTTCCTCATTCTGGTTGTGAAATACTCCGTATGTGAATAACCCCTTCATGGTTTGCGGGATGTTGATTTCCCCCATTTATTAGTGTTTCCAGCTAATACAGTGTGGTTAACACACCAAGACAGCAAGTTTAGAAAATTACTATTATTATAACTTTGACCGAACAAACCTGATGGTGAAGAAAGAAAGAAGTAGAGGAAAAAATGCTTCAAAAACACAAGTCCAAATGTTGAATTGCTTGTACAAGCTGCTTAAGTTCATGAATCCCAAGCATCAGCTGTTTTGACAATGTTGACAACATATACAAGAAAAATTCAACATTTCCCTGGATTGTGAAATAACATAGAATAGTGAACTCAACATTTCTGAAGACCAAATTCATTGGACAGCACAACTAAATCTGCAAGCCATGTTTTGGTCATTACAGGATAAATTTGATGATGTTATAAGTTCATAAAAATTAAAAAATGAGGATGTAGTTAGCATGATTTTTAAAACTAAATGGGGTTTCATTAGGCTCAAGCTATGAACTAAAAGCAGCTGGGTGCATTTCAGAACAGGAGTTTTACCCTTGATGGGAGAATTCTCCTTGTTCTGACACCAACCAGGCTGCAAGCATTCAGTAAATGTTCTTCCATAGAGGTTAGGCTGTGTTAGTCTCCTTCCTAAGAAGATCCCCATTCAGATTTCACTATTGGGTGATATATTTTTATCATATGTATTGCCTTTAGTGTGACATTTTTCCTTTAGAGGATGATTCCTATTTGTGTTTTTTTAATTATGCAGGATGTTCGGAGAAACGAGTCTCTATTATATCTCTGGTATGCTGAAGTAGAGCTGGCAAACTGTTCTCATGGTAGTCCAGAATCATTGCTCCGTGCTTTACACATTTTATCTTGCCTGGGAAGTGGTGTGAAATACACTCCTTACAATTGTCAACCATCGAGTCTGCTGCAGCTGAGAGCACGCCAAGGATTTAGAGAGAGAATAAATTTGCTACGTTCAACCTGGACACATGGTGTGATAGATGACCAGTCAGTTGCTCTTGTATGTTCAGCCGCTTTGTTTGAGGAAATTAGTATTGGATGGACATCCAGTGCTGAAATCTTTGACCAGGCATTTTCAATGGTTCTTCCCGGTAATTAATATTGCACTATATATTTCTTACCATAACTTTCTACTGCATATATTTTTAACCCTAACCGTAGGCCTATGTCATGTCCAAATCATCTTTATGTATTCTCCCCAATTTATCTTTAGCAAGCATACTTGGCTGTAAATTTTTTATTTTTATTTTTATAAATCCTGCAAGGTTACCAGTAGAGTGGCAAGGAACATTGCCAATCCCCTAGTTATTTTATAAATATCAAACATCATAATTCAAAGAGGGGAATTAAATCTTACTTCCTTACCTGTGATAGGTGAACAAGCTAACCTAGAACAAAAATTGAAAGTTGAAAAATTAGGAATGCTTCTAAGTGGGAGGATCCTCCCTTACAACAAATCCTAACTAGTAAAGCCAAAAAAAAGGCTTTTGTTGGGGGGGGGGGGGGAGGGGGTAATGGAGTCGTCCATGACAACACCTTACGTTCAATAAAGTCATTTCTATTTGGTCCTTTCTTGTATTACCAATAACGAGCATTGTCATTTTTATATTAGTTACAGCTATCATATGGTGTTTCCCTTATGCTTTACCAATAATGTTTGAATGCATCTCCTACTGTTGACTTTTGTTCTGTATCACTATTCTAATAGCGCATTTCTGCAGAAAGAAGAAGGAACAGCTATCATGTAGAATCTTTGTTCAACTATTATGTTGCTATGCTTTCTAAACATCACAGAGAAGTAAAGCTATCAAAAGTGTGGCAGTCTGTATTGAATGGGCTGCAGATGTATGCTGTCAGTCCAAAACTTTACAGTGCATTAGTTCAAATCAGCCATCTTTACACTTCGCCAAATAAGCTAAGGCTGGTATTTGATGAATACTGCAAAAAGTAAGTCCTTATGCTATGTCTGCAGCTCATGGAATACTTCATTATTCCATGATCTACATTTGATGAATGTTGCTATGCGTGCAATATTTGGCATATTTTTATTAGTTGACTCTGGATCTATATCAATTATCACAATCTTACATCTCTGAAGTGCCTAACACTGGTAAAAGGCCTAATGGAAGATTTGTATGAAAAAAGTGTTGTCCTTGGCCTCCAGGCCATTTGCAAATCTGAACTATTGGTTTAATTGCTATACAAGTTCCAGTCCCAGCCCATGAGAACGTATAATAGGTCAGACTCGGTGCATCTGACTCTACCATTAAGAGAATAGTTGATTGCTCCTGCTTTTGATCATGTTAACCTCATTTCCCTACCAGACTGCCTCACCGAAACTTTTCTTCATTTCTCTGTCTTGTTTACTCTAATGAGTAATATCATTACTCCTATAGTGTGAGGGAAAGTGGTTTTCCAGCTCCACATTGGTATAAGAGTATCCAAACATCTTCAGTTGTGGCATTTAAATCTCCAATGATCTTTGGAAGCTGATAAACAGAGGTGTTGTAGTCTTTTATTTAATCACTTAATAATTGAGGATGTGTCTCTTAGACTGTAACAATAATCAGGTTATCATTAAAATGTACTCCCTTTGTCCCTATTCCCCTCTTTATTTGTCTTTAATCTGTCCCAAAACAATGTCCAGATTCCTAATTTAAACACCACTAACTTTTTCCATTTTACCCTTAAAACCTTTTAAATTCTTCAATTGATTTGACTAGGTGGGTCCATTTAGAAGGGAAAATTGGGAATAAAATCACATTTATTTGGTTTAAAAATAAAAACTGTGCTAAACACGACTACCCCTTGCATAATGGGACAGATGGAGTATCTTTTAAAAGTATGGTCATAATTTTGTAGCTTACTTAAATGGATCATTTGCTGTACACTTGTTCACCTGTTTACTTTTTCAAGTTGCTTATTAATCAATCTATCTATTCTGATAATAACTAATAAGTGAATGCCATGTTCAGGTAATTTTGATATATTTTAAACTGTCAGTCGAGAATGGCCTGTATACCTTTATAGTGTAGTGTAGATCAATCTCATAACTTCTTACTCTTCATGATCTTCTCTGTTTAAACTTCCAGGAAACCATCTGTTATTAATTGGCTATTTGCATTGTCATTCGAGATAAGTAGAGGTGGTTCCCATCATAGAATATGCAGACTTTTTGAGAGGGCATTAGAGGATGAGAAACTGCGTAAGTCGGTGATAATCTGGCGTAGCTACATCGCATATGAACATGATATAACATGCAACGCATCAGCTGCAAGAAGAGTCTTCTTCCGAGCGGTCCATGCTTGCCCATGGTAAAATTCCTCTGACAGTGCTTTGTGATAATCTACCAAGCACATTGTGCCACAAATTTTCTTAGATAAATCTTATGTCTATGTCTCATTGATCTGCTCTCCAAATATGATAACAGAATTATGTGCATAGTTGTTGAGGCTAAAGAATAGAATTGCGGTTTGAACCAGAAATGATTCTACTGCCTAATATAATATGCATTTCAGAGTGATCTGTAAAAAGTTTGCGTATACATGATGATCAAGTCCAACTTGGTCTCCATATATTTGAATCCCCCCCCCCCCCCCCCCCCCCCCCCC
>CP025649.1:14590008-14647318 GCA_003576665.1 Ipomoea trifida
TCCCCCAGGGACACAGGTTTGCTGCTGGCGGATGTCATAGGTTTTGAGTTGCTTCTTTTCCTATGCAATTTTTGTTTTTTTGAGTGAAGTGCTAGGCCATTGAGCCCTAAACGCTTGCATGTTTTAAGCTGTCAATCATCAATGAATTGCACAGAGAATCTTACAACTTTTAGTGTGTGCCATTTGTTTTCTTCCTCTTCAACATTAGCATGACTTAGAGATGCGTGTTTTTATGCAGGTCAAAAAAGTTATGGCTTGATGGTTTTCTCAAGCTAAATGCCATACTTACTGCAAAGGAGCTCTCAGATCTCCAGGAAGTAATGCGGGATAAAGAACTCAATCTAAGGACGGATATTTATGAAATTCTTCTGCAAGATGAGATGGAATGCTGATATCATCCCAGTTGTGTTTCCTTTTTTCTTCTCCAAATTGGTTCACTTCTGACATGAGAGGGCTGGCCGATGTTGTGGATTACATACATATACATGAATTGCTTCCAAGTCATCCATGTGGTAGGGGGTTTAGTTGTTGTTCATCTG
The DNA here is from genome assembly GCA_003576665.1 of Ipomoea trifida. Taxonomy (NCBI): domain Eukaryota; kingdom Viridiplantae; phylum Streptophyta; class Magnoliopsida; order Solanales; family Convolvulaceae; genus Ipomoea; species Ipomoea trifida. The sequence continues at coordinate 14,590,548 of CP025649.1, forward strand.
TTAGTTGTCAAATTAAAGCCAATTTTGCCTATTTTGTAAAGCTATATGTATAAGGTTGACGGGTTGCCTATTTCTCAAGCAGACGATTTATTTTTGTGAAATTTTCAAATTGGAAATTAAGGTTGACGGGTTGTAGTCTTCACTCCTCAGATTTGGGGTTATGTATAAAGTACGTATATATAGTGGATTAGTGGGGTTAAATTAGAAATTATAAACTATACTCCCTCCGTCCCATTTTACCTGTCTTACTTTCCTTTTTAGTTTGTCCCAAAATGTTGTCATCTTTCTAAAATTGAACATCACAATCATTCTACTTTTCCTAATTTACCCTTATGACTTTTCATTTCTTTATTGCTTTTATTTCTAAAAGTGAAAAAGTTGGGGGCATAATTGGAAAGCACATCACATCTACTTTAATTTCTTAAAAAGCGTGCAAAAAGCAAATGAGACATCCATTTCGAGACGGAGGGAGTATTAGATATAGAATGTAATATACAATAATTAAATATTACGGAGTACTACGTATGAACAGACTTGTAGGCCATGCTTTTAAATATAGGCTTAGGCCTATTTAACTAAATAGGCTTCTAATTAGGCTTGCCTGTCTTTTTATTAAATAGGCCAGGCTAGGCCAGGTCAGACCGTAGGCCCCTGTGAAGGGGCCTGGTCTATTCCCATCCCTAGCTACACAACAGTAGCATTGGAATCAAAATTATCAGGTAAAAGTGTCAAATTGGTCCCGTAAGTCGGGTGGATAGTGCAATTAGGCCCCCTAACTGAAATAAGCTCCATTCAATCCCCCTAAACCGGTAAAAAAGTGCAATTGCGTCCTAAATGACTTGTTTATCAGGTCAAATTCTGTTAGGGAGCCAAATTGCACTATCCACACAGCTTAGGAGACCAATTTGACATGTTTTCATTTTTTATTTTATTTTTCAAAACAAATATTTTTATTTATTTCAGTTCAAAAAAATATTTTTATTTATTAAAAATATTATTTATTATAAATAAAAAAAAATTTAAAAATATTAAAAACAACCACCGGCCGTTTAATAATTTGGTCCTACTGTCAAATTAATTTGTAGAATTCAAGCCTGTTTTTGAGAGAATACCAGGTACAACTCCAATATATATCCACCTTTAAAGACCTGCTAGTTTAAGAAGATAAAGTAAATAAAAATAAAACATGGTTAAGTAATGAAACAATTGAAGGAAGTTGTAAGTAATACCGCAAAAGCATTAAATCTCAGATGAGAGAGGGGGATACAGAAAAATGTTCAAATCTTTCATTAAAACTACGGATGGAAATAGATCTGGCCGAGCAAATTAGACGTGGGCTTGCTATGGAAATCTATGGCCTGAGCCAAGACCAAGACCAGTGCCGCTTTTTGTTATGTTCAAGCTTGAGCCTACGATTAGCCTAGCCTGAAGTATTTTTAAGTCTTTTTTTTTTTTTTTTGAAACCTAGTATTTTTAAAAGTTTATTTAATATGTAGGCCATTAAAAAAGCTTCAGAGTAAGTCCTAAGGCTATTTAAGGCCTAGAAGTTATAGGCTTTAAGCCTTTTTAAGGCATATGTATTTGTAAAAAAAAAAAAAATAAAATCGACCTAATAGAATAATACAAAACTAATATATGAGTATATCACCAGAAATCCATTAATTACATTACAAAGTTACAATCAATCAATAACCACAAAACTATACTCATACTTCATACTACAAAACACAAGAATACAAGTTTAATAACCAGAAGCTCATAATACAAAATCCAATAACACAAGTTTAATAACCACAAAACCACGCATCCATAATAATACAACACAAGTTTAATAACCAGAAAATCACAAGTCGATAATACAAAAATCCAAAACATGTTTAATAACCACAAAACCATAAGTCCATAATACAAAAATTCATAAACAAGGTAACATACTAACATCGAACATTGAATATTTGAATATTTGAACACTATAACAGTAAGAATCACGCTTCATTTAATATTATAACAGTAAGAACCAACGCCTAATAAACAATAAGAAACTGAGAACCAACACTTGTGAAGTTATGAATATTATAGCAATTCATAAAAACATAGTAACATCTAAAATTGAATATTTATATATTATAATAACAAGAAGAACCAACGTTTCATCGCAGCCGTAAGCCGGAACCCGCAGCACCAGTCGCAACCGGGTAGCGACCTACCGACCTGCTACACTGGCTACCTACCCTGTGTTGCTATATAGTGCCTACCGAACTACACCGCTAGAAGAAAATCAAGACATACCTGTCACTGACTCACTGTCGGTGTGTCGCCGCCTTGCTGGTGGTTGTCGTGCCTGCCGCCCGTCGCCAGTCAAGGTCGCTGTTGTCTGTTGACGCTGTTCTGGTCGCTGGGAGAAGCGGGGAAGCTTAGAATAAGGAGGATTAGGGATTAAGGTTGGGCAGTGCCTTGCCGGTGGTTTTCGTGCCAGTCTCGGACAAGAGTTGCAACCTTGCAGGACTCACAGCCGCATCCTTTATGAACATATTTTACATGACATAAGGATATTAGTAATGACAAATGCAGTAAAGTTAATTGATATTGACACACAAACTGTGGGATGGAGTTGTATAGTTCATGTCATTAATAAAAACGAACCAAAAAACGCTATTGGAACACCTGAGAAAAAGTATATATATTCATCATACTTGAGGATGAAACAGTAAGTAAATAGTAAACTTTTCTCACTTTATTATTATTATTATTATCACCACCACCACCACCACCACCACCACCATCATCATCATTATTATTATTATATAGATGCTCTCATTCATTCACCACCATACAGCTTGACTGGTGTGAGTGTGTGACGACCAAGTGCAAGTGCCATTACTTCATCGGATCGGAGAAGGACGAAATCAGCATAGAGAGCACAATTTGGTCTAGTAAGTTGCGTGTTCAGGGTTAGGCAATGCTGGCGACCCTTCGGTGGTGGAAGAAACAAAGGCAGCAAGACATGGGTTAGAACCATCTACAAATTCCATTAGATCATGGCCACGGAGAAAATGAACCACTTGTGCACGCCAAAACAAGTAATTCTTGTATGTCAACTTGATACTAATAAAGTAATGAGCGGTGGACAGGAAACTCACGCTCGAAGAGACCGAAGGAGCAATATTAGAGACGGTCGGTTATGAGGAATTAATAGATCCATCGACCATGGGAAAGAAATCCTAGCTAACCGATACTAGATGAGAACAGTTTGTATTGGATTAATCGAACTTGATTATAATAGTACAGGCATATATATATATATATATATATATATATATATATATATATATATATATATAAAAAAAAGATAAATCATAGGAAGACTAGGATAAATAGTGACTCAAATACATGAGTCCTAATAATGAAGCGACTATATTAACAAAATTTAATCAGAAAATAAAAATATTTGAAATAAATACTATTAGATTATTTATTACATAGGAATAAAATTATACATGAATTTGGAAACAATAGATATGCTTTTTCATTTGATTCAATGGAATGACATCATTGTGCGAATGATGATAAATTTTGCATACAGGTGCAACACATGTCACGAATAACTTATTCAATTCATCATTTCTAACATATGGTGGTTCCCGACAAGAAGTGAAGTATTGTACCTGAAGGAAGGTTGCATCATATCCATCCAAGTATCGCCTTGTTAGCATCTTCATTTTATTTATGTATTCTTCTTCTTCCTTCACAACGTAAAAGAAAAATATTAGAAACATATGTTTTTTTTAGTAAATTTATATATAAAAAGTAGATAATTACTTACTCAATCATCTATTGTCATTTTAATTCTTAAATTGAGTTTAAGAGTAAAATATTGACGTTTATGTGCAAGGGCAATGCAGCCAATGCTAAAGAAGTGCCAGTTTCGCGTAGCCAAGGTCCCTAAACTTTTTTTAATTACATAATTTGTAGTAATGTTTATGTATATACTGTATAGACCACCATTACAATATAATTTGCCCATGTCATAGAGGCATTGATTATTTGAAATGTGTAATTAAATAACCCTCAATAAATAATCCGAATTTATCCTATGCTGGTTGTGTTCTTCAAGAATGTCTAATCTTAAACGACATTTTGATTCTGTGTCGTTCAGTTTTATTCCTAGATCAGTGAATAAGTTGGCTCACGCTTTAGCTAGAGCTACTAATTCTCAGTCTGCTCCTCGTTTATGGTTTAATTCTATTCTTGATTGTATTCGATATTTGATTAATGATTAATTTGTCTTGGTTTGTTTTCAAAAAAAAAAAAAAAAAAAAAAAAAAAAAAAAAAAAAAAAAAAAACTCAAACATGTCAAATTGAGGTAATAAAACCCAAAAACAGGTAGGTCATTTGTATCAGTCGGTCGTCGTCGGTCGCCATCTCCGGCGGAAGGCGACCTTTTGGTCGGTGATGATGTTTTCCGGCATTTTTGACCAGTAAGCAACAAGTTACTGATAAATTTGACTTATTTAATAAAAATAACATATTTGAGGATTTAATTGCCTATTTTAAAAGTTTAAGTGCCTAATTGACTTTGGCCTAAAGTTTATGGATCTATTTGACTCTTTTCTCAAAATGTTTTTAAAAAAAGTTTAAAATAGATACTATCTTAGTATGTTGTAGAGAATCATGAGTTTTTTTTTTTTTTTTTTTTTTTTTTTTTTTTTAGAAAAAAAGAAAGAAATATAACTAGTTCTATTTAATTGATCCATCCAATATTCGAAAAATAGAAGTGAATAAAAAATTAATAGAAATATATTTTTCTCCCATTATTACTTACTGAACATAAGTCTGTGCTTGTAAAAACAATCTTTTAATATTTCATTCTAACAAGTGATCTAATAATTAATTGTCACATTCTAAAATTAAAAAACTGAGTACAATCAATATAGTGACAAACTAACTTAGATAAAATTACCATAGTTAAATTGAATACTAATAAATGTTAATAAAGGTTAACTCAATTTAATAAAATTATTAAAATCAAAGACATACTTAAATACAAAAAATTATTTAAAACTAAATTAGAAAAACCACTAATTTCGACAATAGCATAACCCGACGAGAATGGCGGCGTGTCTCTTCTCTTGCTTGGAGGCAAAGAGTTCTCCTCCGCAGCAAAGCACATCAGTTCTCACGAGAATGCGACGGCGGAAGAGCAGAGGAGGGGTGGACCGGTGGTTGTATCGGAGCTCTTATCATCGCCTCAGCCGGAGCTGCTCTTCCACCTAGAGCTAGAAGCGCCGCCGGTAATATATTTCTATTTTTGTTTTTTAAATCCGAATGTTTGAAATTTTAATTAGTCGGCTGGGGAGGGCGGGAAGTTTGGAGGGAATCATAGCAACGGTGTTGATACCAACGGTAACTCAACTCAATTTCCTAATTCCTTCCTATTGTATCTATTTTTGATTTCTGATGATGAATTTGGAAACATCCCTCCCTACATATACATATACGCACGCAGACTCACAGATACTTACTCTTCATTCATTACCTTGCTGTGCTGTGGTGTTTATTTTCATCATATCATCATGGTTTGTCTTGAAGATTTTGCTCACATTACCCTTCCTGAGGGTTCTTGCAGATTTGATTATCTACTTGCGGTCTGTGAGCGAGAGAGATTACTACTTGAGAAAGAGGAACAGAAGGATAAGCAACAAAAGAAAGGAGGATGCTACAATGATGATGATGATGATGATGATGATGATGATGATGATGATCAGTACTATTTAGGTGGGGTTGATCTCAATCAGAGTTTGATCAGGCCTTCACTGCCTGATAAGGAGGAATGGAAGAAAAAACTGATGGGTTCATTTTATGGCTGCTTATCTTGGCACAATGATGTTGTTGTGAAGCCTGTGGTGCAAAGTAAAGCACTAAGCAACACCCCAGAGTCTGTTATTTCACATTCCAGTGGTGATGACAGAGCTTCTTTAAAGTATGATGAGGCTGTGGCAGAGAAGGTCAATAATTCCAAGAAGCGAAAGAGGGGAAGTAGTAGGGTGCCTAACAACGGTCCAGAACCACCACCAGGACTACCAGTTGAATTCAGAAATTTCATTCTCCAATTGGCTGGTAATCGGGCAGTACGTGTTGAGAAATTGGTGATTCAAAAGGAGCTTACCATCACAGATGTAAACAGCACCCAGAGTAGGCTGTCAATCCCAGCAAGGCTTGTGAGGGAGGAGTTCCTTACGGAAGAAGAGCATCTTCTACTTTGTCAGCACAATGGGAAGAATGTGTGTTCTATAGAAGTTCCATTGATCACACCAATGATGGAAGTAGCAAAGGTGAGCTTGAGGAGGTGGGAGATGAAGAAGGGAAAAGGAGTTTCCAGTGTGTCTTATGTCATAGCTAACACTTGGAACGAAATCAGAAGACGGAATAAATTTGAAAGCGAGATGATAGTTCAATTGTGGGCTATAAGGGTTGACTTAGACTTGTGGATGACTCTAGTTAGGCTGTCTTGATCTTTTAATCAACTTACCACTTCAGATTAGGGGATACAAATATGCTCTTTGTATATGCTTTTTTGTGTTTTTGAAACTAATTCAAAGAGTTTTGAATTTTGTTATGAATTTCTATCAAATACTGTTCAATTCATTTTGAATGAGAGTAGGGATTATTTTGTTATATAAATGCTCTCATAATGTCGGTGCAACTTCTTCTTCTGGATGTCTTTATATTGTTCTTTATATTGAGTGTTCCTTGCAAATGTTTTTTACTAAATTGCAGAACTTTTGGATCAATGGCTTTTGATGGTTCCATGTGAGGAGAAATATCTGCTATTCCTTTAGCTGTTTCAATACTGTTGGGACTCTACATATTGAGAACATACTCTATAAAGTTACAATGTAATCATTTGCTGCCATAAGCTTAAACCTTGAAACAAATATGATGTCCTTCATCTGATTATATATCTAAACCGGTCAGATAGTTTTCTGAATATCATATTTGCATTTTATAACTTAATTAGCTCCTGGCTATAAGTCTTCCAATGAGAAGTAGATGGAGGGATTCCTTACATAAATCTGTAAGGAAACTGAATTTGTTTTCTTGCTTTTAGATTTTAGTCATGTTGTGAATTTATAAAATTCTGCTCTCAGGGTGATAGTATTCAGGCAGATTCTGGACAGCAGAAGGAAAAGGCGGATGAAGAAGTGGAAGCGGAGGAGGGAGCGCTCCGCTGATGTGCGTAAGCCATACGAGCATCCTCTATTTTCTTCGCGAAAACCAGATGTGGCAAGCTGGGCGTCGTCTTCTGCTGCTGCTGTCACTAATGACAAAGACTATTACTTTGATTCCCGTGGAGATCGTGATAATTTGGCCTTTGGATGCCTATACAAGTATTTGCCTTTTCACCACTTAAATTTTGTAATTAATTTTGATTATGGCATTGGCTTATCACATTCTTATTTATTGCCAAATTGATCCAATTTCAGTGATATTTGGTTAATTATTTTGTTCCAAATACTTATGCAATCTGTATAATGGATACTGGAGTGAGTTGTTTCTCTTACACTCTGTTTATGCTTGTGGAATGATCAGTAAGGATGGTTTGCAGTTGTTTTATGAGCTTAACTATAGCATTCAAGTGAGATTGAGTTTGTGGTCTTACTTGGTTTGAAGTAGAATTCCTTTGCTGTCCAGAGGAGCTGATGAAAGGAGAGAGCACCATACAAGAAATAGAATATGATTTCATTTTATATTTTGGTTTCTTGTGTTTGAAATTTGAGACCAAGGAAATAGTGGAATTAGCTCTAGTTATATATAAACTTTTAAATAGCAAAAAACCTATGTTTCTTCAAATGCTACTTTTTCCCCCCTTTACTGTATTTTCTCCCTGGAACTTGTTCATGAAATAAAAGAGAGTGTCTCAGTTGTTTCTGTTACCAAATAGTGTTTGGGCTAATATGTTTTACCATCTACTTTGTTATAGTAAATTACTGGCAAATGTAACTTTGGAATTTAATTTGTGATAGTGCAGAATGGATGTTGCTCGGTACAAAGTTCGTAACACTAGGAAAACATTTGAGCTTAATTATTGCTGGCGGAACCATAATAGCATTTTTTATCCAGACGGTGATGTTGATGCATTTGATAGCAAGCTCAGAGCTGAGGGTCGCTACTGGTCTGCAAAATATGCTGCGGTGGAGCGTCATAAGAACTTGAAGCGAACTCGAATTTTTTCTCATGCAAGGCCCCAGTTGAAAGATTCTGTTGATTTTATACCTTTGATTGATGAAGGATCTGGAGGTGAATCAGTTTCAGGAGCTACTGTAGTGGAGGAATCATGGGAAGATGAAATATTTTACAAGACAAAGGAGTTCAACTAGATGACAAGAGAACGACCACATGATGAGAAAATTTGGTTGGACTTTGCTGATTTTCAGGACAGGGTTGCCAGTATGCAGCCACATAAAGGCGCTCGTCTTCAAATACTTGAAAAGAAGATTAGTATTCTGGAGAAGGCTACTGAACTTAATCCAGACAGTGAAGATCTGCTTCTCTCTCTTATGAATGCTTACCAGAGCAGAGATAGTGTAGATGTCTTGATAAGTCGGTGGGAAAGGATACTTCTGCAAAACTCTGACAGTTATACTTTGTGGAGAGAATTTTTGCGGTTTGCTCAGGGTGAATTTTCAAGATTCAAGGTGTCCGAAATGAGAAAAATTTATGCAAATGCAATACAAGCTTTATCTGGTGCATGCAATAAGCAGCATAGGCAGGTCTCAACCCTTGACATATTCATATAACCTCAGTGTTTGTGATCTTTCTGATATTGTTATGCATATATTTGAGTTCTCTTGCTCTTGAGATTTGGTTTTTGAAATTCCTTTCATTCTCATCTTTGAGCTTCAGATAATCATAAAAGATATTGTTAATTTATTGTTAGTCACCTCATTTGGTTTCATTGTGTCTAATGTTTTTGATGTTTGCTTTCTCTGGCTGTTATCACTAAATTTCTTTTATCTTTTATCAGTTAAAATACGGTGCTACATGATTGAGGGCAAATACTGTTGGTCTTTCCCATCATTTAAAGAATATTCTATTGTAATAACCACACTTTGAACAAAGTAATGTCATAAGCAGCACAGGCAGGCTCTGACTCTGGATGTATTCTTGTAAACTTATGTGATTGTCATCTTTCTGAATCTTGATTTGCGAACATTTGACTTTTCTTTCTCTTGAGATCACTTAGCATTCACTTTTGTCATAATTATAAGTTTTCATGTTTTTATTGTGGCTCCATTGTTTTTCTTTGGTGAGGTCAAAGACACAAGAACATGGGCTAGGTGGTCAGAAGAAGAGGTAGAAAGGGATTCAGACCAGTGGATGCCTGTTCGTGCAAATTGTTGTTAGTATCTCTTTCCCAGTTTCAGTGTGAATTTCAAGGAAATTTCCTCTGCCTAGCCTCATAATTCCTTTCTGCTATTATCTATCCCCAAAAGTAAATTTTCAAATGGAGTATGGCTGTGATAATGTGATATAGCTGACACTTGTAATGGCAATGAACTTATGAACCATATCATGCTGCAGACGATGATCAACTTTTGAGAGTAATAGCATATGAGGATGTCAGTGACTACTTATTCTCAATATATTCCAAGGAAGCACGCTTGTCTCTGGTGTCCCAATTTATTGATTTCTATGGCGGGAGGATGGCTCAATGGTACATATTATTGCATACTTGATATCATTGTTTCCCATGTGTGTCAGTTTTGGAGTTTTTTTCATGATTTATTTGTGTTAGCTTGTTAGGTTTTATGCATATATGCCTTAAATATTGCACCAGTTTAATAGTTGGAAATGGATTTTGATTCAAGTTTCCATGTCTTAAATCTCAAAGGGAAGTAAATGAATCTGTGTTGTGGGAAATCATGTGATTATTAACATTCTTTGATGACAAGGGTTGTGTGAATGCTCTGAAAGGACAGAGGGAAATGCATTCAAGGAAGTGCAATTTTCATGAAAGAAAGAGGGAGCTAGGCATCTTAGAGGAAATATTGCATTATCCACTCACCCCCATCTACAATGCGATGATTCTGCTATTACAAAGAGAACTAGTACAAATTTTCCTCACACCTCTACCGACCTACTATGACCTTACTTAAGTATACTCTTCTATTTGACAGAAAAGTTTGTTGTTTTAATTTACCTTTCTCAAGATTAAAAAAAAACGGTTATAGTTCTAAATAGAGTGAATACTGTGTCAATTGTTTAGCTATTTGGTTGTTGATTTGCTGACTCTATCAAACATGGAAGGAGCTGAACAAGCTTTTTTTAATCACTCATAAAAAAGGGTTTAATTTTATTTTATTTTGTTTATTTAAAATTTTAAGCCTTAATTTGGAGCTTCTTGAAAAAGAGGACTTTTCCGCTTATGTGGTGTGAAAAGCCATTCTATATTTAGCGTTTGCATTTTGGAGCAGATAAGCTCCAAAGCAAGCTGGGCCAAATGGACATGTTTGCTAGTCAACTGTCTACTTGCATTGCTGCAGAGCTGCTGCTCCTCACCAAATTGCATTGACTGTGCCATTAATTACAGCCTATAGTTGCAATATCAAAACAACTTGGCAAGACTAAAATGGCTGTGACTTGGGTAAACTAGGTCCATAGCAAATAGAAAACCAGCTTGGTGATAACTAGATAAAGTTGCAACTTTGGCTAGTATTGTAAAGGTAACTAATAATTTTATACAGAGTGATGAATTTGTTTTTAGTCAAGCAATCCAGCTATTGTTTTTACCCTTAAAACCTTTTAAATTCTTCAATTGATTTGACTAGGTGGGTCCATTTAGAAGGGAAAATTGGGAATAAAATCACATTTATTTGGTTTAAAAATAAAAACTGTGCTAAACACGACTACCCCTTGCATAATGGGACAGATGGAGTATCTTTTAAAAGTATGGTCATAATTTTGTAGCTTACTTAAATGGATCATTTGCTGTACACTTGTTCACCTGTTTACTTTTTCAAGTTGCTTATTAATCAATCTATCCATTCTGATAATAAGTGAATGCCATGTTCAGGTAATTTGACATATTTTAAACTGTCAGTCGAGAATGGCCTGTATACCTTTATGGTACGTTTGGTTCGCGGAATAGGCCTGGAATGGAATAGCATTCCCAGTAATAGGCCTATTCCGCTGTTTGGTAAATCTTTCTATTCCCAGGAACATTGTTCCTGGGAATGGCCTATTCCCCTTGCAAGGGGAATAGAGATTCCTAGGGTCCCCCTAGGTATTAGGCTATTCCTGAGTCCTCAGGAATAGCCTAATGTTGTTATTTCCAATTTTACCCCTTGGCGCGTTTTGGAGAAAGATATTCCTTTTCCCAAAACGGTCCTATATTATTAAAAAAAAAAAAAAACTTGTAACTAAGAACAATTAAGGTTCCTTAAATGAATGAGCTTTTGGCTCTTCAATCCGTTTAAGGCTTCCTCGTCCTGTTGTTAATTTCAAAAGAGAAGCAATCTCTTATATAGAGGAGCTCATTACCTCTTCATAAGTTACCAATGTGGGATCAAAAATTTCAATTTGTATTTTTAAAAAATTATTATATATGTAATTTTGTTTTAATTTGCATTATTATTATTATTCCTTTTTTGTTATTGTTGTTATTAATATTATTATAATATTATAATTATAATTTTTATTTTATTATTACATAATAATAATAATAATATTAATATTAATAATAACATGAATGTCCTTATTATTATTATTATTATTATTTTAATAATAATAATAATAATAATAATAATAATAATAATAATAATAATAATAATAATAATAATAAAATTGTGTACAAGGGCATTTATGTCTTTTAAATATATATTCCATTTCTATTCCTTTAACCAACCAAACGCTGGAATACAATTCCCAAGTCTATTCCTTCCGCGAACCAAACGCTGGAATACAATTCATATTCTATTCCTTACCTATTCCATTCCTTATGGAATAGTATTCCTATTCCCTTCAAATTCATTCCGTGAACCAAACGTGCTGTTATAGTGTAGTGTAGATCAATCTCATAACTTCTTACTCTTCATGATCTTCTCTGTTTAAACTTCCAGGAAACCATCTGTTATTAATTGGCTATTTGCATTGTCATTCGAGATAAGTAGAGGTGGTTCCCAGCATAGAATACGCAGACTTTTTGAGAAGGCATTAGAGGATGAGAAACTGCGTAAGTCGGTGATAATCTGGCGTAGCTACATCGCATATGAACATGATATAACATGCAACGCATCAGCTGCAAGAAGAGTCTTCTTCCGACCGGTCCATGGTTGCCCATGGTAAAATTCCTCTGTGATGACAGTGCTTTATGATAATCTACCATGCACATTGTGCCACAAATTTTCTATGTCTATGTCTCATTGATCTGCTCTCCAAATATGATAACAGAATTATGTGCATAGCTGTTGAGGCTAAAGAATAGAATTGCAGTTTGAACTAGAAATAATTCTACTGCCTAATATGCATTTCAGAATGATCTGTAAAATGTTTGCGTATACATGATGATTGTTATAAGGTATATTCATCACATATGGTATCCTATATATTAGGAAAGTTGGAAACTAGGGTTTTGAGGTTACCATACAGAATGTCCTCGAAAGTCATATATATAGGATGGTGTCCTCCATAATGTGCTCTTGTTAGTCGTAATCCTCACAATGGGAATGGTGGCAATTCCCAAGGGCACACTTCCGGTCATCCTCAGAGTGGGAACAATGGATATTCCCAGGGGCGTACTTCCACCATTATGTGTCACTATTGTCAAAAGTCAGGGCATATAAGGAGGGACTGTCGGAAGTTGCAAAAGGATCGTAGGAATTCTTCTGTCAATGTTGCATCTACACCTGAGGCACCTTCCAAGACTATCATGGTCTCTGCTGATGAGTTTGCCAAGTTTTCTCAATACCAAGACTCTTTGAAGCATTCATCCTCTTCGGTCACTGCAATTGCTGACTCAGGTAACCCGACCTCTTGTCTTCTCTCATCATCATCCAAATGGGTTATAGACTCGGGTGCCACAGACCATATGACAGGTAATTCGAGTTTATTTTACTCCATTTCTTCTTCTCCACATAGTTCCCATGTCACCTTAGCGGATGGGTCCACTTCCCATGTACTTGGGTCTGGCTCCATTACGCCAATCCCCACACTTCCCTTACTGTCTGTCTTGCACCTCCCTAATTTCTCGTTCAATTTGATTTCGGTCAGCCAGCTTACCCGTGCTTTAAACTGTTTTGTTACGTTCTTCCCTGATCATTGTCTGTTTCAGGATCTTATGACGAAGAGGGTTATTGGTGAGGGGCGTGAGTCTGGGGGTCTCTACATTCTTGACACCAAGAGGTCAAAGTTGGTTGCTTGTTCGGGTGTTGTCACTCCGGTAGATGCTCATTGTCGTTTGGGGCATCCTTCCGTCCCGTTGTTGAAGAAATTGTGTCCACAGTTTCATAGTTTACCGTTTTTACATTGTGAGTCGTGTGAGTTTTCTAAGCACCGTCGTGTGCATTTGAGTCCTAGAGTTAGCAAACGTGTGTCTACTTTGTTTGAGTTAGTACATTCAGATGTTTGGGGTCCGTGTTCTGTGACTTCTAAACTTGGCTATAAGTATTTTGTTACCTTTGTTGATGATTTCTCTCGAATGACATGGTTATATTTAATGAAATCTCGTTCTGAATTGTTTGATGTGTTTCGTGGATTCTGTGCTGAAATTAAAACTCCATTTGGTGTGCATGTCAAAATATTACGCAGTGACAATGCTAAAGAGTATTTCTCGTACCCCTTTTCCTCTTATATGCATGGCATGGGTATGTTGCATCAATCTTCTTGTGTTGACACACCTTCCCAAAATGGGGTAGCTGAGCGCAAGAATCGGCATTTGCTTGAAACTGCAAGGGCCTTATTGTTTCAAAGGGGGGTTCCTAAGCAGTTTTGGGCTGATGCCGTTTCCACTGCATGTTTCTTAATCAATCGCATGCCCTCTGTGGTTTTGGATGGGAAAACTCCGTACAATATTCTGTGTCCATCACAACCTTTGTTTCATATTGACCCCCGTATATTTGGTTGTGTATGTTTTGTTCGAGATGTCCGTCCTAACCTCACCAAGCTTGATCCAAAGTCTCTGAAGTGTGTGTTACTTGGTTATTCTCGTGTGCAAAAGGGGTACAGGTGTTACTCTCCAGAGCTTGGCAAGTACCTTGTTTCTATTGATGTCACTTTTCACGAGGATGTTCCTTTCTTTCCTTCTTCTCCGGATGCCATTGGTCAGGGGGAGGATGAGGGGGATGACATCTTGATGTATACAGTCACGACATCTGTCCCTATGCCTGTTCTTACTCCTCCAGTTTTACAAGTCTATTCTCGTCGGCCTCGGCCTGCTGCTCCCGTTCCTGCTTTGCCTCAAGCTCCTTTCCTGCCTCGGTACCTACTCTGATCCCTGAAACCACCTCTAAGTCAGTTGATCCAGTGTTGAATGATACCCTTCCTATTGCTGTTCGAAAAGGTAAACGCAGTTGCACTTATCCTATATCCTCTTTCGCATCATATGCTCAGCTGTCCTCTGTTTCCTGTTCTTTTGTTGCTTCCCTTGATTCCGTGTCCATTCCTAAAACTGTTAAGGAAACCTTGTCTCGTCCTGGGTGGCGAACTGCTATGATTGAAGAGATGAATGCTTTGGATCACAATGATACTTGGGAGTTGGTTGCCATGCCTGCAGGTAAGAGGCCTATTGGTTGTAAGTGGGTGTTTGCTGTCAAGGTAAATTCTGATGGGTCTGTTGCTAGATTGAAAGCCCGTCTTGTGGCTAAAGGATATGCCCAAACCTATGGGGTTGATTATTCTGACACTTTTTCTCCTGTGACTAAGCTTACTTCTGTCAGGTTACTCATTTCAATGGCAGCCATTAAAGATTGGCCACTGCATCAGCTTGATATCAAGAATGCCTTTTTGCATGGGGATCTTCATGAAAAAGTGTACATGGAGCAACCTCCTGGGTTTGTTGCTCAGGGGGAGTCTGGGAAAGTATGCCGACTTCGAAGATCATTGTATGGACTGAAACAAAGCCCGCGAGCATGGTTTGGAAAGTTTAGTCAAGCAGTGGAGAGCTTTGGGATGATGAAAAGTAAATCGGATCACTCAATGTTCTACAAGTGGTCCAAAACAGGCATAACCTGGTTAGTGGTCCATGTGGATGACATTGTCATTACAGGGAGTGACACCGAAGGAATTTCATCTCTTAAGTCATTCCTTCATAGTCAATTTCAGACAAAGGATTTGGGACCACTAAAGTACTTCCTGGTATTGAAGTCATGAGGAATAAAACAGGTATATTACTGTCTCAACGAAAATATGTACTTGACTTACTGTCTGAAACAGGGAAACTAGGGTCTAAACCATGCAATACTCCTATGATACCAAACATGCAATTGTCAAAGGAGGGGGAGTTGTTTGAAGATCCTGAGAGGTATAGGAGATTAGTTGGGAAGTTGAACTACTTGACAGTAACTCGTCCAGATATTGCATATCTAGTGAGTGTTTTGAGCCAATAAATGGCATCTCCAACTGTTGAGCATTGGGCAGCTGTAGAACACATCTTGAGTTATTTGAAGGGAGCTCCAGGACATGGAATTTTGTATAAAAATCATGGGCACACTAAGATCGAATGTTTTACTGATGCTGATTGGGCAGGATCCAAAGAGGATCGTAGATCAACAACTGGATATTGTGTTTTCTTTGGAGGTAATTTGGTTTCGTGGAAAAGTAAGAAACAAAATGTGGTTTCTCGTTCGAGTGCAGAGTTTGAATATAGGGCAATGGCCCAATCAACATGTGAAGTGATGTGGATAAACAACCTTCTGAGTGAGGCTGGTTTTAAAGCTCCAATCCCTACAAAAGTATGGTGTGATAACCAAGCTGCTCTGCATATTGCATCAAACCCAGTGTTTCATGAACGAACGAAGCATATAGAGATTGACTGTCATTTTGTTCGTGAGAAGATACAACAAGGGTTAATTTCCACTGGATTTGTAAAGACTGGAAAACAACTCGGGGATTTATTCACGAAGGCCCTAACTGGGACACGAGTTAGTTATCTGTGTAACAAGTTGGGCATGATTAATATCTTTGCTCCAACTTGAGGGGGAGTGTTATAAGATATATTCATCACATATGATATCCTATATATTAGGGAAGTTGGAAACTAGGGTTTTGAGGTTACCATACAGAATGTCCTCCAAAGTCATATATATAGAATGGTGTACTCTCCTCAAAACCTCGTGAGACATAGAGCTGCCAGTCAAGGTATTCTCCTAAAACCTTTGAACAATGATCAAGTCCAACTTGGTCTCCATATATTTGAATCCCCCCCTCCCCCTCCCCCAGGGTCACAGGTTTGCTGCTGGCGGATGTCATAGGTTTTGAGTTGCTTCTTTTCCCTTGTATGCAATTTTTGTTTTTTTGAGTGAAGTGCTAGGCCATTGAGCCCTAAACGCTTGCATGTTTTAAGCTGTCAATCATCCATGACTTGCAGAGAGAATGTTACAACTTTTAGTGTGTGCCATTTGTTTTCTTCCTCTTCAATATTAGCATGACTTAGTTTTTATGCAGGTCAAAAAAGTTATGGCTTGATGGTTTTCTGAAGCTAAATGCCATACTTACTGCAAAGGAGCTCTCAGATCTCCAGGAAGTAATGCGGGATAAAGAACTGAATCTAAGGACGGATATTTATGAAATTCTTCTGCAAGATGAGATGGAATGCTGATATCATGTCGAGGACAACCCATCCCAGTTGTGTTTCCTTTTTTCTTCTCCAAATAAATTGGTTCACTTCTGACTGGCCGATGTTGTGAATTACATACATATACATGAATTAGTTGTGGATCTTCCAAGTCATCCATGTAGTAGGGGGTTTAGTTGTTGTTGATCTGTTAGGGGTCAAATTAAAGCCAATTTTGCCAACTTTGTAAAGCTATCTGTATAACTAATGTGTTGAAAATTTCCTGGAAAAATGTTATTGATTAGTTCTGCCTCACAGTTTGTCGCTTAATATAGGATAATTTTGGTTTTTGTTATTGCAACAAGAATTAAATATACAATATACTTGCATATATGTCAAACATATCTAGTTTCTGGAATTATAATTATTGGCTAAATTTATGGAATATCTTTATTTTGATTTAACTTTAACATGATCATAATAACCAAAATTTGATTTGGAATTTCTATTCAATGTATAATTAACTTCCACCAGAATAACAAAAAGCAGCAATTTCACCTCCATTATATGATCACTTGACAAATAAACAATGGAAACACCAATTCAACACTACAATCAAAAAATAAGATTTTTACAAACAAAAATTTTCAACTCTCCCTTCACTTCATTAGCACTAGCACGCGAAGCTGTTTCTATGACTGATCAGGTTGAGTGGTTTTCCACTCCCCCTTCTATAATCGTCGATTTAATTTAGTTTCCTTACCCAAAACTATCCCGCCTCAAGAAACACAATTACATGTACTCAATATCTTCTTCTCTTTGTTCCAAGATTATATTAGCCATGGCAAGTCTATATGCAGTGGACCTCAAATTCCTAACCAGTACATAGATTTCCTTCCTCCGCTTAATGGATGGAACCCTCCATTGATCCTCTCTAAGACAAGCAAGATTGATTGCCTCACAAAGCGCCAGTGCAACAGGTTTTTTGCTGCAGGAAGATGATATCCGAATCAATACAACATAAATGCTTGGCAAGTTGCTAAGAGAAACCGACAGAAAAATTCCTTTATGAATAATATATTACTGACCTTCCTTGTACAAATCCCGTTGTAACAAAACCAATTGGCAGCCTGAAAGAGTCTCTGGATGAAGGGTCAGTAGGGAGTTGACATTCCCATTTTCCATCTTGCTGCACAAAGTATGATCTCACCGAAGATTCAGTTATTTGAAGTTCTCTGTCAGAATTTTCGGATCTGCATTCCACACAAGGTCCACTAAGCTTAAAAATATTCAAATATGTATACGTTCATGTATAAATCCATGAAAAAAAATGAGGCACATGGCACATTCTTATAAACAGAGCAAAGATATTTCAAATGCAACTGAAGATCATATATCACACCCATATTCATGGAGTACACTGTTATGTATCAACATATTTCTAGGATCACTTTCAATGTCAATCATCTCACTTAGGGAAATGGAATTGAATTTCATTTTATGTGCCCCTCCGGTTAGTTGAAAACATTTTTATTGGTTAAAGCAAAGAACAATGCAAAATTTAAAATGATTACTAATGAGAGCCATCTAAAAAAAGCCAAAAAGTAATTACCTCTGTGTCCACAACAATATATCATCAACATGAGGTGCACAAACCACTGCTCCTCCTTCAAAAAAACCTTTGCTGTAGGCACGCAACAATACTCTTACGAAACACAATTTTGGTCCATAATTTACACGATAGATGACCTTATCTGAGTGCTCATTCACCATTTTTTCATCTTTAATGAAGTTAGAAATACACTCCTTCCTATTTGGAAATTTAGGAAACAAAAGCAAATGACTTCCATTGATTTTATCCAAAAACTGACTCAAAATGTAGGATGTCCTTGCTATAAACCCCACAAACGGAATATGACAATGATCATCTGCATCTGGGCTGCATGTTCTACAATCACTGTAATCCACTAAGCTGTTTTTTGTCCTTTCTTTTGTACTGAAGTCTTTACATTGCACTTGATAATTTCTTTCCACAAATGATCTTTTGTCAAGAGCAAGGTGGACACTGTTCCAAGGAGGTAGAATTGGAACTCCAAAGGGTCTCATGAAAGGAGGATTTCTCTCCACCTTTTCATCAGCAGCAGCTGCTTCCATTTTCATAAAACAGGAATATGAATTGCAGTCAGGAAAGTCGGAAGGAAAGTATGGCAACTCAGCCTGCAAAGGGAAAGAGGAATTAGAAAGAATATCAGAAGACCTTGTAAAATCACTGGCAAAGGAAATTGTGTACTTACTTCACATGAAATCCATTGCTTCTCTCTGAGACCAATTGCATGAGCACCATTGGTGATGAGACTAATCCAAAAGACCTTGACCCAACTTAGTGGGAGAAGGATAGACCACCTACGAGAATTTTTAAGGACTATTAGGTATTTGAACAGTTCGAACTTTAAAGAAAAATGATTGACCATCTTTTCAAGTTCTTTGGTAAATTATGATTTAAATCACAATCAAAATCGATCAGCTAAGAACCCAAAAAAGGATCACAAACACCATTTGTAATTTGTTGAGAATTAAATTCACAAGAACTGAGAAATTAGTTGAACAGAAACTTGAAGATAAATATTAAGAGTAACAGCATCCAGCATCATATGAGAAGAATTAAAAGTGTGCAAACATGAATGCAAACACTTGCATCAAACTAAAAGATGTGTTGTGCATAATTGCATATTGCATACTACCTATCATAGTATTATACTCGATCACCAATTAAAGGAAACTCACCTTCTGATAGAAGATTTCTGCCCGTAATTTTTTATTAGCAGAAGTGGACATGATCTTGGAAAATGCATATTATTTGGAGTATTTGATGCCCCAGAAATTCTATCACCAATCCGGAATAACTCCATTCGCTGATTGTGTCTCTCCATGCAAATAACATTTTCCTCTACAGGAGGACTTAATTCTTTGTCAACATGCCACAAATCCATGCACTCAGATGAGTCACAACTTTCTTCAAATTCTAAGCATTGACGTGAAAGTAAATTGCATTCCTCTTTAGGATTTTCCACCAAACCACCATGTCCTTTTATTTCATGTTCTTTATAAGCTTGCATTCCTAGAGCATTTATATCTGGAGCATTAGCAATACCTTCCTTGGTAAAAGCACGAGGATCAAAAACAGTAAGGGAAACAACTCCAAAAGAAGGAATTTGATCTTCCTC
This sequence comes from Ipomoea trifida, assembly GCA_003576665.1. Classification (NCBI taxonomy): domain Eukaryota; kingdom Viridiplantae; phylum Streptophyta; class Magnoliopsida; order Solanales; family Convolvulaceae; genus Ipomoea; species Ipomoea trifida. The sequence goes on from CP025649.1 coordinate 14,610,541, forward strand.
AAATATTTTCACGAATTGACTTCCTCTGTCACAGCCAGTAGCAGAACACTTCTTGAGCAGGGAAGATTTTTCTGCACTGCTGCATAGGCAAGGATACCACTCAGCATTTTGATCTAGTCATTTAGCTGAAGTAGAAGTTCAAAGTCAATAATTATCTCACCAGGTAGCAGGATGTAACGTCTTTTTAAGGACCTGAAGTGTCCCAGATCCTATCACTTCTAATTTTGCAACCCGATCATCAAGGGAGATGCAACTAACTGTGCACGTGCTGGCATTCATCTGATGGTTATGAACAATAGAACTAGTTATCTATACTGCACAAACAAAATAAGCTACCATAAAATATAAATTATCTTAAATATAAGAATAGAAAAAAAATTACTGGTATACTGATCCAAACTTTTTTTAAGTGACATAGGAATGGAGAATATCAGTTATAACCATTTAAGAAATTGCAATATCTGACAAAGCAATTATTACACATACGAAAACCTAGAGTAATAGTTTAGAAGATAGAGTTCAGTAGCTTACCTGTTGTATACAGGCAGACTGTAAAGCCTCAAACCCTTCTTTATGAGCTGAAGCATGTAAGAAAATCCATAGCCGCCTAGAGGAAGCAAAGTCATTAACTCTGTTTTGCCTCTCACATTCGTCTACATTAGAGACCTTAGCATTGAGCCCATGGACGTTCCGAGGTTGCCACATATAGGTAACAGGGGCGATGGCAGAAGAGAATGATACTCCATAATGATGAAGCTGCAAAAGTACACACAATTATCGATTATCATAAAAAATAATTTCCTGGGGGTAAAATCATGAACATAGGCAACCTACCATAGCATTACCACAGATAGCACCTGAGAGTATGTCCTGGGAAGCATTTTCACACTGTGATGGTGAAGGAACAATCATGTTGTCTAGGATTGACATCAACATATCCTGAAAGCATATATAGTATGGTTAATAGACTAGTAATTTCAACAAGTAGAGTAATGTCTGTGAGCAGAGTATCATTATTTGTTTTTCTTTATTTTTTCTTACAAATCGCTGGACCAAGATGATGAATGTATTGCAACATTTTTAAACCTAATATTGATTCTAAAGATTAATTACAGAAACAACCTCCATGAACTACTAAAACCTATTGGTATTACAAAGCATCCTTCAGCAGCACCAAACAAACAACACGACAGGGTAAACTCACACCAATATAAGTAACATAAAAGCAATGGAATGCCTACCTCTGGACCCTCCAACTGTATGGCACTAGAATAGCTTGCATCGTGCACAAGCACACTGTCTTTCAGTTTCTTCAAAAGTGCCCTTGAGCCTCTTCCTCTGCATCATTTATACATATTGAAAATTAATGGAAAAAATGACAACTTAAGACACTTCAAAGATAATAATGCAACCTTAGCAACTTAAACTTTTATTAATTTGTCACTCCTGGAACAAATGGCAGTGTCAATAATGATATAACCATATAAGTGGGATATGCTTGGAAAGCTTGCCCAGATATCCTAAGTTAAAGATATTGTTTTCAAGAATTTTACTTTTATCTTTTCTTTATTCAAGTGTTTGCATTGTGGTATACCTGCCTTGTAGACCAAGGGGAAGGTAAAACCCCCAAAGTTTTGCCATTGTGAAACGCTTTGCATGCCATATATGTGTTCTAAGTCTTTTTGTCCCATCTCCTGAAGTCAAAAACCCACTACTGGGATTCATCCTAAGTTCAGTTCTCCTACGAACACGGCGGGGAGCCTCCTTATCATTCTCCAAACTGTCAGTCTTGTCCACATCATTGTTTCCTACCTTCCGCTTCTTTCTATGTCTGTTTTTTGTTACTCGATTGTCATGCCCAGTTGTCCTTCTCCTCTTGCTTCTTTGTGATCGAAAATCATTGTTTAAGCAGTTCTTGATAATTGAGTGAAGACTCTCAAGTTCAGATGCTCGAGATTCAGCAAATTTCTGCACATTAATGGTTCGAGGTGGTGCTACCGCAGTTTGAGGTCTACTTCTATCTGGTGTCATCTTCAGCAAAAAGAAGGAATAAAAAATTAAAATTAAAATTAATACTAACAGTAAAAATAACAGTGATAACCTAATCAATCTTTCTTATCCTAGGAAAATTCTATCATTAACAGCACTAAGCTTCTCAATGATGGAACTTATCAATTGCACTTTCTATTTTCATTCACTTCACAAGATCATGTCAAAACCAATGAGATAAACTAACAAAAATGAATATGAATACAACTGGTGGCTCATATATTGCAACAATAAGCAAGTAGCATTTCCTATCATCGTTAACAATAAACTCAAACAAATAGTAGCAGCATAAAATTAAACACCATTGACCATTTAGCAACCTTATAGCTACTAGCTTTAGAGCAGTAAAATTGCAGAAACTATAGCAGCAACACTAACAGGTTAGGTAATACAAAGATAGCAAATTAAGACAGCCACACATCAGTAACATTGGCATCAAAACTATCACCATATGGAATTCAAGCCTGTTTTTGAGAGAATACCAGGTACAACTCCAATATATATCCACCTTTAGAGACCTGCTAATTTAAGAAGATAAAAGTAAATAAAAATAAAACATGGTTAAGTAATGAAACAATTGAAGGAAGTTGTAAGTAATACCGCATAAGCATTAAATCTCAAATGAGAGAGGGGGATACAGAAAAATTTTTCAAATCTTTCATTAAAACTAGGGATGGAAATAGATCTGGCCGAGCAAATTAGACCTAGGCCTGCTATGGAAATTTATGGCCTGAGCCAAGACCAAGACCAGTGCCGCTTTTTGTTATGCTCAAGCCTGAGCCTACGATTGGTCTGGCCTGAAGTATTTTTAAAAGTCTTTTTTTTTTTTGAAAGCTAGTATTTTTAAAAGTCTATTTAATATGTAGGCCATTAAAAAAGCTTCAAAGTAAGTCCTAAGGCTATTTAAGGCCTATAAGTTATAGGCTTTAAGCCTTTTTAAGGCATATGTATTTGTAAAAAAAAAAAAAATTAAAACCGACCTAATAGAATAATACAAAACTAATATATGAGTATATCACCAGAAATCCATTAATCACATTACAAAGTTACAATCAATCAATAACCACAAAACTATACTCATACTTCATACTACAAAACACAAGAATACAAGTTTAATAACCAGAAGTTCATAATACAAAATCCAATAACACAAGTTTAATAACCACAAAACCACACGTCCATAATAATACAACACAAGTTTAATAACCAGAAAACCACAAGTCCATAATACAAAAATCCAAAACATGTTTAATAACCACAAAACCATAAGTCCATAATACAAAAATTCATAAACAAGGTAACATACTAACATCGAACATTGAATATTTGAATATTATAAAACTATAACAGTAAGAATCACGCTTCATTTAATATTATAACAGTAAGAACCAACGCCTAATAAACAGTAAGAAACTGAGAACCAACACTTGTGAAGTTATGAATATTATAGCAATTCATAAAAACATAGTAACATCTAAAATTGAATATTTGTATATTATAATAACAAGAAGAACCAACGTTTCATCGCAGCCGTAGGCCGGAACCCGCAGCACCAGCCGCAACCGGGTAGCGACCTGCCGACCTGCTACACTGGCTACCTACCCTGTGTTGCTGTATAGTGCCTACCGAACTACACCACTAGAAGAAAATCAAGACATACCTGTCACTGACTCACTGCCGGTGTGTCGCCGCCTTGCCGGTGGTTGTCGTGCCTGCCGCCCGTCGCCAGTCAATGTCGCTGTTGTCTGTTGACGCTATTCTGATCGCTGGGAGAAGCGGAGAAGCTTAGAATAAGGAGGATTAGGGAATTAGGGCTGGGCAGTCGGTCCTTCCGCCTTGCCGGTGGTTTTCGTCGCCAGTCTCGGACAAGAGTTACAGGACTCGCAGCCGCAACTCCGCAAGGGATTTAATTACCCCATATTTACCAATTAAAATTTGAGATTTTAGGGGTTACGGTCTGTCTGTTAATTCATACTCCTATACATTGTTGGAGTTATATTTTAAATATAAAAATATATTAGGTTTAAAATTATATATATATATATATATATATATATATATATATATATATATATATATATATATATATATATATATATATATATAATTTAATATTAACTATAAACTATTATTATAATTAAATACTAGGATTTTATTACTAATAAATTTTTAATAAATTTACAATAATTATAAAATGAGCACCACTATCTTGTAAAAAAATCATGATTGTTTTTTAAAAAATAATGAACCTCTATTTTAAAATTTTTCAATAATTATAAAATTAAATCTATATTTTTTTACTAAAACTCACAATTATTGATGAACCTTGATGGTGGATGGCTGAGATTATGTCTCACTATTTAATATTTATATGATTGATTATGTCCATATATATATCTACCCTTGTGATCCAGTGGCATCAAACCCTTCCCTTTATACGGGAGGTGGTGGGTTCGACACTGAGGCAAAGTAATTATGAACAGACACTGCACTCTAATAGAGTTAGTAGTATTCCAAAAAAAAAAAAAAAAAGTACCACATACACTCTATTACTCTTATTAAATCAATATTAAATAATAAATTAATAGTTACAACAACAAAAATAATATACATGCATTTCTTTAATTTATAATTCGATGTCTACAATGCCTTTATTCAAAAAACAAATATTCATTATAAAATTTTTTAAAAAGAGATATAATTTCATTAGTTATATTGTCTATATTTTCTACAATGCAAAGATTCTTACCTTCAAATTTATTAATTAATTATATTAACTACATTGTCCATCGTTTTCTTTTTACACTATCTTGTAATTAAATACTACGTATCAAAGTTATACTAAAAAAATAACGTTATATATTTATTTACCAAGTATTATGTTAATAATATGGAAAAAAAAATTAAAAAGAAAAAACATTTTGAAGTCAATCATAGTAATTACTTAGGAAGGATTTGTTAACAAAGAAAGACATCCAATAACCCAATAAATTGATTTAAAACTCATTATTAAAAATGTCAATGTAAGGCAATGAAATATTGTGACACACTTGATGCATTAAAAAGATACTAAGATTACAACATTGTTGGAATCCATCTTTCAAATTCATAAAAAGAAGAAATTTGAAAAAATAGCTGCCGTTACAGCATTCATTAATCTTGTATGTAAAATACTTATTGTGCATTCTTTAAATATTTAAAACTAATATAAATTTACAATTCATTTCATTTTCTACAATCAACCTGTTTGGATTAAAGACAAAATCAACATCGATCTTGACAACAAAAATAATTGGTATATAGGATGTTGCCACTGTTTAAAAATGTTTATGCACAAAGAGACAAACTATTTAACTGCATGCATTGTGATGAAAAGGCAACAGTGGGTACTCCAAGATTAGTATTAAATCAACAACAAAAAAAAAAAAACACACACACATGCACACACAAAATCAAGTACTACATTCGTTCATACTAATTCAAAAAATATGAATTTCAAAATAAACATCTGCAAAATGAATGTAGAAACTATTGATGAAACTGGACATATTGCAGCATCAGTATTCAGACTACATGCAAATGTATTGTTGTTAACTATCAAGTAAACAAATTATGAAACTAGAACAAAATGTACTACTCATTAACCTTCTACAAATATAATAAATATTAATATTTTGTTAAATACTTTCTAATGAGAATGTACGACAGAGATCTCTCAACACATGAAACATGTATGGGAAAAACTACCACTGTCAAATATCAATAGGCGATTGCAATGCAAAATCAAGAGTTTATAGTACAACTAAGATCTGAGCCATATATACAAACACAACGAGAATTCACAACTTCCTATATCATAATCTCATTGTATGCGCTACCCTATATACTACTACAATAACTCAATTAGACAATTACACATGACACATTATCAAATACCAATAAATACATATATTTCAAAGTTTAGGACTTTATAACCTCTAGATATTAGTTGAGTTTTGATTTAACATTATTTAATGCCAAGATCTTGCTTGAATTTCATTTGAGGAAAACATTTTCTTGTCCGCGTCATCTAAATGAGTAAGAATGTGTCCCCTAGTAGTTTTATTAGCCTTCTCATATCTAATTCAAAATAGTTTTTGTTCCACCAAAAAATAAAATAGAAAACTATTTCATGCATGTGAAGCTCTTAGGCATATATACTGGAAAAAAAATTGATTGCACATAATAATGCTATAGAGATTCTTCCAATATCTCTGTAAGACTGTTTATAGAATGTCAATGACAGTAACAATCCAGTAAAAACCTGAGAGAAACCATCCACAATTATTGCAAGATTTTCAGCATCATATCGAGCAACTAAGAATCTTTCTTCGCAATTTCTGTTTGCTTTTCTTCTGTCATACTGATATCCCCTTGAATCCTTTCTAGGAATGAAAGCATCTGCGGTAAACTTTCCTCGTCTGCCACAGAACAAAAGAGAGAGAATGTGAAAAACTCGATGTGGTCTATGCAGATTAAGAAAAGTTGGGAAACTAGACGTTACTCCATACTATGTTAAGATCCTTACCAAATCGCGGTATCGTGTGACCTTTAGGGTGATGAATAACCAGGGGATCCACAAATGATTCCACGAGTTCACTTCCATATTCCTTAAGTAAGTCCTCCTTCCCTGCAACATTATAGCGACTAATATGTAAAGGCTGTGAATTGAACTACACAAATTCATAATTGTAAACAAACTTAGCTTGAATCTTGAAACATTTCTCAACTTCAAGTCCTGTATATAAAGATTGCATGGAAATTCAGTTTAAAAGAGTCACCTATGAAATGAACAGAGGGGCATTTAATAGGCAATGAGTATGCCTTTTCTGCAATTGCTTGGTTCTTTAGCTTTGCTGCTCCAATTATTATAACATATCTAATCTTGGGCACATTTGCAAGACACACTCCCTACCAAAGAAGATCATCATCCCATTTCATTCACAAGCATGGAATTCAAAGAATTATAGAATGGAATGAAATGAAATGTATACCTTCTCTTGTAACCCAGGCAATGCTGCTGACAACACTCCGCCCTGATTTCGAATTCGAATTCAAATTCAACAAGAATTAACACAAGAAAAAGGGGTGGAAGGAGTAGAGAGAAAAGAATTACCTGGGAGAAACCAAGAAGACCATCAAAAGGTCCATATTTTATCATGCAATCTTCAATGTAAGCAAGGCAGTTGTCAAAATTCTGATACTCTGTGAATTCCTGGATTTCAAAAAAAAAAAAAAAAAGAAGAGAAATTGGCATCGGAATGGAATTGAAAACATGGTGGAGAGAAAAATTGAAAGGACCTTGTTGAACTGGAACCACTCATAATAAGGAGGATCAAAGAAGCCCTCCACATCAGATTTGCCCTGGCAAGGAAACGGTGCATCTACGAACACAAGATCCAATTTTTCCACCACTGATGACGACCATCTCCTGAAGACCTGCTTCTTCAGAATCTCGGCGCTGGTTCTGAAGCCATGAAGGCAAAGAAATCTTGGTTTCTTCTCATTCAGACTGCCCATGCTTCACTGTTTTCTTCTTTCGCAGGCACACACAAATTTCCAGGGTTATCAGAGCAAGAAAAATGCAAGTTTTTGAATGCGTAGGCCTTGCTGATGTTTTCAACGAAAGGCTTTCGGCTGCCTCACATGCCTCATTCAGCGATCACCTGGATTCTCGACAGGATTTCACTTTCGTCATCGCTTCTTCTGTCATTCCACGTGTATATATATATATATATATATATATATATATATATATATATATATATATATATCCACGTTCATAAATTTTATTTTTCAAATAAAGATATTTCTTTCCGTTACCTTCTTAACTTTTATATTTTAAATAAAGATATTTCTTTCCATTCTTAAATTTTGTTTTACAAATAAAGACATTTGTTTTAGTTACGTTCTTAAATTTTATTTTTCAAATAAGGATATTTCTTTCCGTTACCTTCTTAAATTTTATATTTTAAATAAAGATATTTCTTTCCGTTACGTTCTTAAATTTTGTTTTACAAATAAAGATATTTGTTTTAGTTACGTTCTTAAATTTTATTTTTCAAATAAAGATATTTCTTTCCGTTACGTTCTTAAATTTTATTTTTCAAATAAAGATGTTTCTTTCCGTTACGTTCTTAAATTTTATTTTTCAAATAAAGATATTTCTTTTCGTTACGTTCTTAAATTTTATTTTTCAAATAAAGATATTTATTTTCGTTACGTTCTTAAATTCTTTGAGCCCCAAATTACAGTGTTTTGTTAGAAGGAAGTGTAATTCCATCCCTTTGTTGAATTGGAATTCATGCTCTCCTATGAATTTCAATTCAACGTAGCATGGAAAGAAAAAAGATATGAAAATGACCTTTTTGCCCTTATTATTATTATTATTATTATTATTATTATTATTATTATTATTATTATTATTATTATTATTATTATTTAAGGTTCAAACAAGATTTCTAATTTAAAATTAGAATATTGAAGTCTTAATATGATTCTATAATACAATTTTGTATAGATTCCTAACTAAACCATTATTCTACCCAAAACTAAACCTAACATATTCTACAACACACCATCTATTTGACATTCTATAGGTATGATTGTCAAAATATTATCATGCTAATTCTATTATTTGTATTTGTACTCATAATGATTACAACTTTTTTTTTTTTAAATATGTATAATTGCATGTAATGTTGTGGTTCTCATTATATTCATCTATAATCTACACATTTTAGTTACTCCTAACTCCCTAATCTATGATTTTTGAATTTATGTTGTGGTTTCCATTTTATTATTTCATAACATCCTTTATGAACATATTTCGCATGGCACAAGGATATTAGTCATGACAAATGCAGTAAAGTTAATTGATATTGACACACAAACTGTGGGCTGAAGTTGTACAGTTAGTGTCATTAAGAAAAACGAACCAAAAAACGCTATTGGAAAGCCTGAGAAAAAGTATATACTCATCGTATTTGAGGATGAAACAGTAAGTAAATAGTAAAAAATATCTCCTTTTATTATTATTATTATTATTATTATTATTATTATTATTATTATTTTATTTTTATCATTATTAGTATTATTATTATTATTATGAACATCAATGTAAATGCTATATCTAAATGCAAGGTACTCGGGTTCAATCAATAGTGTTTTATAATGACATTGGAATATATGATATCACTTTACAGACCAACAAATTGTACATCATCTCAAATGTCATTGTCAAACCTGTCCGGACGAACTATAAAGTACTTGATTACAAATACAATTACACATGGATTTTAAATGGTCGAACCGATGTCCAAACAAGTGACAATGATGACACGTCATTTGCTCCCATGTAAGTGATTTATTTGTTTCTACTTACTTTAGTTGCAATTTAGCTATTTACAAATTTCGTTATGTTTTATTAAAATATATAAGCATCGAGACTATTTCTTTGATTTTTATTAATTTAGCATTTTTTTCTCTCATTATTATATAACTATTTTAACCAATTAAGGAACATCAATTTAAAAATACGCATTGGGCATTGGTTTAATCGCGCAACGCGCGTGTCATAACTAGTAACTAGTATTAAAACATAAATGCTAACTTTTCCTGCTCATTTTAATCCAAAAATTTTGAAATCAGTCAACATAATATTATATAAAAATTCCTTATCGAAAATTCTAGCCTTTCATATCATTCCTTATTTATGGTTAAAATTAAAAAAATATTCAAAACATGATTCCATACCTTATTATACTCGGAAATTAATGAAATATTTTATTCAATTCCATTCCTGTATGGATTCCTTATTTATGTACATATATTAACAAAATAGTAACACGGAAAGTAATAATTATTAAACAAAATTATAGTTATTATTATACCATGCAATTCAATTATGGTTCAAAATATTTTATTCTTGCGTATTTTTAATATATATATATATATATATATATATATATATATATATATATATATATATATATATATATATATATATATGTATGTATGTATGTATGTATGTATGTATGTATGTATGTATGTATGTATGTATGTATGTATGTGTGTATGTATGTATGTATAGATTACTATATGATTTATATTATAGTATTCCAAAAAAATATTACTACATTATGTTAATCAGTTAATATACATAATTAAATTCCTCTCATTATAATATTCAAAAAAAATTCCAACAATCAAATTACTATATGATTTATATTGGCTATGTTTGACAGAGCTTATTTAGGAGCTTATAGCTTATTTTAAGCTACTAATAAGCTATAAGCTTTGTTTGGTAATGTTCCTAAAATAAGCTAGTAGCTTAAAATAAGAGCTTATTTTTTAACGCTACTTAAGGGCTATGTTTGGCAAATATAGCTGAAAGCTGAAAAGTAGCTGAAAGCTGAAAAGCTATAAGCTCGAAGCTGAAATCTGAAGAGCTGTTAAGCTAGCTGTTATGCTTAAAAGTGTTTGGTAAAATTAGCTTTTTGATAAGTGGATAAATGTAAAAAGACTAAAAAGAACATCTACATAAAAGTTAAATAATTTTAAATTTAAATAGGTTTGTTTATATATTAAAATATAAAATAATGAAATCAATATAATTTAATAAATATAAAGTAAGAACATATATTTAAAAATATATAAAGTAAAAAAAAATGTTTATAATTCATAAAATTAGTTCATACAAAAATTATTGTTCAAACACAAATATCAAATTAAAATTACAACGAAACATATTGAAGAAAATATGCAAAAAGAGTTTTAATTGGGAGGGATAAATGATGTCATTTATTTAAAATAATAAGGATAAAGATGGAAAAAAGTTAAGAAGCTACTAGCTTATTTTTTAAAAGCTACCTGAAGTAGCGTTTCAAATAAACTCTTATTTTAAGCTACTAACTTATTTTGAGAGCATTACCAAACAAAGCTTATAGCTTATTTGTAGCTTAAAATAAGCTATAAGCTCCTAAATAAGCTCTGCCAAACACAACCAAGATAGCGTTTCAAAATAAGCTAGTAGCTTCCTAAATTTTTTCCCATCTTTAACATTATTATTTTAAAGAAATGACATCATTTACGCTTCCCAATTAAAACCTTTTTGGCAAAACCTTTTTGACTTTTTCTCTTCAATATGTTTGGTTGTAATTTCAATTTGACATTTGTATTTGAACATTGATTTTTGTATGAACTAATCTTATGAATTATAAACATTTTGTTTTACTTTATATGTTTTTCAAATATATGTTCTTACTTTATATTTTATTAAAATATATTGATTTCACTATTTTATATTTTAATATATAAACAAACCTATTTAAATTTAAAACTATTTAAATTGTATGAAGATATCCTTTTTAGTCTTTTTACATTTATCAGTTTATCAAAAAGCTAATTTTACCAAACACTTTTAAGCATAACAACTAGCTTAACAGCTCTTTAGATTTTAGCTTCGAGCTTATAGCTTTCAGTTTTCAACTACTTTTCAGCTTTCAGCTACCTTTTCAGCTAGGGATGCCAAACATAGCCATTATAGTATTCCAAAAAAATATTACTATATTATGTTGATGTAAGTAATTAAATTCCTTTCATGATAATATTCAAAAAAAAATTCCAACAATCAAATTACTATATCATGTATATTATTGTATTAAAAAAAACTACATAATGTTAATGTACGCAATTAAATTCCTCTAATGACAACATACCATGCAATTCAATTATGGTTCACAATATTTTAATGTTGCATATTTTTTTAATTTTATATTCGTAAACAATCAAATTACTAAATGATATATATTATAGTATTCAAAAAAATTATTATATTATGTTAATGTACGTAATTAAATTCCTCTCACTATAATATTCAAAAAAAAATTTCCAACAAATCAAATTACAATATATATATATATATATATATATATATATATATATATATATATATATATTTAAAACAGAAGTGCTAGCTTTCCCGCTCATTTTAGTCCAAAAAAATTAAAATCGGTCAACATATAAGATTATATAATAATTCATTATCGCAAATTCTATCCTTCAATATCATTACTTATTTATGGCTAAAATTTAAAAAATATTCAAAACATGATTCAATACCTTATTATACACGGAAATTAATTAAATATTTTATATGGATTCCTTATTTATGTGCATATATTAACAAAATAGTAACACAGAAAGTAATAATTATTAAACAAAATTATAGTTATTATTATACCATGCAATTCAATTATGGTTCAAAATATTTTATTCTTGCGTATTTTTAATATATATATATATATATATATATATATATATATATATATATATATATATATATATATATGTATATATATATATGTATATATGTATATATGTATGTATATATGTATATATGTATGTATATATGTATATATGTATATATATATGTATATATGTATATATGTATGTATATATATATATATGTATATATATATATATATATATGTATATATATATGTATGTATATATATATATATATATATATATATATATATATATATATATATATATATATATATATATATGCATATGTATGTATGTATGTATTATTATTATTATTATATGATGTATATTATAGTATTAAAAAAATATTACTACATTATGTTAATGTACATAATTAAATTCCTTATTATAATATTCAAAAAAAAATTCTAACAATCAAATTACTATATGATTTATATTATAGTATTCCAAAAAAAATATTACTATATTATGTTGATGTACGTAATTAAATTCTTTCATGACAATATTCAAAAAAAAAAAAGTTCCAACAATCAAATTACTATATGATGTATATTATTGTATTAAAAAAAACTATATTATGTTAATGTAAGCAATTAAATTTCCTCTCATGATAATATACCATGCATTTCAATTATGGTTCAAAATATTTAAATCTCGCATATTTTTTTAATTTTATATTCATAAACAATAAAATTACTAAATGATGTATATTATGGTATTCAAAAAAAATTACTATATTATGTTAATGTACGTAATTAAATTTCTTCTCATGATAATATTCAAAAAATAAAATTTCCAACAATCAAATTACAATATATATATATATATATATATATATATATATATATATATTAGAACAGAAGTGCTAACTTTCCCGCTCATTTTAGTCCAAAAAATTTGAAATCGGTCAACATAATATTATATAATAATTCTTTATCAGAAATTCTATCATTCCTTATTTATGGCTAAAATTGACAAAATATTCAAAATATGATTGCATTCCTTATTATACACGGAAATTAATGAAATATTTTATTCAATTTCATTCCTGTATGGATTCAAATTACTATACACGAAAATTAATTGCGATTTTTTTATTTTATATTCCTAAACAATCAAATTACTATATGATGTATATTACAGTATTCAAAAAAATATTACTATATTATGTTAATATACGTAATTAAATTCCTCTCAAGAAAATATTCAAAAAAAATTCCAACAATCAATTTACTATATGATGTATATTATAGTATACAAAAAAATATTACTATATTATGTTAATGTACGTAATTAAATTCTTCTCATGAAAATATTCAAAAAAAATTCCAACAATCAAATTATTAGATGATGTATATTATAGTATTCAAAAAAATATTACTATATAATGCATATTATATATAGTACACTTATATGTACGTAATTAAATTTCTCTCATTATAGTATTCAAAATAAAAATTGCAACAATCAAATTACTATATAATGCATATTATTGTATTTCAAAAAATATTACTATATATATATATATATATATATATATATATATATATATATATATATATATATATATATATATATATATATACACACACACACTTATAATAAGAGCCAATAATGTTAGACCCTTAACTGGAACTAAAAAAAAATGTTGGTGTAATAGTCTGCTAACCTATTGTACTTTGTGTTCTTTTTATTGTGCAACTTCCAGTTAAATTCCTAATATATCATAATCTTTTATAATTTTACCAAATTTTTCCGTTAAATATAATGAAAGTTTAACATTAAATTTTTTAGGCAATTTGTTTCTTTATTGCAGTTTTAAAACAAATTCGCAATATTCTATAATACAATTCTGTATAGATTCCTAACTTAAAATTAGAATATTGAAGTCTTAATAAGATTCTATAATTCAATTTTGTATAGATTCCTAACTAAATCATTATTCTACCCAAAATAACAGTATATAAATCCCTCCCCTTCTCACTGGTATTCACCCAAAACTAAACCTAAACACACCATCTACTTGACATTCTATAGGTATGGTTGTCAAAATATTATCATGCTAATTCTATTATTTGTATTTGCAGTCATAACGATTACAGTTTTTTTTTTCATAAATCAGTGATGGTATACTCATTAATTAGTATAACATCAATATCGTTATGTAAATATATCTATTGTATTATTTGTTCATCTATACGTGTATCCTTGTATGTAATGTTGTGGTTCTCATTATATTCCTCTATAATCTACACATTTTAGTTACTCCTAACTCCCTAATCTATGGTTTTTGAATTTATGTTGTGGTTCCCATTATATTATTTAATAACATGAACATATTTTTTCCATGACACAAGGATATTAGTAATGACAAATGCAGTAACGTTAATTGATATTGACACACAAACTTTTTCTAGAGTTGTACAATTCATGTCATTAAGAAAAACGAACCAAAAAACGCAATTGGAACGCTTGAGAAAAAGTATATCCTCATTGTACTTGAGGATGAAAAAGTAAGTAAATAGTAAAATTTTTCTCTCTTTATTATTATTATTATTATTATTTTATTTTTATCATTATTAGTATTATTATTATTATGAAGATGCTCTCATTCACCACCAACATCATTTTAAGTGCTATATATCTATATGCAATGAACTCGGGTTCAATCAATAGTGTTTGATAATGACATTGGAATTAGGGATGGCAACGGGGCGGGGACGGGGACGGGGAGTATAGTCCCCTTCTCCGTCCCCGAAACCCCGACTCCGCCCCCGTCCCCGTCCCCGTCCCCGGCGGGGAATGAAAAATATTCCCATCCCCGTCCCCGCGGGGAATTAGGCGGGGACGGAAATCCCCGTCGCCAATCAATTCTTAGTGAAAATCTTAAATTGGTATAATTTTAATTTTAAAAACTATGATTTTAATTTTTAAAAAAAAATATATATATATATATATATATATATATATATATATATATTTAACGTTAAGTACTGGCAGTGGCATCATTACTGGCAGTGGCACTGCCAGTGATATATATATATATATATATATATTAATTATAATATTTATAATATTTATATATTAATTATAATTTTTAATTATAATAAATTATTCGGGGACGGGGCGGGGCGGGGAGGAGTATCCCCGTCCCCGTCCCCGACGGGGAATTGAAAAAATTCCCCGTCCCCGATCTCCGAAAATTTTCCCCATTCAAACGGGGACGGGGCACATTGCCATCCCTAATTGGAATGTATGATATCACTCTAACAAACCAACAAATGGTACATCATCTCAAATGTCATTGTCAAACCTGTCCGGACGAACTATAAATTACTTGATCACAAATACAATTACACATGGATTTTAAATGGTCGGACCAGTGTCCAAACAAGTGACAATGATGACACGCCATTTGCTCCCATGTAAGTGGTTTATTTGTTTCTACTTATTTTAGTTGCAATTTAGCTATTTACAAATTTCGTTATGTTTTATTAAAATATATAAGCATCCAGACTATTTATTTGATTTTTATTAATTTAGCATTTTTTTTCTCTTATTATTATATGACTACTTTAACCAATTAAGGAACACTAATTTAAAAATATGCATTGGGCATTAGTTTAATCGCGCAACGCACGTGTGATAACTAGTTAATATATAATTTCTCATAGTTTCTAGAATTTTTTAAAAATTTGTACATGACATTAGTTATGTAGAGAACTATATAAATTTCTGGAACCATTTAAAATTTATAGGATTGTATAAAATTTTAGGAAATATTCTAGATAGAAATTTATAATTATAAGATTAAGTAGATCTTCACCATACGTTTGAAGGTAGAATAGATATAAATACCTTTCATGACGGCTCATTTTGCAACGAAATGAATTAATGTTTCCTTTTAGCTAGATCAATTTAAAGATTTTCCAAAATAATTTGAATATAATAACACATAGTAAAAACTTTTATATTACATTGATTTGATAATTCATTAAAAAAAAAAGTAAATTATCTTTTAAATTATTTTTTCACAATTGAATAATAAAATATATTTTACATAAATTAATATATCAAGTTAAATAATTTTTCACAATTCATAATTTTATTATAAAAGCTCTTAAAAAACAAATGTTATAATAAATATAAGAATTAAAGTATTTAACTATAAATAATTGTGTAACCTATTTCCATATACATAAATATAGCCATATAAGCCCGTAACATGACTCTGGACAAAGACCCAGTCTATCCTTATTGTTCAATAATAAGTACACGTAATTGTTGCAAGGGGTTGCAGAAGTTGTTTATTATTTCCACAGATGCTCTGAAAGCCTTAACCAAGTACTAGAATATAACATTGAAGGGTAGACCTATGAAATTGAACTTTTGGTGGTTTAATTCTCAATTTTTCTCAGACTTTTGATAACCTGGTATAGGCTATACTTTTGTGCGTTACTAACATCTAAAGATAAGGATGATGACTATTTCACTCCCATGATTAGAGGAATATAGAAAATTATCAAAAACACATTAAGAATTAACTAAGCAGAAACCAAAAGGTATCACCCTGGACAATCAATTAGCCCAAAACCAACCACGCCCAAATACAAATTGACTGGTGATAGAAAATACATGAGAATTGGGGCATACCCCAGAAATAAGACCAAAGCAAAATAAAAGTGAGCATGATAAATCGAAAATAAAAGGGAAAAGCGGTAAAACCAAAGCACAGCTACACGGGGGCATACCCCGGAATCCAGTCAGAAAGCAAAAAGAACGGGGAAAGGGTAGAACGGGAAAGGGTAGATGGAATAGAGAAATTCTGCAGCCAAAAGCTAATGGCCCTTAGCTTGAATAACTGAAGTTACTCCTTTTCCATACTGCAATGTGCTGAGAAACTGATTCAATAAGGGATGAATATATAATGATTTGATTTGAGTCTTTGAGCATCCAAGATACCTGACCGGGAGAGACCCTTTTGGAAAGCCAACAAAATTAAGTGTGTCACCATGCATTCCTGCCGCAAAATTTTTGGATTTGTTCACATTAACAGTCAACCCCCAAGTCTCCTGGAGATGATTCAGAGCATTTAACAAAATTTTGACAGATGGGGGATCACCTCTACAAAATAACATAAGATCATCTGCAAAAGCTTGGTGTATGATCTTAGTTTGAGCACATTTTGGATGAAAATTGAACCCCGGATCAGAAGTCATGCAATTAATTGTCTTGGAAAGGTACTCAATGCAGCAGGCAAACAGGAGGGGAGATATGGGTTCCCTTGCCGAAGACCCCTTATTATAATAACAAAATAACATAATAAACAATTATATATACTTATTATATTTGGTTGGCATACTGTTTTTAGGTGAGTTCTTGATCTATACTATAGTTAGGAACAAATTAAAGTACAATTATCTATGCTTATTATATTCTCAAAAAAAAATTATCTATGCTTATTATATTTGGTTGGGTATTGACTGGCTTTATAATAGAATGAATGAATGAATGAAATTATTTTATTAGATTAATACTTAGTTGGATTAGACTTCTTTATTTTATCGGTTAGTAGCTTGAAATTATTTTATCAGTTTGAAACCTGTGATGGGAATAAAGTTGGGTGTTGATTTAATTTGGTAGCCTTACGTTTGGATATATGTAACTGTCCATAGTCCCATCTTTCTTTTGGTGGTTTACAATTCCATAATGGATGTACTGTTTAATTAATTTGATCGATCCTTACTAATTTATTTTGGATTTAAAAAAGTGGTGTTACAAAGTGGTATTAAAGTTTAGGTTGCGAAATCTTGAACATAAGAAATAGAATTGATTAAGCATACAAAGTAATATTAGAGCTTAAGTTGCGAAATCTTGAACATAAGAAATAGAATTGATTAAGCATACAAAGTAATATTAGAGCTTAAGTTGCAAAATCTTGGACATATGAAATAGAATTGATTAGACCCTGATACAAGATGGTATCTCAAAGCGGTACGAAATTTGGATAGCATCATGCTTGGACTAATAATTATTATGTTAATTAAACTAATAATTATACAGTTATTAGTATAATTGAGTAATAATTATTATGATAATTAATCTAATAATTACATAGATAGTAGTATAGTTTCAATTAAACATGGGTCATATATAAGATATTTTTATAATAATTACAATTAAATTTTTGATTATATATATGCGCGCGCACACATATAGGCACACTAAGTACACAAACCACACACTTTAAGCACACAAATAAAGCAACTTAATTAAGAACACAAACCACGCACCTAAAGTTTTAAAATGGCACACCTTAAGCACAAAAACAAAGCACCTTAAGAACACAAACCATGCACCTTAAGTTTCAACAACTGACGCACCTTAAGCATATAAATCACGCTCGTTTTAGGCCGACACACCTTAAGTTTCAACGACTAATGCACCTTAAGCACAAAAATCACACACATTAAGAATGAAAACCATGCACCTAAAGCTTTAGATCGACGCACTGAAGTTTTTCAACAGTGACGCATCTTAAGACACATAATACAAAAATCACGCACCTTAAGAAGGAAAAACCACGCACCTTAAATTTGACCAAGATGCAAAAAGACCAAATTGTCACTACATTTTTTTAATAATTGTTAATCTTGGACATTGATTTACACAATATCAATGGCTCCGATTTAACAGCACAATCGGACGGGAACTGAATTTTATATACACACACTCTTACAGCACGTTTGGTTCACGGAATGAATTTTAAGGGAATAGGAATACGATTCCATAAGGAATGGAATAGGTAAGGAATAGAATATGAATTGTATTCCAGTGTTTGGTTCACGGAAGGAATAGACTTGGGAATTGTATTCCATCGTTTGGTTCGCGGAAGGAATAGAAATGGAATATATATTTAAAAGACATAAATGCCCTTGTACAAAATTGTTATTATTATTATTATTATTATTATTATAAATGATTATTATTTTTTTATTATAAATTATTATTATAAATTATTATTATTATTAATTATAATAATTATTATTATAAATTATTACTCCGTATTAATTTTTTTATTATAAATTATTATTATTATTATAATAAATTATTATTATTATAACAAACCTGTATAAATTATTATTATTATTATTATAAATTATTATTATTATTATTATTATTATTATAACAAACCTATATAAACTAGGTCGTTGCCACAGTCATCGGATCTTCACAGGGAATTAGAATACTTTTTCTCACACACACAATCTCAGGCTCAGAAGCTCTCGCCCCTCGTTATAGTGTCTTCGTTCATCACAACAACCTAATTCTGGTATCATAAGGTTAATCCATTTCGAATTCTACTACTCTTTTTTTTTTTTTTTTTTTTAATTTTTTCATGTTTTGATCCCCGAATTTTTACTGTTGGCGTTGATTAAATGTATAAACCCTAACAATATACATAAACCCTAGCAATATATATAAAACCTGTTGCGGCTGCGGCGGCGTGGTGCCGCAGCCGCAGCAGTATATATATATATATATATACACTGCTGCGGCTGCGACACCGTGCCGCAGTCCGCAGCAGTGCTGGAGTTTTTATATATATATATATATTTATATATATAAATAAATTATTTTAAAAAAAAAATATATATATATATAAATAAATTATTGTAAAAAAAAAAGTTTAGAAGAATACTTTGAAGAAATTTCAATTTGCAATGGCGGAAGTAAGATGTGTATGATGATAGAGAGAAAAATGAGCGTAAAAAATTAATGTTTAAAAAAGGGTAAAAATGGAAATAAAATAAAATACCTATTCCTGTGATAGATCAGTAATAGGCTAATACCGGGGGTGCTGGTAATAGCTATTACCCTTGCAAGGGTAATAGCTCATTCCCAGGAATAATGTTCCTGGGAATACAAGTGTTTACCAAACAACGGAATATGCTATTACTGGGAATGCTATGCCATTCCCTGCCTATTCCGTGAACCAAACATCCCGTTAAGGTATAATACTATGAGAACAAAATGAATTATCATTCCTATTCGGTTCCCGTGCATTTTAAGTCTCTTTCTAAAAAGACTTCCTACCGAAGCCTTAACGTTACCCCCTTGCTACGCTTCGCTACGCTTTCCCCTCGGGGGAATAGTTCAACTCACTCTTAGGGGGAAGGGCCTTCCCTCACCCTCCGTTTTTGGCTATGGGTGAGGAAAGCCTTCCCCCGTTGTCTTCCTTCGGTCTTTTGTGTAATTGCTATGTTAATTTTAATAGGTAACCTCTCTCTCTCTCTCTCTCTCTCTCTATATATATATATATATATATATATATATATATATATATATATATATATATATATATATATATACTTAAAGGTATAAAAGTATAATTGCACAATATTAGTATAATTATCTAATAATTGTATTGTTATGGTAATTAAAGAATTAATTGCATAGATATTAGTATAATTGACTAATAATTATTATGTTAATTAAGCTAATAATTACATGGATATTACTATAATTACAATTAAACATGTGTTGACTCTCCCAAATGGGAGGTTATGAGATCAAGCTTCAGTGGAGGTGGTATTGACTCTTTGTGCAAGTATAACTAAATAGATACTAGTCATACTACAATGTAATAGAGTCAGTACTACCAAAACAAATATTCCTCCTTTTTTCCATATTTATTTTAGTAAAAATATAATTACATAAATCATATTATATATCGATTTTCCAAAGATAATTACTACAAACGAGTCATATACTATTTAATTAATTGATTGATACTTTTGCACTAATTTTATAATCAAATAAATATATACTTTCAAATATTAAAATTGTTTATACTTTCATCTTTATTTTTATTACTTAAATATATAATAAAAACTTTTTATCTGTGCATCGTACGAGTAATTTACTAGTTTCTCATATAAACAATATGAGAAATCAGAAACTTTTAATATAGTGACCCTGTTTGGTAACATAACTTATCAGCCAATAAGAGTGTTTTGTTAATCAACTTTTTTTAACAGCTTATTGCTCTAAATTAAAATGCTAAAATTTAAAAAGATACTCAAAGCAGCTTTCTCGATAAGCTTTTTGAGATAATAACCAGACTATGTAGACGGGTTCAAGTGTTCAATAGTCATGTTATTCTCATTGCCTCTTAATGGTACTAGACAATGGGGTGCTTGAGCCCATCGACGAGGCTCATAAGCTCGTCGCCTAGTACCGTGAAGGTAATTAGCAACGGGACATGTGATTACTAATTAGTGTTCATGGGCTTATATGTTTATTCTTTTTATATAAATTTTATATTATTATTGTTGTTGTTGTTGTTGTTGTTGTTGTTATTATTATTATTATTATTATTATTATTATTATTATTATTATAGGTTAAAATAACATAATGCACTCATACCTTTAAAAGTCATTTTGTATGTAATCAGCTATCAACCAACAACTAATTTATCAAATATTTTTCTACAATCAACTAATGCAATCAGTTAGTCAAACTCGCTAATTCAATCCGCTAACAGTTATAAGTTAAGTCAATCCGCTATCAACTATCAGCTAACAATTATTTGCCAAACACCCACAATGTGTTTCGATCACATGCCTAAAGACATTGACCAAGTGTTCATTTGTTTGTATTAAGTCTCAAGTTCCTTATACGATACCAAAGTGTTCATTTGTTTGAAATAGGAGGTTGGGAAGTGGAAAATACGGTTGCGAAAGTTGTTCCAATATAAGAAGGAAAATAAGATGTGAATTTCCTATTTTATCCTTCCAACTGTAGAGGGTTTTTAGGTTTTCTACCAGGTTGAGACGGAAACCTAACATTGGAACCAATTATGTTGTCATAGCTGAAAGACTAAGTCGTCAATATATGTATAACTCAGGGACCAATTATGCCATTTAAAAAAAAAAATTATAATGAAATTGATTCATTTACGATAATTAATAAATATAAAAGATTTGTTGCATTGCATTAGCATATATAAACTTTTGTTTGCCAACTACCCTGTAGTAGTCACAAGATCGAAACTCGGTGGTGGGAGCATTGATTCTTTGGATTGAATCTTGTTAGGTCCACTTTTTTGCGCTTCATATTTTTTTGTGACTTAACTCATTTTGTCATTTTATTGTGAGTAAGAGCGAACTGTCAACAGATTTCAACCCACTTTGACACCCCTATTTATTTGAACCAAATTATCATTCTCTTAAGGCTTGTTTCTCGTATAAGAACTTTCCCAAGGGAGATCCTTTCTCCACGTAACTTGTAGCACGAGAAAACCAAAGAGGAGCATAACACAATTTCTTAGAAACATAATTGTACAATGGAACACACAAAGCAAAACATCATTCTTTCTTTCAACAAGGATATTCTTCCAGTTCCCTTCACATCTATAAATACATATCTACGAATTCATAATAAAGAAGATCATAAACCATACACATAGCCTTTATATATCCTTTTAATCAGTAATTTCTATTGTTAATCTCTATTAATTCATTCTAATTACATATAGCGTTCCATTAATTAGTATTGAGCTTTTAAGATTGTTGGTTTTCTTTTGGGGACACTTCGAGGTTGATAGGATATTTCGTACACTCTTTGAGGTTGGTATTTTAATTTTCTTTTAAATCAAATATATAATTCATTTAGAATTTTAATATAGATGTCGTTGGCTAATGACGATTTAAGCATTGAATGTGTAATGACTAACGATGAAAACGAGAACTCATGTGATTATACGTTTGATGAATTACAGAATGCTTTTATCGAATGCTTTCACAAATTGACAAAAATGATTGATGAAAAATGCGTTTCGAGAAAACAACTCGATTCTTTGCAATCGCAACTTGATAAACTTCTTCTTGAAAAATCCAAACTTGAATTGCAAGTGGATTCTTTTTCAAAGGAAATTGATTCTTTGAAATCGGTTTGTGAGTATCAAAAATTGACAATTGAAAAGTTTACCAAAGGTAGCACTGCACTTGATGCTATTCTTGATTCACAACGCTTATGTTGGGATAAGAGAGGAATAGGTTACAATAATAATAATCACAATACAAATATGCAAAACATATCTTCTCCTAAGACTCATTCATCATCATCTATATGTTGCACATATTGTGAGAAGCATGGCCATACAGTGAATAAATGCCCAATTAAAAGAAAAGTGGAATTAGGTAATCTTACTCCGTATTGGGAAAGACCTAGATGGGTAGTGAAAGATTCTTCGGCTAACACTCAAGGACCCAAAAATTTATGGGTACCAAAAACTTAAATATTTTTTTAGGATACTAGAAAAGGATGCCTCATGGGATGAAGAACGACATACCAAGTGACGAGGAGGTCACGACTGATGCTATAAAGGTCAAAGGAACGATGCCGAGCTAGTTAATTATGTTGTTGTTGTTTGTGTGTGTGTGTGTTTTTTTTTCAATTTATTTAAATTATTAATGGGTATTGTGTAATTGTAGTATACATGGAAAAACTGTTATAATTATTTGTAAGTAATAGATTTTGATGATGCCAATTAAAATGTAGTAAGAAATGATATATACTACTTCCCAAATTAATGTAAGTAAGTTTTTTTTTTATTTTGTTTTTGTTTTGTTTTATTTTGTTTTTGTTTTTTTTTGAAAATCTGTTGAGGCAAAAAATTCAACCACTTCCAAAGATTTAGAAATTATTTAGGATGAGTGTTCAAATGCGGTTGGGGTGCTCAGGTACGGTTGTGCAGTAAGAAGAAAGCCATTGACCTTGTCAAGATCAACGTTCAGGATTAACAAAATAAAAAAAATGCAGTGGTAATTTAGTAATTTTGCATCTAGGTCAAATTTAAGGGGCATGATTTTCCATCGTGATTTTTGTGCTTAAGGTGCGTCAGTTGTTGAAACTTAGGTGCGTTGACCTAAAGCTTTAGGTGCATAGTTTTCATTCTTAAGGTGCGTTGGTCGATAGTTTTAGGTGTGTGTGTTTCCTTCTTAAGATGCATTGTTTTCCTTTTTAAGGTACGTTGTTTTCTTTCTTAAGATGATTTGTTTTCCCTTTTTAAGAAAAAATAAAATAAAATGAATTTTTATTAATTTCATAAACAATTTCATGAATTTCTTTAGGTTAAGTTATTTTTTCCATTTATTTTCGCTTAATTAATTTTCTTTTGATTATTTAGAACAAGTCTCAATATTTCAATATAATTATGCTTTTGCATTATTAAGAATTATTTAGGTGATTATGATATTAATATTTTTTTGTTTGTATTTCTATAATGATTCAATTGTACATTACTTTACAAATATTGTACTATTATTTTTTTATTGGACAAAATTGTTCTTACATCATTGTCAGACTTGCACGACCTAACTACAAAGTTGTTGATCAGAAATACAACTACACCTGGACTCTAAACGATAGGACCATTGTCCAAAGAATTGGCAATGTTGACATCCCACTAACTCTAATGCAAGTCTACACATCATTCTCAAAATTTCATCAATGCATGAAAACAATATTGTAACCATATATTTCGATATCTATTGTAACCATATATTTCGAATTATTTATCCTCATCCTCTATTGATAGCAATTGTCATTGGCAACCTCACTACTACAAAAAAGAGATATTACGTCACAGAATTTACGTCGATTTTTTAAAAACTAACATAATATGTTAGTTTAAAAAAAAACATAATATGTCAATAATATTAAATATTATATATTATTTATAACGTCGATTTTTTGTCAAAACTGACGTTGTACATTATTAATCTTTAAAAAAATACATATAACTTCGGTTCCCACGTTATATGTATTGAATGATTTTTATAAAAATTCATATAATGTCGGTTTTCATATAACCCACGTTATATATATATAAAGTCAATACATATAACGTCGGTTCTACAAGAACGGACGTTATATGCTTACAATTAATCTTTAAAACTCTCTTACATACCGAAGTTACCAAGCACCCGCCAACTTCTTTAATTTAAGGTTAGAGTGTTGTGACTTAAAAAAAAAATTGCTACGTCACCTCTCCCAAAATCACGACTTAATCTTCTCTCTCAGCTATTCTGAAAGGCGCCGCCTCATCGCCATTCGGGAAGTATTCTATGCCACCCGCCTCAATTTATTCAACCCCATTAGGATTCCGGCTAGCCTCCGACAAATTTCCACCAACAAAACACCGCCTAGCCTCCGAAAAATTTTCGCCAACAAAACACCGGCGACCGAACAGTCACATTTGGAGAAGGGCTTCCCCTTCTCCGGCGAAGGCAAACAAATTGATGGGCTAAACAGTCCAACCCGTTAATTTTTTAATTTTTTTTAATTATTAATGTTAAAATTATTTTCATTTTGTATACGTTAAGAATCAAACCCCTAATTTCTTAATTAAAAACTAAGATCATTTCCAACCAAACACATTAAACCTTTTAAAAAAACACCATGTATGTTTATATATATACACACTATATATATACATACACACACATATACATAATTAGATTTTCATTTTATAAATAAACTTTATATTAATTAATATTTATATAAAGATACAATTAATTATATTAAGGGAAAATTGCATCTTTGGTCCCTGAGCTTTAACCAAGTTCCGACTCAGTCCTTGAGTTATGGTCGTATCCGAGTTTAGTCCCTCAGTTATGAACGAAGTGGCGTATTTGGTCCCCGACCGTTAAAATTAACGGAAAAATTTAAAAATAGTTAAAATTTGAGGGGTAAAATAAGAAATTCACATTTTATTCTCCTTGTATCAAAACCACTTTTAAAACATTAATTTTCACTTCTTAGCTTCTTTTTTTCAATATTCTTTAATTTTAAAAGCATTTTAATAACTTTAGTATGACTCGTTAGGAACTTGGCTCTCCTATAACAAACTTAAGACTTAACACAAATAAAGAAACACTTGATCATTGTATTTAAGCTTGTGAAAACACTATCATAACAATTTTTTTATTTTCTTTACAAAGCAACAAAGGTAATCAAACTATAACTTTTGAGATACAAAATGATGTCAAATTTCTCAGGTTGCTTTTATGAGAAATTCACCAACGGAATAACTTGATATTTTTATTATGTAAAAATTCTTTTGTATGCAGTAGTTTAGTCAATTATATCCTTTGCATTGTTGGTTTCAATAGTGGTACCTTACCTGAAGGTCAGAGGTTTAAATCTTATTAGCAACAATATTTAAAAATATTAATACAATACCACACCATATTTACACAATAAATTTGAGGGTGTGGGTGGGTGGTGAGAATACGAGTTGACACGTGTAAAAAATGAATCGAGCTGAAGATATTTAAAAATATTAATACAATACCACACCACATTTACACAATAAATTTGAGGGTGTGGGTTAAATGGGCCCAACTTAGGCCCGTTTTGACAAGTCTCACATATCCAGCAATTATTGCTTATTTAAAATTTTTAAAAAAATGTCATAATATTTTAAAACATTGTGGAAATTCACGTTCACATAATATTTCCAATAATGCATTGATTAGATTAGTTAATTATTGATTAGTCTTGGTTAGGACTTAGGATGAGTTTCGAGGAAAAAATTGGTAATCTAACAATTCAAGTGATACTGATTTTGTTTTTAGGCTTAAGATGATTTCATGGAATTGAAATGGGATGCAATTTTAGGGCTACACATGAAGAAAAACCAGTTTTCTTTAGACAATGACGAGAATGGCGCCTTATTTAGGGCTAAACTCTGCTTTTCCAAACATTGAAAACCATTTCAATTTCTCGCTTAGTCTGAAAACCATTTTCTTTAGACAACGCGACGAGAATGGCGCTGCGTCTCTTCTCTTCTCTTGCTTGGGGGGGCAAAGAGTCTTCCTCCTCCTCCTCCGCAGCAGCAAAGCACAGCAGTTCTGACGAGAATGCGACGGCGGAGGAGCAGAGGAGGGGTGGACCGGTGGTTGTGGATCGGAGCTCTTATCATCGCCTGAGCCGGAGCTGCTCTTCGACCTAGAAGTGCCGCCGGTAAGGGACGCTTTTAATTTCTAATTTTTTTTAAAATAAAAATTAAATACGAATATTTGAAATTTTAATTATCGGGATCGGGCGGGGGAGCGGCGGGAAGTTTCGAGGAATCATACTACCAACGGTAACTCAAGATTTCCTATAACTCAATGCTTCCGGTGAGGGACGATTTTACTTTCTATTTGAAATTTTAATTACTGAGTCGGCCGGGAGCGGCGGGAAGTTTGGAGGGAATAAGCGTATCATACCAACGGTAACTCAAGATTTGCTATATCCCAATTTTGAGTTCTGATGGGATTTGGAAACAAATTTGTTAGTATATAGGTATGTAATCCATGGCAGATACACATATCCTTAATCTTCATTCATTCTTAACTAGAGTTTCTTTACTTTTTCCTCTGTTCTCAACTCAGTTTCTTTATCTGCTGTATATTCAGTTTTTAATACATACCTTGGTGTGGTGTTTATTTTCACCATGGTTTGTCTTAAAGACTTTGCTGACATTACTCTTCCCGTGGGTTCTAGCAGATTTGATTATCTACTTGCAGTCTGTGAGCGAGAGAGATTACTACTTGAGAAAGAGGAACAGAAGGATAAGCAACAAAAGAAAGGAGGATGCTACAATGATGATGATGATGATGATGATGATCAGTACTATTTAGGTGGGGTTGATCTCAATCAGAGTTTGATCACGCCTTCGGTGCCTGATAAGGAGGAATGGAAGAAAAAATTGATGGGTTCATTTTATGGCAACTTATCTTGGCACAATAATGTTGTTGTGAAGTCAGTGGTGCAAAGTACAGCACCAAGCAACACCCCCGAATCTGTTATTTCACATTCCAGTGGCAGTGATGACGAGAGAGCTTCTTTAAAGTATGATGAGGCTGTGGCAGAGAATGTCAATAATTCCAAGAAGCGAAAGAGGGGAAGTAGTAGGGTGCCTAACAATGGTCCAGAACCACCACCAGGACTACCAGTTGAATTCAGAAATTTCATTCTCCAATTGGCTGGTAATCGGGCAGTACGTGTTGAGAAATTGGTGATTCAAAAGAAGCTTACCAACACAGATGTAAAAAGCACCCAGAATAGGCTGTCAATCCCAGCAAGGCTTGTGAGGGAGGAGTTCCTTACGGAAGAAGAGCATCTTCTACTTTGTCAGCACAATGGGAAGAATGTGTGTTCTATAGAAGTTCCATTGATCACACCAATGATGGAAGTAGCAAAGGGGAGCTTGAGGAGGTGGGAGATGAAGAAAGAAAGAGGACATTCCAGTGTGTCTTATGTCATAGCTAACACTTGGAATGAAATCAGAAGACGGAATAAATTTGAAAGCGATATGATAGTTCAATTGTGGGCTATAAGGGTTGACATAGACTTGTGGATGACTCTAGTTAGGCTGTCTTGATCTTTTAATCAACTTACCACTTCAGATTAGGGGATACAAATATGCTCTTTGTATATGCTTTTTTTGTATTTTTGAAATTAATTCAAAGAGTTTTGAATTTTGATATGAATTTCTATCAAATACTGTTCAATTCATTTTGAATGAGAGTAGGGGTTATTTTGTTATATAACTGCTCTTATTTGTGTTATGGAATTCATAATATTGGTGCAGCTTTTTCTTCTGAATGTCTCCCAAAATTTTCTTTATATTGAGTGTTCCTTGCATATTCTAAAGAATGATTTACTGGCTCAGGTCCAGCAGGACTTGCATCTTTATGAATAAGCTGGCCCTTTGAAGGGGAATCAGGTATGTCTCTTAAGTATTCTAAGATGTGATAAATGGGTGTTTTTTGCAGCAAAGATTACGTGCATTGAGATTCACTTTCAAATTGCAAAAAGCAAAAATTCCACCATAGTTTTGTATTTCAATTTTATGCTCTCTGACTTGTTACACATTTTAATTGTCATCCCCTGCTGTGCATTGGAAAGCAAAGAATTTCTAAATTTATTGACTGAGTAATGTTATGAACTGTCTTGGAAACTATCATTAGTTTTAGGGGATCTTAATCAGGCTTTGGTTTCATATTGGTTAATGTGCTTTCTCGAACACATCTGAATAGCCTGTGGAATTCAAAAACATTAATTATTGAGAAACAAGAAACAGGCAGAAAGGTTTTGGAGTTTTAAGGTACTATGTAACATGAGAATCGGCTCAAATCCTATCATTTTATCTCTTTCCTTAACTTGAGTTTGTCATTAGGGTGGCACCGAAATCCATTTTGAAGTTCTGTTAAAAGAAATTTGTAACCTTTTCAATTTTCATCCAAATAGGATAATCGGAAATGACTACTACAACAAATGGAAAATTTTCTCCTTTAGTGAGACAACTGAACATGCATTACAATTTGGTTTGCTTTTTGTACAAAAGACCTAACAACATTGGAAGCGATTGGTGTTAGCATTTCATTGAAATAGTATTTGGAAATAGTATTTGGCACTAGATGTCATCTAATGGCAATGATATACCTTTCCAAAGGTTATCATATGGTAATGAAGCTCATATCTGTTTTGGGTTTGAGTTTATATTGGGATTTTATGGTATAAGCATGGCATTTATCAGTTGAAGCTGCATTATTGAATTGAAACACTGCTTATGACAGATCGTTGTCCTCTCATGCCTGTGTTCTATTCTATCTGCAGTAAATTTTTTAGTATCCCCACCCCCCTCTCTGCCATTTTCTTTCCCTTCTTTTTCCTTGTGTCCCACTTTTTTTTTATGTCCTATATCACATATAAACTGGAATTCCCCAAAGTATTTCTTATGACTAGAAACAAATCCTAGTTCATCATTTCATGGGAAAATGCAGTCTTATTATTTTGTAGTTTCCCAGCTCCAGGCACTTCCTCATTCTGGTTGTGAAATACTCCGTATGTGAATAACCCCTTCATGGTTTGCGGGATGTTGATTTCCCCCATTTATTAGTGTTTCCAGCTAATACAGTGTGGTTAACACACCAAGACAGCAAGTTTAGATTTATTGTAACTTTGACCGAACAAACCTGATGGTGAAGAAAGAAAGAAGTGGAGGAAAAAATGCTTCAAAGACACAAGTCCAAATGTTGAATTGCTTGTACAAGCTGCTTAAGTTCATGAATCCCAACCATATCATCACCTGTTTTGACAATGTCGCTCGTATTGGTGATATTTGTTTTTTGTTTTTTGTTTGCTTCTGTAATACCCTTTGTTTTCTATCTTGTTAACTAATCGATAAAAATTCTGTTGTGAGCTCAGTTTAGTAATTTTGTGATGGACCTTTATAGTGGATATGGTTTATATATGAATGAGTTTTTTTAGGCTTATCAATTACTATGCTCACACTATATTCTCTTTTCTCTAAAGGATGATATATACTATATATTACATAATCTAATGATCAATGAATTACAATAAATTAGCAAATTTATGCCAAAAATCAACAAACCATGTACAATACATTATTTTTTCAACAAGTGTAATGTTGAGCAATACCCTGCTCATCATGTGCTTGTCTTTGAATGCCTAGCCATGAAAAAGTTTGTCATCATCCTTGTAATCAAATATCACCATGTTTACATGTAAAAGTGATGTACTTTTGCATATGATAGGAGCACTCGGGACATTTTTCATTCTCTATGGTTTCTTTCAAAGTGGTTGGATGTTCAAGAGCACAATAAGGATGGCTATTGAATGAACAAGAAGAAATCATCTGGTAGTAATCTTTGAATGCTTGGCTAAAACTTTCAGGAGCCATGCTTTTTGTCCAATTCTGATACCCATTCATGACTCTCAACATTTTAGCTCCATATCCACTAACAATCACTTTTTGCCCTTTACTTAACAATGCCCATCCTTTTATTGTTGCGCTCTCACTTTCATAAGCCAATAGATTTTTGAGCCCTCGTACAATTTCATCATTGCACTTATCACAACCTGGACTTGTTGCATTTAAATAATTGATCCTTGATAGGAAAGAGCTTTGGAGTCGTGTCCAAAACCACCAAACATGGTAGGGACTGGTCAATATACAACCCGTGTTTTCTTTAATAATGCTTGCTCTTATCATTTCATTTTTCCCTACATAAGCCAATTGTATATTTGAGTGAGTTTTAGAGCTTACTTCCATTACTTTAGAGGTGAACTCTCGAACCCATTTAGCGTCGTCATTCCCTCCATATAAGAAAATATGATTTTCCTGAATAATATGGTGTAAGAAAATAAGGGTTACAAACAATAATAATATATTAAACAATATTTTATTAGCATATGGAATGTTAAAAGAATTGAAAATAAATGTTGTGTATTTAATTCCTTAAAAAAGTTTATTGTAATTAGTTTTTGTGATCCCTACTCCTTCAAACAATATAATATTTAATAGTTGTAATTAGTAATAAGAGGTTGAAAATGGACTTACCCAAGACTGTATGATATCATTAATATTCCCCACCAAAAGGCCAAGACTCCAAGCTTTTTCTTTTTGTCATAGAGTAATTTCTCTTTCACTTGTGTACATACTTGAAGTATATTTCTGAATATGAATGAAAGCACAATGCGTAAGTAATGCTACAAAATGACATAATTTAGATTTTAAAAATTAAATGAAAATTTTTTTGGGTTTAGAAATGAAAATTGCAAACCATTTATTCACAGTATTTTTATGTTTTTAAAATTGCATAGTTAGAAATTATATATTGGTAACACTGTAAATGTAGTGAAAGAGAGTAAAAGAAAAACATACCAACTTTTCTATCTTATCCAGAATGTCCTGTGACCAAGCATTTATTTTGTCATTAACTTCGCAGGCCAAATGACTTATCAGTTCATCAATATCAGTCATCAAAATATCATCAATACCTTGAGTCCTTTCTTTCATCTCTTATTCGATAAATGGGATTATATTGTCTCGTTGTTGGATTCTCATTGATTGACCTTCAATATTACGAGGATCCCATATTAGCATCATGTGCATTGCATTTGAATGAATGATCTTTCCTTGTTTGTCCAGTGAAATGATGACGGGCTCCTTTCCAATGTGAAAGGTAGAAGAGAAATTTTCGTTGACGAATCTAATGAATCTTTCTGCAATCTGTATCCTTGGATCATCCATTGACAAAAATCGCATCTTAACTACCAAATTTTCAAACTGTTCATTTGTCCATGCCACATGATCATCCACAATTGGAATCCAAAGCATTTCTAAACTTGCTGCCGAGTAAAAGTAATTGAGAACCCAAATTCTTTCTTTAGAGATGTCATGACCTGATGTTATTAGTAGGAGCAACATTCTTCTGAGCTTGAAAATTTTTAACTTTGTTTTCTCCCGCCGCTAATGTACAAAATATTAAAACAAAATGTGAGAAGCATACAAAATCTTGAGTGTCAAACATATCTACTTTGAGGAATTGAAATGCATGCATATAAAATCTCGAGTGTCCAACATGTCTACTTAGCAGTGTTACAAAAACCTTGCCTATGCGTTGATTAATCGGCGCCTAGGTTCTAGGTGCTAGGTGCCAGCCGACCACCTAACATATCATCATAATCGGTGATTTAGGAGACTGGCCGACTAAGCGTTGACTAGGTCGCCTAGTCGACCAATTAACTATTGTTCTCTCTCTCTTTTTTTTTTTTCTTTTTTTTTTAAATAGTGTAAATCAATAATGTGTGTTATAATGTCATTGTTAAAAATTAAGCCAATTTACGTATGGGAAATCAAATATTTCAACCAGTATTTTTTTTTTTTTTTTGAAAACAATATTTCAACCAGTATACTACACCAATAACTTGGAAAGCCATCAGAATATATTGAATGATTGAGCATCTAGTGCAATAGGTTCTATGGGCAGGATATCCAACACTTGACAGACACGATGTAGTTGAAGTAGTCGTGTTTCATGTCGAATATGCCCATTTATACAATTTCTTAAGAATGTTATTTAATTTATTACACCCTAAAATTAATATATAACGCCATAGCCTAGGCTCAACCTTTAAAGTTACAAACATGTTGGTCAAAGCATGTAGCCTTACCTCGCTCCTCCTAAAATATACATCCTTATTATCATCATTAACATTCAATATTAACTTTAAAACTTCCACATTAGTAGAAGAATTGTTAAGCAAAGCATGTTGTAATGCTTTATAAGATTCCTCTTCCCTTTTCTCTTATGTGCCAAAAAAAACAAAAAAACAAAAAAACAAAAAAACAAAAAAAAAAAAAAAAAAAAAAAACAAAAATAAATAAAAAAAAGATTTTAAATTATATATATATATATATATATATATATAGAAATAATTTCAAGTGTGGCCGTGCTCTCCCGTGCGGCCGTGCGGTCACACACCACTCAATGTTACGAAATACACCACTCAATGTTAAGAAACACACCACAATGAAACACACCACAATTTTAAGAAACACACCACAGTGCATATTTGTGTGGTGTCTTTCTTAACATTGAGTGGTGTAAACCGCACGGCCGCACGTAAGGACACGGCCACACCTGAACATGACTCTATATATATATATATATATATATATATATATATTGGATTGACAATTCTTTTATCTTTTCCTTTTCTAGTTCTTGGAGTGCTTTACAAGCAGGGATGGAAACACTTCTATTTTCTTTAAATTTCGTGATTATTCCTAAATTTTACCTAACAAATATAATGTGCATATTAGATATTTCTTGGGCAAAACATCAATAGAGAAAGCATAAAAGGATTGAAATAGTTCTTTTTGCACATACATAAATCTTTGTATATTTAATAATAAAATTGTGACCAATTTTTTTTTTGGGCCAACTGTAAATGGACTCGTAATCCAGAAACACTAAAAAGAAAACAAAATAAATGCTACAAGCTAGTTAAAGGGTTTGGAACAGATGCGAATATTATAGTCTCTTTGCTAACTGTGGTTGAGAAGATAATTGGATAAGTATACGGGTATCCAACGTGAAATATTACCAAACAATTACCATAATGATTATCGAACATCGCCAATAATGGTCAGGAGCTGGGAGTTAATCCAAGCATTTAGTACAAGAGGCGTTACACTTAATATGAGAGCTGTTGTATCCAAAGTTAATTCAAGCAATTACGTACTACTAGTTGTTAGGAAAAAGTGCATTATTTAAATTTTGAGTCAAAGTGTAATCTAGGACGTAGTATTAGGCCTCTCAAAACACTATAATTTTCGTACTCCTTCCGTCCCATTTTATGTGTCTGGTTCGGTTAACGAGACTTGACTGAAGTTTTTAATTCATTTTTTATAATATTAAGTTTAATATTAGAGTTAATTCCACCAAAGATCCCTTGTCTTTGGTGGCAATTCTAATTTTAGTCCCAGACTATCGTTTTTGCCATTTAACATCCTAGACTATTATTTTTTGGACACTTTTAGTCCTTTTCATGATTTTTCCTATTTTTAGTAAGGGCAATTTTGTCTCTTCATATTCTTTTTTATTTAAACGAGTTTCACCAGTTTAATTAGGTTAGGTGAAGCAGATCAGTTCTTCTAATTATAATATTCAATCCGCAAATCCCTAGCGTACGCAACTTTATCTGCTTCAGTTCAAGGCTTTATCATCCTCCTTCACCCGGCAAGGAACGAGACCGTACAACGCTACTATAGAGGATAGCAAAGGGAAAATTTGTTGCCCTAAATCTGTAGTTCCAAATCTCTAAATCCCTAAAGGAGTTTGCAATCGATAAAAGGAATTATTTGTCGCTCAAAATCTCTCGTTGGAAGAAACTGATGGATAGCGAAGGACATGGTGGAGAGTTCAGTACTGGTATGTACAAATTCTATGTTGGATGGGGATTCTATAGTATGTTATTATTCTGCGGTGTGGATCTTAATTACAATGTATTGAATTTATATATCATCAGAATTTTAAGAAAATGTTACACCGATAAACTAAAGACATACAATATTTTGCAGTCTTGAAACTTCTTGGAACTTCATGGATTTGGCAGAAAGAAGATATGACAAATTAGGTGTAAAAACTCCGAAAGCCATTTCATCATAATAGAGCTTTCTTTCATTCGATTCTGGTCTCCATTCGATGTTTTGAGTACGTTAGGGATTTGTGGATTGAATCTAATAATTAGAAGAACCGATCTGCTTAACCTAACCTAATTAAACCGGTGAAAATCTGTTAAATAAAAAAATATGAAGAGACAAAATTACGCTTACTAAAAATAGGAAAAGCCATGAGAAGGACTAAAAATGTTCAAAAAAATAATAGTCTGGGATGTTAAATGGCAAAAACAATAGTCTGGGATTAAAATTGAAATTGCCACCAAAGACAAAGCACATTTGGTGGAATTAACTCTTTAATATTAGTATACAAATTTTACATGTTTAGAAACTACACTAAAAGTACTATTAACACGTACAAAAGAAATCAAATTTAAAAATAAGTAAGAAACATTAAAGAAATTAAACAAAGAAGAAAGAGTTGGTTTGACCAATGAATAGTAAATATGACGGATAAAATGAGACAAAGGGAGTAGTATAGAAGTCTATTTTGCTTTGTCAAAATCACCTAGTGTTAAGCATAAGGTGAACTTAACACAACACAAAAGAAAATCGGGTGGTCTTGCACATTCTTGATTTATGTTCCTTTTGGTGTTTGTATTTGGGGGAATTTTGGGAGTAGAAGAAATTTGAGAAGAATGGGGGTTCTTGAAAGTGGCGTAAAAATGGGATTTTTGAGCTTGTTCAGTGTTTTGGTAATGGGATTGGTTACAAGCGGTGAAGCAGAACAAGAACAAACCATACTTATAGCGATTGGAAAAGAGCTATAGGGATATCAGGGTGGGGCTCAAACACCTCAATAAATATTATATTTCTGCTTTATTCACTACAAGAAAAATGCACATAGACAACACCTAAAAGACAATGTTTTTTGACAAAAGTGTTGTCTTTTGTATGACGCAACATTTTTATTAAAAACAACGGATTTACCGAACCGTTGTCTTTAGTGTGTTGTCTTTGTGCATTTTGTCAAAAGACAACACCGCAAAGACAACGATTTTTAAAAACCGTTGTCTATGTGTATTTTTTTTTAAATAAAAGACAACAGTTTTATGTAACCGCTGTCATTGGTGTGTTGTCTTTTAGTGCACTTGAATACACAACACTACAAAGACAACAATTTTTAAAATCGTTGTCTTTGCATGTTTATTTTTTTAAAATAGACAACAATTTTATTTAACCGTTGTCATTTGTGTGTTGGCTTTAAGCACACTTTAATTGTAACACCCCAATTTTCACATCTGGGATTTATTACAAAATCCTAATAATACAATGCATTGCGGAAGCGTCTAACCAGCAGAAAACTGGGTGTTACCGCCACGCTCAGGTATCTTTCCTATACCCAA
>CP025649.1:14649837-14699246 GCA_003576665.1 Ipomoea trifida
TAATAAATCCTTAAACGAAAAATTATTTCGAGCACCGAATAGTCTTCTCTTAAATGTCATAGCTTAAAAAAATATTTATATCGCTATTCTCGAATCTTAACTTTGTCGTAAAAACCGAGGGGTTACATTAATAGACAACATTTCAAAGAACACAGTTTTTTAAAAGCGTTGTCTATGTGCATCCCGTTTTTTAATTAGACAATAGTTTTATGTAACCGTTGTTGTTGGTGTGTTGTGTTTCAGTGCACTTGAATACACAACACTACAAAGACAACGGTTTTTTTTAAAACCGTTGTCTTTGCACGTTTATTTTTATTTTTTTAAATACAACGATTTTATTTAACCGTTGTCGTTTGTGTGTTGTCTTTAAGCACACTTTAATAGACACCACTTCACAGACAACGGTTTATTAAAACCGTTGTCTTTGTGCACCCTTTTGTTTATTTAGACAACGGTTTCATTTAACCGTTGTCGTTTGTGTGTTGTCTTTAAACACACTTGAATAGACAACACAACAAAGACAACGATTTTTTAAAACTGTTGTCTTTGAGCAACACCTGTGGAAACCTGAATTCAACCCGATCCACTGTGAGTTTACTTTTTATGACTCATTTTCAGCCCATCACTTACTATCATCCAAAAAATCCAACCCATGCAAAGTGGATTCGGATGAATATCCACAGGACGGATTGAAATTGACATCCCTAGTCGTTGTTACCATCACAGGGTATCATAAAAGATCATTTTGGCTATTATTGACTCTGGATTATTATATGTGACTGTGTTAGTCGTTTTGTTGTTTATGTTGAGGGAGAAAGAAGAAAAGGCTGCCAAATTTGAGAGAATTGGGCACCACTAATGATGAAATCAGTAGCAAGCCTTCGATCTACTGGAGAAGAAGGCAACCAGTGCTAGTCACCTTCTTCAAAGGCAACCGGGGTCAGTTAATTAGTCGCCAAAGTGTCATTGGAGCAAATCAGTGTATCGTTGAAACTTTAGTGATTGACTATTACAGGTCAATAATTAATTTCTGGACTTGGATGCACAAAAAAAAATGCATTGATGACTTTAATTTTAACTTTTAAAAGATCATAACTTAGTTGACTTTTCATATAAATTTTAGTGGCATGTTTGGTTATTTTTCTTATTTTTTGGACCTGAAAAAGGATAACTAATAAGTGGGTAGAACATAATTGTAACACTTGAAAATCATGAGTTGAATTCTTGGTTGCAGATGTGGCTTAGAGTAACTAGATATATCATAGAATAGTAGTTGTGTGTTTCTTCATTAAAAAAAGATAAAAATAAAAGAAGCCATTTTACCTTTAATTTAATAAAGAAACATTTTTCATATTAGTAGTTACATGATTGAATTTTGATGGTGGGGCGTTTGATATTTAAAGTTAAAAACATTAAAAAAAAAATATAAAACAAATATTACCTTGTAAATGTTTTAAAATAATAATAATAATAATAAATGTTTTTCACATAATAGAGGTCAGTGGTCCAATTTTGCATGGACGGTTATCCCGCCAGAAACAACGTCATTACTCATGACGAGAAACAACGTCACTACTCATGACGCACACCGCAGTTGATACCTCCTCCGTATACCACTTTTTTGAAAAGTATCTAGCTAGAAACAACGTCAAGAATGCGCCAAGTAGGGGTCGAACCTACGACTTTCTGCTTAGGAAACAGACGCTCTATCCACTAAGCTACAAGCGCTACATCTTTTGTTTATTCATCACTCCTTATTGCCCAACATATTTTTCTACTCCCATCCCCATTCCTTGATTAAAAGGATTCCAATTTTTGCATCAATTTTGCTCATGGGTAACTTAATAATAATAATAATAATAATAACAACAACAACAACAACAACAACAACAACAACAACAACAACAACAACAACAACAATAATAATAATAATAATAATAATAATAATTTACATTCTCAAATATATATTAATTTCAATATAGCATTGATATTTCCATCTTATCAAGTTTTAGTAGAAAATTATATCATCGACCCTAGTCCAAAATGATGTCATTTTATAATAAGTGTCAGTTAGCACATCATATTTAATAACATTAACATGTACCATGCTCATAATATTTGTTCTAGACGTACCAAAAATCAAACTTTAACGCCCATACAAACTAAATTAAATGTATATCATATTTATTTTCACACTTTATAGTATTTATAATATTCCTTTTATATGTTCATAAAAGCAAAACTTAATGTAAACAAATATTATATTTAATGCCAATTCAAAGACCTTGTGGTCAAGTGGCATAATTGTGGCTCTCTCAAATTAGAGGTATTAGAAATAAGTGTTTGTTCTGAAAAATGTAATACTAATTCGAAATAACTGTTTGTTACTTATTATGAAAAATTGAATACTTTTTTTTTATCAAAATATTATATTTTCCCTTATAAGTAATGTTGGCAAGTATTTATTACTTCGAAAAAATGTAATATTTTTAAATAAAAATGTAATATTTTTAAATAAAAAT
This sequence comes from Ipomoea trifida, assembly GCA_003576665.1. Taxonomy (NCBI): domain Eukaryota; kingdom Viridiplantae; phylum Streptophyta; class Magnoliopsida; order Solanales; family Convolvulaceae; genus Ipomoea; species Ipomoea trifida. The sequence goes on from CP025649.1 coordinate 14,652,360, forward strand.
GTAAAAATATTACATTTATCTTAAAAAATATTACATTTTCCAATATAAGTAATAAACATTTTATTCCTTTATTAGTATTACATTTGATTTTGACTCAATCTCTCACGGACAATGATATGAGAGACAGTCTCACACACTTTTTTGCCTTGTTCTATATAGCTATAAACATAAATTTTAATATTCATAAAATGCTAAATTGAATGTAGATTTTATACATACATACATACATACATACATACATATATATACTAATATACATATATATATATATATATATATATATATATATATATATATAATTATGTTTTGGTGCGGTAGGCAGTCCCAGGTGCGACAATGGGGTTGCAGCTGCGTCGTTAGTTTTAATTTCGAAGTTGATCTCAATCGTTGATCTTTAATATGGAAGGTACAATTATTTTGATTGAATTTCGTGCACTAAGGGGTAATTTAGTAAAAAAAAATTAAAAAAAAAAACATTTCCTCATACTCTCGTCTTCTCCACTACAGCAATCGACGAATTTCATAGAACAAAGCAATCGGAGCAACCACAACAATAGCATCTAAAAAGAATGTACCCCAACCAATTCAAACCAAACTCAGCAACCGACCGCGGTTGTAAAAGGTAAATTTCATCTATTTATTCAAATAACGCACTTTAGACAATTGTTATACGCACCTTATGGTGTTCAAATTGATGCACATAATGCTTAGCATTGTCAATTTCATAGTGATTAGACGCACCTTCAATTCTTAAATCACGCACTTAATGCTTGGCATGTTCAATTTGAAGTGATTCGTCTAGGGCTTAAGATTATTTAAATTTTTGCATTGCCTTTAGGTGCGCAATTGTAACGCTTGAGGTGCGTCAATGAAGTGTTTAAACCCTAGTGTGTATAATTAAAACTTTAGGTGCGTAGATGAAGTGTTTAACATGTGTGATTAAAAAACTCTCTACTGCATTAGAGTTCGAAGTGTGAAATCACATCTTAAGGTGCGCAATTGTAATGCTTGTGCTGCGTCGATGAAGTGTTTAAACAGTTTGTGTGTATACTTAAACCTTTTAGGTGCGTAGATGAAGTGTTTAAGGTGCATGTTTTAAACTATCTCTTGCATTAGAGTTCAAAGTGTGAAATCACACCGTAAGGTGCGCAGTTGTGACACTTGATATGCGTAGATGAAGTGTTTAAACCTTTGGTGTGTATACTTAAACCTTTAGGTGCGTAGATGAGTGATTAAAGTATGCATTTGTAACGCTTAAGGTGCGTACTTTTAAAGTTTTGAGGTGCGCAATTGTAATGCTTCATGTGTTTCTTATGCAGTGTATTCAAATTAATACACATAAAGTTCTTAGTCTTTTTATAATTTACTAGTGTTTCATTGTATTTGTTTGTAATTTTAGGTTATTGTCGCAAAAAAAAAAAAATAGATATTATTCTTTTTTGAAGGTGGGGAGGGTCCAAGTGATGTTGCAATTGAAGGTAAACAGGGCAATCCAAGAAACAACGAGTTGGTCGTCATGGTTTTCCGATTGATAAATCAAGGGTCTCATCAACTCAGTATGTTAACGCTGTTCAAAAATTTACCCCAACTCAACGAGAAGCTGTTGAAGAGATGGGGTTTGGGAAGTTTTTGGATTTGCAGATTAAATTGTTCCCAACAGAGTTATCTTATGCACTACTTAAGAGTTATAACCCATGAATGGAAAGTTGACACTAAGGGATGGTCTTATGCTTGACATGACTGAAGATGATGTTGCAGCTGTTCTAGGCTTTCCCTGGGGAACAGTTGAGATCGAAAGGAAGAAGAAGGGTGTGAGTTTTCCTCTACACACTGAATTTAAAGAAAAAATTCAAGTAGGGGATGCAGAAAAAGTCATGTATTCTGATTTGATCGAGGCAACGTTGGAGTGCAAAGATGGTGGTGTCTGGTTTAAACGCTATTTCATGGTGCTGCTATCTTCAAATAATAACTTATTTGCCAAATAAGACCAATGAACCTATTAATAATAAATTTGTAGTGTAATAATAAAACGTAATATACCAAAATAGATATATATTTTAGTGAAACATTTTGTAATACAGAGTATAAATTATAGTTTACGGAATAAGGCCATCCATATCAATGCATATTTTGGAAATAATGTCAGTTTATTATCTTGATGGTGCAACTCTGAACTGATGTGGAGGCCAAATGAACATGAAATAATTCTCCTGCAAGTTCCCATTTCATGTCAGAAAAGGGAAGAACTAAAAAAAAAAAGAAAAGAAAAGAAAAGAAAGGCCGCCCAACGCGCGCGTGTTGTCCACGCGCCCGCTGGGGCGTGTCAGAGTGGCCACCAGCTGGCGGCCACTCTTACTAAAACAACCCTTTTTATTTTTATTTTTTTTTAAATTTTTTTTGTTTGTTCCCAGATTTTATTTTATTTTTTCCTTTTTTTCATTTCCTTCTTCCCACTTTCTCTTTCATAATCACACTTATAAAAACGCTTAAAACCGCGAAAAAAACTCCCCTTAAATCCTGAAATTTTTATTTTTATTTAATATATATTGCAAAATTTTGTGCAGCCGTTTTCAGGAGCATAGCAAGCGCGAAAATAAAACACTAAAAAGTGATGCGTCCTAACATCATTGGCTTAAGCATCCATACGCGGATCTCTATCGGATTCTCCATTTCATGCCCAATCCTGACCATTAAATTTTTCACTCAATCTACGGCTCCTACTCACCTTCAAAATCCCCAAATTTCAAGCCGCCTCTGAAAATTTCCCGCCCAGCCCTAAATTCCCTATAAAACATTCTCCACTCTCTGTTCATAGCCAAACAAACCATTCCCTATTTCTCTCTCTCTCTATATTCACTCTCGATCTCTCAATCAATCGTTGAAATGGCTCGTACTAAGCAGACCGCCCGCAAATCCACCGGAGGGAAGGCTCCACGGAAGCAGCTTGCCACCAAGGCCGCCAGGAAGTCTGCTCCGGCAACCGGCGGAGTGAAGAAGCCCCACCGTTTCCGGCCGGGGACGGTGGCTCTGAGGGAAATCAGGAAATACCAGAAATCAACTGAGCTTCTGATCCGAAAGCTTCCGTTCCAGAGGCTGGTGAGGGAAATCGCTCAGGATTTCAAGACCGATCTCAGATTCCAGAGCGGCGCTGTTGCGGCTCTTCAAGAGGCGGCTGAGGCTTACCTTGTTGGATTGTTCGAGGACACCAATCTGTGTGCTATTCACGCTAAGAGGGTCACCATTATGCCCAAGGATATGCAGCTCGCTAGGAGGATTCGTGGGGAGAGGGCTTAAGATTTAAGATTGGTTATTCAATTGTGGTTAATGTGCTCTCACGTATCGCCGGCTTTTTTATTTCTTAAATTAGATCTATTGCCCAGTGAAGTGTGGTGTAAATCTTAGAGTTTATCGGTAAGAAATTGATGTAAACCTTTGATGCAGTAGTAGTATTGATGTTTATCAATCTCAACTCGTTGTCTTAATATTGTTCTGTTCTTGGATTTATACCTTCATGGCTGCAAATTGGAAAGAAAACCCAAACATAATCATACCTTGCTTGGGTTGTTTCAACAAAATGTTAAACATGGTGTAGCCACTAACTATGGGCATCTATTTTGGGCTATTTGGGTTAACATAGACTTGTGGATGGCTCTAGTTAGGCTGTTCGAGGAGATACGAATATGCTCTTTGAATATGCTTTTTTCTTTTTTTGAAACTAATTCAAAGAGTTCTGAATTTTGTTATGAATTTCCATCAAATACTGTTTAATTCATTTTGAATGAGAATATGGGTTTATTTTGTTATATAAATGCTTTTATATAGCAATCAGGTAAGGTAAGGTTTTAGTCATTTGACATTTCCATTATTATTATGTAATATCAATGGCAAATTTGTATCTTAATGTAGCAATATGTGGCTTTAGCCTCTATTCATGTGATTGAAGGTTTAGCCTCTCTTCATGTGATTGAATTGAAGGTAATGATCTCTCTTATTGGAAAATAAAGTGTAGCAACCTTTTCTGGTGCACATTTATTCTAGTGTTAATGTTAATGTAGTTTTAGCCTCTATTGTTGAACAACTCCAAAAGTTGGTTTTCATATATGGATGAGGTTCAGAATGAAAAGGAAAATGCAGCAATAAAAGAACAAGAGAAACAATTTGAGGCACAATGGTCAGAATATGAAGCCAAGATGAGCTCAATGGAGCGGTGGTGGAGCATGATTCTTGTACTGGTCACAAATACGATTTTTGCTAACTCATTCTTGGTCGAGCCCGTCGCCCAGATGAGAAAAGTTGATTTTGTACCAAAAATTTATTGTACTAATTTACTTATTACTTGTGTCTCTGTTTAAGAATTCAAGTATATATTTTTAGCTCAATTATACACATTATATTTTCCATGTGCAGTTTTATTTTGTGGTAAAATTCTTCATAAATTAGTGTTATAAAGAAACAATACATAAACACAAAAGTGGGTGGTAATACACTGCACAAGAGAAAACAAGCTGCTCATCATGTGCTTGCCTTTGAATGCCTAGCCATGAAAAAGTTTGTCAACATCCTTGTAATCAAGTATCACCATGGTTACATGTAAAAGTGATGAACTTTTGCATATGATACAAGCACTCGGGACATTTTTCATTCTCTATGATTTCTTCTATAGTGGTTGGGTATTCAAGAGAACAATAAGGATGGCTATTGAAAAAAGAAATCATCTAGTAGTAATCTTTGTGAATGCTTGGCCAAAACTTTCAGGAGCCATGCTTTTCGTCCAATTCTGATACTTAATCATGACTCGAACATTTTAGCTTCATATCCACTAACAATCACTTTTTGTCCTTTACTTAATAATGCCTATCATTTTATAGTTGCGCTCACTTTCATAAGCCAATAGATTTTTGAACCCTCGTGCAATTTCATCATTGCACTCATCACCATCCGGACTTGTTGCATTTAAATAATTGATCATTGATAGGAAAGAGCTTTGGAGCCGTGTCCAAAACGACCAAACATAGTAGGGACGGGTCAATATACGACTCGTGTTTTATTTTAATAATGCTTGCTCTTATCATTTCATTTTTCCCTGCATAAGCCAATCATATATTTGAGTGAGTTTTAGAGCTTACTTCAATTACTTTAGAACTGAACTCTCAAACTCATTTAGTGTCTTTCCCATAACCCATTTTTCAATGTTTATTATTTCTTGATCTTGAGTACTTTTGGATTCCAACCTTTCATAAATTCATATTTCCCAATTTATTTTCTACCAAACTAAAATAATATTTATAACTATTATTTAAGCTTGCATGGTAGTCCATTTGAAATATTAATCTCCATTAGTATATAAATGTCCAACATTCCTCCTCCATTTACATAGTAAAATTAATATTGTACCAAGATAATCCAAAACTCATGCATAAATGAAAGTGTCTTAGAGATTGAACTTTCACATAGTACAATACGCGATATATCAATTTGGATTGTAGTGATGGTCGAATCTTGAATCATGCAGTCTCTTTGAAAAATGTAGATAAAATACACACAAGTTTTACCATCACAACAACTCAAAAACCTTTGACACTATTAAAGGCCCTGCGTCCGTATCCTTTCATGAGCATATCCAAGCCAAACTCAAAACTTGTTGAAACGGCCACACCTCATGCTCACATAGGCTAATCTTTTATATCATGCCCTGCACCAAACATTTTTTCAAAAGATTAGTTAAGAGTAAATCTCATCCCTACAACAATGCAGACCAAGTACTGACTTAATGGAGCAATTTGAGGCACAATAATAAGTATGCAAAGTTTGAGTCTCATGCAGGCGTGGGATGTAATACCTCGTATTTTCCTAACATTATTATTTTATCCTAAGGCATTGACATTCATAAGTTATGATCTTCAGATATTTCAAAAGAATTTTTATAAGTGAGACTAGTTATTGATAAGCTGCGATCTACGTACCGGTCACGAACCGTAAAATTTTTAGGAACTTGTGTTCGGACCCGTTTGACCTGGGAAATGGATTATTAGGCACCATATTATTATTCTTGAACTTCCTATTTAATTCAATCAGCGCATAGCAGCGGAAATTTATTTTGATCGTAACATCGCAAAATTTCGCGATGTACCGAACCTGACCCAATTTTGAGGTTTAGTCTGAGATAAATTTTTGATTTCAAAATTATTCCTATTTAAATTATTTTCCACTGAAACTTTATCTGTTTGGACCACAACTGATAAGTTGAAAGATTTTTATTTTTTTGGAACCACAAGATTTTGACAAGTGTCACTTTCTTTACCACATTTCTTCATCCATATTTTATTATTATTGTTAATATTATTATTATATATATGAATGGATAATCATCCATATATTTTATTTTATATATATATATATATATATATATATATATATATATATATATATATATATATATATATATATATATATATATGTGATAAGAATGTTGAAGTTTCATTCTTATCATTCCCATTTCCCATTTCGAGAGCAAGGAAGATTTCAAGTTCCAGCAATTTGTTCGGTAAATTTTCTATTTTAATCGGTTCAAAAGCTTTGCTTTCCTTCCTAGATCATGAATCTAAGTTAAGATTTCTTAAATTATGTGTTATGTTGTTGGTGGAATCCTAGGGTTTTAAGGTGAAATTGGGGAAATCAACTCCAAGAGTCTTCTACAAGACTAGTAACCCGGTTGAGGTAAGGAATCCCTTAAGTCGATTTAGTCACTTGAAATTGGATAATTGATTGTTTGGTTGAAATATGATGAGATCTAAGTAAAATTGTTATGTACATGTGGTATGTATAATATATATGTAATTGTATTTTACATAATATATATGTACAAAATGTAGTGTTGGTGAGTTCTCATTAATGGTGTTGTTAAAGTTGTTATGAATATGGATGTTGGCAAATAGATTATGAGATGGTGGTTCTTGGATGATTAATAGCTTATGAGTATATTAACGATGGATTTAACGGGTACTTAAAGTTTAATGGTGATTTATGGGCAATAATGAATTTTGTTAATTAATGATGGTGGATTAAGGTGATGATTAAGAGTACTTAATGATTAATTATGGTGATTTGGTTCACGTTGAAGCCTAGTGATGAGGATAATGTTGGACTAAGGACTAAAGATTTATGTTAAGTATAGATGGGTAAGTTGTTGAAGGTGAGGAATTGTGGACTAAATATGAGTTATGTGCATCATAAATAAGGATTACAATATTGATGGGTTAAGACTAATGAGGGTAATTATGCATATGGGTTATGGTTTATTGATTTAAGGTGGAAATCAATTATGATTTATGAATTATGGTTAAGGGTGGTGATTAGTGATTAAAATGGTGATTAGGAACTATTATTCTTATTAATAAATAAGGAAAGTTATGAATATTATGAGCTTATAAGGATTATGATTAAAGATTGGATTAATGATGGAATTAAATGAGGATGATGGAATGATGGATAACGTTATTGATGATGGTGATGTCATTATGTTGTTGAGCTAAGATGTTGAATTATAATTATGGTGGTGATATATAATGCTATAATTATGGTACATGCGTAATGAATTGGTGATTATGAATTAATGGTTTAGATTAATTGATAATTTTGGATTATGGTTAGGCAATGACTTTGCCTATTAGAAATTTATATATATTTGAATGTGCGATATCCTCAAGTTATGATCTAATGGTGTTGATCATGATGGAAGTTGTTGATGACGATAATGACAAGGACAACTATCTATTACGGAGTATTAGTTAATGGTGGAACCATGATTATGGATCACCGACGATGATTGGATTGTAAGATGAACTGAGATTCATGATAAGGAATAAGGTTAAGGATGTTAATATTAATGGCGCTATGAATCGATTGATTCATAAAAGATTGACTATGGGTTCATACTATTATAATAATAGTATTGGAAATGGATATATGTAGTGTTAGTAGAATATACAAGTGTATAACTAGCTGGATTGATTTCAAGTATGGGACTTGAATATGAAGCATATCCAAGAATATCCTAGTATTGTATATGATGAAGTATCCGATGAGTGACCAGCTTGTGTCCAGTTATGCTTTCTTCCAATCTTTGCTCGTGCTTGAGCTATGCTTGAAAAGCCTTTCGGCAAGTAAAAATGTTTATAAAACTTACGTTGCAGAACGTATGCTATTTTGGTAAACAGGATGTCAAAACCTTATTTTTGGGGAAAATACCACTTGTTGTAAGTGTGTACTTTACATGAGAGTGATGAGAAAATGATGTTTGAAAAGCCTGCGGGCACTGAAAGTATTTTGAAAATCCTTCAGGGCTAATGAGGTAGCCAATTTTAAGTATTGGACTCAATTGTGAAATATGTCCAAAAGAAATGATTTAAGAAAGAAAAACTGAAGGAAACATCATGTTTTCAAACCCTTAGTTTCTGGAATAAGGTGGGGACCTACGGGAAGGCTTAAATGCCACGGCCCGGGGTTGGAATAAGGGTGGACCTACGGGAGGGCTGGAGTGCCATGGCCCGAGGTTGGGATAAGGAGACCTACGGGAAGGCTGGAAATGCCACGGCCCGAGGTTTGTATGATCAATTCATACTGCAGAGCGAAGTCTATTCGCTGAGAAGAGAGGGAGTTATGAAAATACTCCAAAGGTGGGGAATTGAGAAATATTCAAAAAGAAAGCCTCGTGCTTACTCAGGGGAAACTAAGTGAATTTCTGACCATGAAAATTATAGTTACTCTGTAACTATGTCGATAAGCGAAATGTGATGAATTCCGAGCACTGAAGGGTGCTGTTGAACTCTCTTTGAGACAAAAATAATGAAATTCCTGGAAATGGAAGTTTTGCAAACTTGTCTGAAAGGACATGAAAATGATTTGAGCGGCAGTTATGCCATTACATTTAACAGAGAAAAGCTTTACAAACTTCTAAACTATTTATGTTTTCAAACCTTTGTCTACTTTTAAGTGACAATGGATTTCCTTACTTAGCCGTCGCGCTAACTACACTTCAATGTGTTTTCTGTTAACAGATGTTGTCTAGTGTGGGCTCCAGTAGCCCGATGAGCTCTGAACAGGATGGAAGTGGATGTCGATGTTGTAAGTTTAGCCTGTGCGTTTGGGTATAGGAGAGATACCTAAGTGTGGCGGTAACACCCAGTTTTCTGCTGGTTAGATGCTTCCGCAATGTATTATTAGGGATTTTGTAATAAATCCAAGATGTGAAAATTGGGGTGTTACATGGGAACACACAATAAATTCGAATGTAATTTATGTCCAAGATCCCAATATCCGGCGGAGGCTCTTCACCGGCGGCAACGAAATCTCTGCAAATCCCAATATCCGGTGGAGCATTCGGCTAGAGTGTGATAACACCACTAATGTCAATATAAATGGCACAGGGTACCAAATTCGTAGGGTCTGCTGCAAATTTCTCCGCAGTTCATTGTCTCGAGGTTAGTAGTTCTTCTTCTTCGATCTTCTTCTTTTTCAGCGCCGTCTAGAGCTTGAGAAGCAACGACCGGAGTTTGATTTCTTCTCTGTCTCCCCAACACCATTTTAGCTTCATAGTTGGTTTTGTCGCCATTCCTCGTCTAGAACCACCTTCCTTAATGCCGGTGTGAATGTAGCCACTTGAAGACAACACGATCCTCTTCTTCTCTAGCGAAATTTGCAACAAATCCGGCGAAGAAATGGGGGAGAAAGAAAGGGAGTGTTTCTTCGCCGGACACAGTTTTTTAAAATGGATTCCAAAATGTTACGGAAAAAATAAACTGGCAAAATAAGCAAACACGGGTGTAGTGGAGGTGTTGTAGTAAAAAAGGTAACACTCCTCTTTAGGAGTGTTAGCTTTTATTATTTTTTTTACAAATGTCTAATGATTTGTCTAATGATCACCTGACTTTCAATGATTAGTTTAGCTTTTATTATTTTTTTATGGAATGTTGATGATTATTCTAATGATATAATTAACTAGCTTTCAATTATTAGTTAGTTATTAGAATGATTAGTTATTAATGATTAATTGATGATTAGATGGTATTAATTAATTGCATGATTTTTTAATTATTTGGATTGATGATAATAAAATTATTATTTTGTCATGCTTGTGCAATAATTATTATTGTGAGTTAAAGATAAGATAGTAACGCAATAATTAATTGATGATTAGTTAGTAATGATTAATTATTAGTTATATTAAGAATTTGTAATTATATAACATAATAATATTTAATAAGAGGTTTTTAGTAACAATGAGACAATAGTAACAAGTTAAAAAGAAAGATAATATGTATTATTCACTACTCCAATTTAAACGTTCAAATTCGCCGTACACATTGTCATTAATAGTGTACGTAACTGACCATGGATAAAATATTCTCAACATAACATTTACCAATAACTAGCATGAGCACGACGTTGTCATTTATATTGAAGCATACAACCCCATCATCCACCTTGATGGGTATATACCCCAAGGACTACGCGTAGGAATTCGAAGTGTATATTTATTATTATTATATTCCTGAAAGGTCGTTAGATAATGTGAAATGTCAAGTGTCCTTTAGAAAATATTATATTATATTCCTGAAAAGGTCAAGGCCTTTAACTATATAAAGGCCCGTAACTATATAAAGGCCCTAACCCTTCCTTTGTAATTCATTCAATGTTAGTTATTCAGAATACAACACACAGAAAATGGGCTTCTCTAAGCTATTTCTCTCTTTTCTACCATTTTCCTAATCTTCATCAGTTCACATATCATCACATATACACAAACACTATGTAGTTGATTGATCCGTATACTCCAGATCAATTTACACCATCAATGGCGCCGTCCGTGGGGACGCAACAAAAGGCCGTCCTCTCATCAACAAAAATGGAGAATTTCTTTGCCTCATTCCTTCGTTTCCCCAGCAACAACGATGAAGAGTGGAGAAGATGGGTCAAAAATCTACTGCATGCCAAACTCCAATTCCAAAGCTACTCAATTCTAAATTCAAACTCCAATTCCAAAGCTACTATTATTATAGTACACAACGATTACCAAGCCTGCTGGAATTCTAAATATGAAATTCCAATTCTTAAACGACCAATTTTGCAAACTCTTATTTTACAAAAGACACCAAAAGTGAAAAAACATCACCTTCTGCATGCTACTCTGCTTCCGGGTGTTCATAAAGTCCAACTCCAACCGCAGACCGCGAAAGCCGCCAGCTACATCACCCGAACAACCCGATCGCCGGCATGCACCGCCGCTAGCCATAATCGCCGGAGATTCCAGCTCCGCCACCCGCTGCAGCATCTCTCCCTCGCAACTCCAATAACAGCTACCGGCAAATGCCCCCACCGCGAAGCACTATGTTCTCCTTGACCTTTGAAGCTGTTATCCTTCGCTGAAACCCGAGAGCATCATCACTCAACCACTTAAGAAGTTTCTGGTTGTGGTAATCACCCTTGAGGAGCTCTAGGTTCTGATGAAGCTCTTCGCCGCCGCCACCATCGTCCCCTCCCACTCACTCCATCACCGCCATCTTTGCCACTTATTCCATCAAAACTTTCATAGTCTTCCACCAGTATTGCCCGAATCTGAATGGTGCCTGCGCAACCATGGCTACAAAATCCACCAAGCAACGGGTCATCTCTGTCGTCGGTTCGGTGGTGAGCGGAGTTGGCCGGCGGCAGTGTCAAGTGATGCGTCTGGGCTGGCGTGGAACAGGATTGGTCTGTAGTGGTTTACAAAAGCAAGAATGCCGGCTATTGGTAGATGTGCGCGGTTAGCAGTGATGTGGGCGGTGGAGTGTGAAAGCAAGAAAAAAGGAATGGTGGATTTGGGCGGTGGCTGTGATGCCTGTGAAGTGTGGGTGTGGCAGTGCATGGGCAACTTTTCCAAAATCTTGGTACTCTAAAAAGCATTTATGAGCATGGGAAATTTCAGTGAGAATTTTCAAATGGGAATCTTGGCCTTTGGTATTATAATTTAACCTTAACATACAGGGCAGATTATATGGCAGATTATATTATGGTTGCTGCAAGTTCAAAGACAATAGAAAAATTTAGATAATTTGTAAAATTTGTAATCTAATTTTAGATTGTAAATTGTATAGGCTAGCCTTGTATTTAGAAAATTGTAATGGCAAAATTAGATGTAATAAGTCCGGGTAGGTTGTATTTCCACCACCGGCACCCTAAGTCCGAGTAACATCTCGGCATAAGCCCTACAAAGTAGGCAATTGAAAAAACAAATATAGAAAAAAGGGACCATTGTGGTCGTAAAAAAAAAAAAAAAAAAAATCCCGCTTCTCAGCGATGAGACCCCTGTGGTCGCCAAAATCCCGCTTCTCAGCGATGAGACCTATGCGGTCGTCAGAATCCCGCTTTTCAGTGGATGCCGCTTCTTTGCGTTGAGACCCCTGTGGTCGTCGAAAAAAAAATCGCGCGATAATAAGTAACTTTGGGTGCCCGTACAGCCCCAAAGTGGTGCATTAAGTCATTAGGTACCTCTTGGAGTAAGGGGCCCATTTTAGTTAGAGAAGTGGAGTTAGGTACTAACTTAAGATGTGCACATTAGGATAGGCATGCATTACATGCATATTTGCACTATTATCTTACAATTTGCAGGAAGATATATGCTCTATACCACCCTTGGTGGAAATGAATTTTCGAAAAGCTCACTGGACATGAAGATCACTACAAATTCAACCAAGAAAAGCTTATGTAATTGCACAAACAATCCGAGAAGACCCCTTATAGTCCTTAGAGATTGCGCTATTTGTTGTACTCTTTTTCCTTAGCTAAGTTTTTTTTCCCAATGGGTTTTTCTTAGTCTAAGGTTTTAATGAGGCAACTAGCGTGAATCACGCTCCCTGCGCTCAACTCAGACTTAAGGGGCTCACCACGTACTATCAAAGGCATTCAAATCGGAGAACTTTGTTCGCAACAAGCTAGCTGCCGGGAACACATTTTACTTCTCGAACCTGACGACTCTCGCAGATTCAAGAAGTGAGAGACTCGTGATGGGTATATACCCCAAGGACTACGCGTAGGAATTCGAAGTGTATATTTATTATTATTATATTCCTGAAAGGTCAAGTGACCGTTAGATAATGTGAAATGTCAAGTGTCCTTTAGAAAATATTATATTATATTCCTGAAAGGGTCAAGGCCTGTAACTATATAAAGGCCCTAACCCTTCCTTTGTAATTCATTCAATGTTAGTTATTCAGAATACAACACACAGAAAATGGGCTTCTCTAAGCTATTTCTCTCTTTTCTACCATTTTCCTCATCTTCATCAGTTCACATATCATCACATATACACAAACACTATGTAGTTGATTGATCCGTATACTCCAGATCAATTTACACCATCACACCTTAATCTCAAAATGATCAGTTATTTGCTCCCACTGTTCAATGTAGAATGTTTTATCGAAGTAGAGCCGTAGCTTTTTATCCCCAACTATAATTTGAAGCGGTCGTCCGTCTAAGACATTAACATCGTTGAGAAATTCACACAACCGATCATGCTACAGTTGGAGTAAGAAGATGTTGGCAAGTAATGATATCGTTGGAATCGGTTAGTAAATGTATACAATGTTCTTACCGTTCCAAATGTACAGAAATCTGTATACAAAGAATTACATCGCTCTAGTTGCTCAAACTCAAATCTTGGTGGTATTGAAGATCTTGCGCTCAAACTTATTTGTCCTAATATTTAAAGAAATTATAATTAATATATGTAGTTAAAAATAAATATAACATATAATTTTATGAAATATAGTGTTGTGTTACCGATTTCAATTAGACGATTGCTGACGGATGGGCCATATTGATTAAATTTTCTCTGCGGCTTGTGGAGGAGCTCTTATAGAAGAAAGTTTCAAACATGAAAAAACCCCGATGTCGAAAAATCGCAATGTCTCTAGGAAAAAAATGATTTTCAATCAGGAAATCAGAAATGCCCGATGTAAAGTGCATATTTTCGACTGAAACTTCTATTGCCACACTGTAATGCAACAAAATTGCTTTTGTTGTGAAATGTTGCATTAGATGACAATGCATACAATCGGGAATTTTCAGCTGATGAAAAAAAAATAGAATAGGTAAGATCTGGATCGACGAATTGATTTGAATGTATTAAACAATCTAAATATATAACACAAAAATTAGATTCTTATACCGCAATATGCGAAGGGTCGATTTGAATGGAGAACCATATAATAGTGTATTCACTAACATAAGACAAATGTATTTGATTATTGCAAGCTAGTAAAAAGAATGAAGAACATAAATGAACACGTTATATAGTAAATGGATAGTTCTAAATGATAGACTTAAAAAAATCTACAAATACAAAATCACTTACGACAAGATAATTAATTAATTGTAGAGTAAGGAAGATGACCGTAGTATATTCTTGCGCCTCTATCTCGTTTAGAAAGATCGTTGTTTAAGGCGCATCTAAGCCCAACACTTGTAAATATTGAATCCATCCTAGACTTGGATAACACCAATATACATTTGATCCTACGATATGCCTCACATATGCATACATAATAGGCCTCCATGCGCGGGTTATTGCGTGATAACACGTAAATTCATAACTTTTGGGAATGCTACATCTGATAGGACGCCAATAATATGTTGTGTAATCTACAAATAGATCCATTTGCAAATTGGAATATTAAAAATAGTAGGGACAAAAAAATCAGTACAAAGTTGTTTTGAACAGATGAACAAATGATTTTGAAGAGATGAAAGTTGATGCATTGTGTGAAGAATTTAAACAAAAATTATCAAAATAAATGTGATTATTTGATGGTAGTGCTTCTTCTACCACTTACGAACAACCAAATCTTATGTCAAATCAAATCAAGTTACAATTATATTTATTTATTACGTCAAATCAAAATTTCATTATATCTGTTTACATACTTGCATTCTGCCTCAACACCATACGAATAGCATTTTGCTTGAACATCTTCTTATCAAAGCCATTCTTCTTCACTCTCACTGAATTTGAAATATGGATACTTTCACAAATTATTTAGTAGATTACAACATTAGCGAAGATTATAGGGTGTCATTTCAGTATTTTATCTATACTCATAATGGAAAATGACTTCATATTTTTACTCGATCGGTATCTGTTGATGGTACTATTGAACATATTGAAGTTGCTCCGAGGTTGCAACTGGTGTGCGACGTAATTGGGTTCAATTTTCTTCATCAAACTTCAATACGCACACACGTTGAAGTTTGGCAATTCATCATCAAGATCATCAGTACCCCGGGTCGGTATCTCCAACAATATGATATTTACTTCCAATTACATAGAAATCATTGTACGGTGAAATTTTATTTAAACTCTAAAAGGGTTTTTTAATTTTTATTTTTTACAATATTACTAATACCCTATATATTTAAATTCTTATTTAGCATGCCTCGAGTTGTCACCGCCCAGTGTCTCGGATGTGCATTATCACAGTCTCACTAGTTCTACAATTACTTGGTTTATTGTGAGAGCTATTGGCAGGCAAATTCCAATATGCATGCAACAACACTTGATTGAGCATGTATATTTTACGGCTCAACTCTTCCATGGAAAAATGCTCAGTGGGAAGTAGATGTTCAGGGACTGCTATTCAGTATCGGGTGGGTACACTTTTGCGAGGTGTTGGATATAAAGCCTGATGATGAAATTGTGTTTCGACACATAGGTCTTTTTAAATTCCAATTTTTTTAATTTTCCGAAATGGTGAACGTGTTGCAATTCTTGATGCTCAAGGTGCTCGTTATGTTTCATTATTATTTGTTTGTATCGTATATTTTTTAATAATTGTTTCTTATTTTTTTAACGCAATTATTGTTACAAATTGTACAATGATTAATCTGTTATGGATCAATGTCAAGTCAAGCATACCCCGGAACTTTTGGACTCGATATCCTGTCTGAGTGCAAGTCGTTGCTAGTGACAAGCTACGATTTACAATCTGTTGATGAGGATGAGGGTATGGATGATTGTGATAGGAGGGACAATCTGTTGCCCGTTACAATGAATTCCTCTTTTGATGAGGATGAGTTGGGCCCTTCTAGTAGTTCGTATGGTACCCCTACTACTACCCAGTTTGGGCAGTACTCACTATATGTGGTTGTTTCATTCGCTCCATCTTCATTTCAATATCCAAATTATACGACCCCAGCGAGTGCAGTGTACGACCCCACCCAACCTGGGTCATCCTATCAACAACCCTAACCTCACATGCATAATTATGAACCTCGTCCTACATACAACAATATGCCTTCACGCCACCCAATACAGGACTTTCACAGAGGAGAGTCATCTGAACAAGGTGGTAGGCAATTGCAATTATCGACAATGGATGAGTTTCTCCCTCAGCCGACCCAAGAACAACAACGATGGCAATCAACGAGGAGCGCCCGCCCGACATTATGTGGAACTGGCTCGCGACATTACCACCCCAGGTACAAACATATATGCAATTTCCCTAATTTATATTGCCATTGAATTTATTGTTTTTAACAAGACTTCATTAACTTAACTTGCAGGGGACACCACTTAATTTTTGGATGAAACATGTGCTTTATTTTATTTTACAGATGTATATTAAATATGTTGAATTGTATTAATTTAAAACCGAAATTTACCGTACAAGTTTTAGCATTACTATCTTATCTTTAACTCACAATAATAATTATTGCACAAGTATGACAAAATAATAATTTTATTATCAACAATCCAAATAATTAAAAAATCGTACAACTAATCAATTAACCATCTAATAATCAATTAATCATTAATAACGACTAATCATTCTAATAACTAACTAATCATTGAAAGCTAGTTAGTTATGTCATTAGAGTAATCATCAACATCCGTAAAAAATAATACTCCCTACGTCCCATTTTACCTGTCTTACTTTCCTTTTTAATCCGTCCCAAAATTCTGTCCACTTTCCTAAAATGAACATCATTACATTTCTATTTTTCCTATTTTACCCTTCTAACTTAAACTACAATTACTCCATTACTCTGATATACTCAACAATTGTCATCCACTCAAATATTCTTAAAAGTTGTGCTCAATTAAAAAATAGTGAAGAACATATCTCTTCCTGGGTTTCTTCATTTCACTTCGCAAACTGAAGAACTGGGTTTTTTTCTTACTTTCTTTATAAAAAAAATGAAGAATTGGGTTTCTTCATTTCTTTTCCCGGGTTTCTTCACTTCGTTGCTCCTCTCCGTCGGAAATAGACTCGCGCCGCCTGAGTCCAGGTAGACGGATTCTTCACTTTGTGCTTTAATTTTGAAAAAAATTGAATAATAGAGAAGAAGAAATATAATGGATAGAAGTAAAGAGTAGATGGATTCTCCTTCTTCATAACTTTGACGCTGCCTGAGTGCCATGAAACCACCGCTACTAAAGTGATTATTAATTTTTGAAAAAAAAAATATATAGAGTTTTAATGGAATAATCTAAAAAAATAAAAAAGCCAATCAAACTCCATTTTCGTAGAGGATGAAGGTGAGGAAGAAGAAATGGAATTAGAGAGATAAAGATATTTGATGTATACAGAGTAACTTTCTAAGCAAAGTACAACAGATTAAAGAATTGAAATTGAATAGTCAACTCATCACATGCTTATGTTGGGGGCAAAATAGGAAAACAATCATTCTTTTATTCACTTCCTAAAACTGCGTGCAAATGCTAAGTATGACATATATTTCGGGACAGAGGGAGTACAAGCTAACCTTTTTGACTAATCATCTTTTTGACTAATCATTTAAAGCTAGATGATCATTACACTAATCATTAGGTGTGTGTAAAAAAATAATAAAAGCTGAAGAGGAGTGTTACCTTTTTGACTACCGTCTTGCCGGTTTATTTTTTCCATAACATTTTGGAATCCAATTCAAAATACCTTGTCCGGCTGGGTAATGATTCGAAAGAAAGGAGATGCAAAAAGACTAAAATACCCTTATTATTTTAACTATTAAAATTTTTCGGTGAGTTTTAACCGGTAATTTGGTCAGAGTGACCAAAATTGATAAAAATTAAATAATTAAGGTACAAAATTAACAGTTTTGAAAGTTGTAGATTGCAATTAACAAGACTCAGATAGCCACAGAACCAAAATTGCAATTTACTTTGATAAAATCCTAATAATCGAAAGACCAAATCAGATATTAACTTAAAAAAATGCTACTTGATGCACACATTTTGCAAAGATTCCACGACGATTGCACATATTCTGCACATATATACCTGAAGCGACTATATTAACAAAATTTAGTCAAAAAATAAAAATACTTGAGACAAATACTATTATGGCACGTTTGGTTCGCGGAAAATATTTGAACAGAAGTGAGAGTGCAATTTAATGGAAAAGTAATTACTAGGAAAATGAATTCTATTGTTTGGTTGGTGGAAATGAAATTACTGGGAATATGAATTCTATTGTTTGGTTGTAGGTAAAATGGTATGGGGAATAATGAGTATAAAGACCTATATACCCTTATGTATTAATAATGATAATAAAATTAATATTCCTTAATAATATTGTTTTAATTTGGGGGTCCAATTTAGTTTCTCTATTTGCAAGAGTTTGGGCCAATTTTTTTTTTTTTTAATAGCAAATTTTGGGGCAAAATTTAGGTTTTCAATTTTCACGTCTCCTCAATCCTCATTCTCCAGTCCTATGTGTGTGTGGGGGTTGTGGCTGCGTCGAAGCAACCAACAGAGCCAAAGAGGCAGAGGCAGCGAGGCGGAGGCAGCCGACAGCGACTAGAGGCGACGACTGGCGAGTGTTGGAAAACAAAATCCGAGGGTCTACTTTTGATTTTGTTTTCCTCAAAAATGAGAAACTCAACTTCTCTTAGAAAATAAATTCTAATGAACCAAACACAAGAAATCAACACTTTCCATGATTTTTAGGGAAACATTTTTCTTGGAAAGACTTTTCCTGTCAACCAAACATGCCCTTAGATTCCTTACTACATAGGAATAAAATTATACATGAATTTGGGAACAATAGATATACTTCTTCATTTGATTCAATGGAATTACATTATTGTGCAAAAATGCAAATGATGATAAATTTTGCATGTAGGTGCAACACATGTCACGAGTAACTTATTCAATTCATCTTTTCTAACATATGGTGTTCCCGACAAGAAGTGAAGTATTGTACCTGAAGGAAGGTTGCATCATATCCATCCAATTACTGCCTTGTCAGCATCTTCATTTTATTTACGTATTCTTCTTCCTTCACAACGTAAAAGAAGAATATTAGAAAAATATGATTTTTTTTAGTAAATTTATATATATGTATAAAGTAGATAATTACATACTCAATCATCTATTGTCATTTTAATTCTTATATTGAGTTTAAGAGTAAAATATTGACGTTTATGGCTCTGTTTGGAAGAGTTTATTTAGAAGCTTATAACTTATTTTAAGCTACTAAAAAGGTAGCGTTTCAAAATAAGTTCTTATTTTAAGCTAAGTACCTAAGGTAGCGTTTCAAAATAAGCTAGTAGCTTCCTAACTTTTTTTTCCCCATATTTAACCTTATTATTTTAAAGAAATGACATCCTTTTCCCTTCCTAATTAAAACCCTTTTGCCATTTTCTCTTCAATATGTTTCGTTGTAATTTCAATTTGACATTTGTGTTTGAACAATAATTTTTGTATGAACTAGATTTATGAATTATAAACATTTTGTTTTACTTTATATATTTTCAAATATATGTTCTTACTTTATATTTTATTAAAATATATTGATTATTATTTTATATTTTAATATGTAAAAAAACCCTATTTAAATTTAAAACTATTTAAATTCTATGAAAATGTCATTTTTAGTCTTTTTACATTTATCAACTTATCAAAAAACTAATTTTACCAAACACTCTTAAGCATAACAGTTAGCTTAACAGTTCTTCATATTTCAGTTTCAAACATATAACTTTTCAGCTTTCAGCTAGATTTGTCAAACATAACCTATGTGCAAGGGTAGGGCAATGCTAAAGCAGTGCCAGTTTCCTGTAGCCGAGGTCCCTAAACTTTTTGTAATTACATAATTTGTAGTAATGTTTATGTATATACTGTATAGACCACCAATACAATATAATTTGCCAATGACAATGATTATTTGAACTAAAAATATTTTAAAAAGTTTAGAATAGATACTATCTTGTAGAGAATCATGAGTGTTTAAAAAATAAAATACAACTAGTTCTATTTAATTGATTCATCCAGTATTCGAAAAATAGAAGTGAAGAAAAAAATTAATAGAAATATATTCTTCTCCCAAATACTACTTACTAAACCAGTGAGGTAAGTTTGTGCTAGCAAAAAAAATCTTTTAATCTTTCATTCTAACAATTGATCTAATAATTAAATGTCGCATTCTAAAATTAAAAAATTGAGTAAAATCACTATAGTCGGATTAGTCGAAAACTAACTTAGATAATATTACCGTAATTAATGACTAAATTGAGTATTAATAGATGCTAAATTACCAAGCTATCTTAATAGATAACTCAATTTAATAAGGTCATTAAAATCAATGACGTAATTAAATATTAAAAAAAATGAAAATTGTAATTTATGTTCTTCCATAATATGACAATTATCAATGTCACTCCTGAATTGTTAGTAGTGTAAATGTTGCTCCTCAATTTTTAAAAAGGTACATATATTGCTCTTCTTGGACAACATGAGTGACAATATTTACACCATGGGAGGAGCAATATATATATTGTTTTTAAAAATTGAGTGGCAACATTTACACCATTAATAATACATGAGTGACATTGATAATTAACACATTATGAAGGGTATAAATTACAATTTTTCCATAAAAAATCAGACTAAAAAAAAAACTATAATCTAGGCCTAAATTAAATATTAACTCATACTTCAACAAACTAACTATCATTAGTGTAAAAACCATTTTCAAATTTAATAGCATAACCTGGTTGAGACAACCCGACGAGAATGGCGGCGTGTCTCTTCTCTTGCTTCGAGGCAAAGAGTTCTTCTCCGCAGCAAAGCACATCACTTCTCACGAGAATGCTCTTATCATCGCCTGAGCCGGAGCTAGAAGTGCCGCCGGTAAGGGACGCTTTTAATTTTTTTTATTTTTATTTTTTAAAAATACGGAATTTTGAAATTTTAATTACAGAGTCGGCGGGGGCGGGGGAGCGGGAAGCTTGGAGGGAATCATAGCAACGGTATGATTGATAGCAACGGTAACTCAAACTCAACTCAATTTCCTAATTCCTTCCTATTTCTAATTTGATTTCTGATGATGAATTTGGAAACATCCCTCCCTACATATACATATACGCACGCAGACTCACAGATACTTACTCTTCATTCATTCATTACTCTTCCTGTGCTGTGGTGTTTATTTTCATCATATCATGGTTTGTCTTAAAGATTTTGCTCACATTACCCTTCCTGAGGGTTCTTGCAGATTTGATTATCTACTTGCGGTCTGTGAGCGAGAGAGATTACTACTTGACAAAGAGGAACAGGAGGATAAGCAAGAAAAGAAAGGGTGCTACAATGATGATGATGATAATGATCAGTACTATTTAGGTGGGATTGATCTCAATCAGAGTTTGATCACTCCTTCAAACCATACAGTGCCTGATAAGGAGGAATGGAGGAAAAAATTGATGGGTTCATTTTATGGCAACTTATCTTGGCAGAATGTTTTGAAGTCTGTGGTGCAAAGTACGGCACGAAGCAACATACCAGAATCTGTTGTTTCACATTCCAGTGGCAGTGATGACAGAAGAGCTTCTCTAAAGAAGAGATTACTACTTGCGGTGTGTGAGCGAGAGAGATTACTACTTCACAAAGAGGAACAGGAGGATAAGCAAGAAAAGAAAGGGTGCTACAATGATGATGATGCTGATCAGTACTATTTACATTTAGGTGGGGTTGATCTCAATCAGAGTTTGATCACGCCTTCACTGCCTGATAAGGAGGAATGGAAGAAAAAACTGATGGGTTCATTTTATGGCTGCTTATCTTGGCACAATAATGTTGTTGTGAAGCCTGTGGTGCAAAGTACAACACTAACCAACACCCCAGAGTCTGTTATTTCTCATTCCAGTGATGAGGCTGCTTCTTTAAAGTATGATGAGGCTGTGGCAGAGAAGGTCAATAATTCCAAGAAGCGAAAGAGGGGAAGTAGTAGGGTGCCTAACAACGGTCCAGAACCACCACCAGAACTACCAGTTGAATTCAGAAATTTAATTCTCCAATTGGCTGGTAACCGGGCAGTATGTGTTGAGAAATTGGTAATTCAAAAGGAGCTTACTAAAACAGATGTAAACAGCACCCAGAATAGGCTGTCAATCCCAGCAAGGCTTGTGAGGGAGGAGTTCCTTACGAAAGAAGAGCATCTTCTACTTTGTCAGCACAATGGGAAGAATGTGTGTTCTATAGAAGTTCCATTGATCACACCAATGATGGAAGTAGCAAAGGTGAGCTTGAGGAGGTGGGAGATGAAGAAGGGAAAAGGAGTTTCCAGTGTGTCTTATGTCATAGCTAACACTTGGAACGAAATCAGAAGACGGAATAAATTTGAAAGCGAGATGATAGTTCAATTGTGGGCTATAAGGGTTGACTTAGACATGTGGATGACTCTAGTTAGGCTGTCTTGATCTTTTAATCAACTTACCACTTCAGATTAGGGGATACAAATATGCTCTTTGTATATGCTTTTTTTGTGTTTTTGAAATTAATTCAAAGAGTCTTGAATTTTGATATGAATTTCTATCAAATACTGTTCAATTCATTTTGAATGAGAGTAGGGGTTATTTTGTTATATAACTGCTCTTATTTGTGTGATGGAATTCATAATATTGGTGCAGCTTCTTCTTCTGGATGTCTCCCAAAATTTTCTTTATATTGAGTGTTCCTTGCCTATTCTAAAGAATGATTTACTGGCTCAGGTCCAGCAGGACTTGCATCTTTATGAATAAGCTGGCCCTTTGAAGGGGAATCAGGTATTCTCTCTTAAGTATTCTAAGATGTGATAAATGGGTGTTTTTTGCAGCAAAGATTACGTGCATTGAGATTCACTTTCAAATTGAAAAAGCAAAAATTCCACCATAGTTTTGTATTTCAATTTTATGCTCTCTGACTTGTTACACATTTTAATTGTCATCCCCTGCTGTGCATTGGAAAGCAAAGAATTTCTAAATTTATTGACTGAGTGTTGTTATGAACTGTCTTGGAAACTATCATTAGTTTTAGGGGATCTTAATCAGGCTTTGGTTTCATATTGGTTAATGTGCTTTCTCGAACACATCTGAATAGCCTGTGGAATTCAAAAACATTAATTATTGAGAAACAAGAAACAGGCAGAAAGGTTTTGGAGTTTTAAGGTACTATGTAACATGAGAATCGGCTCAAATCCTATCATTTTATCTCTTTCCTTAACTTGAGTTTGTCATTAGGGTGGCACCGAAATCCATTTTGAAGTTCTGTTAAAAGAAATTTGTAACCTTTTCAATCTTCATCCAAATAAGATAATCGGAAATGACTACTACAACAAATGAAAAATTTTCTCCTTTAGTGAGACAACTGAACGTGCATTACAATTTGGTTTGCTTTTTGTACAAAAGACCTAACAACATTGGAAGTGATTGGTGTTAGCATTTCATTGAAATAGTATTTGGAAATAGTATTTGGCACTAGATGTCATCTAATGGCAATGATATACCTTTCCAAAGGTTATCATATGGTAATGAAGCTCATATCTGTAATTTGGTAGAATCTTAAATCAGTTGCTTTATTACATAATTGAAAGACAGATTTCTTCATTTACTCTCAAAGCATAGGTGGTGCAGTAACATGATAAACTCTATATTGGTGAATATATTTATCAAGCTTGCAGAGCCGTGGCCAAAGATATTTCTGAATGGATTCCAATATCGGGTACCTGTATAGTTAGGACAATCTCAGTTTTCACTGCCCACAAAACAGGAAGTTCTGCAGTAGTAAAATGCTTACATCTCTAGAAGATGCAGTTGTAGTGACTTGGGCAATGGCGGCAGAGGCACCCAGCCAAGTCTTACAGCAATACGCCCCACATTTGTGTCAACCTTATCATAAAATTTATATGTGAGTAAATTTCCATCATAATAATTCATATACTATCACTGATTGAAGCTTACTGGGAAAGCCAGATGATAAAGTGTCATATACTCCTCACCTCTTCAGACCCAACCCCTTGAAACTCAATAGATACTCTGTAAAGATATACATGCACCAAATTTTCTAAGATACTTGTGAATTCAAACACAAACACACACATATGTGTGTGTGTGTGTGTTTCTGTGATGTTCATGCTTATCTTGAAAACAGCAATCTTGCTTTGCTTTGTCTGGTGGAATATCTCTTAGCCATTTCAGATCAATACTTCCATGTTCTCTAACAAGACGATTAAGGAAAATCTGCAAAATTTTTAGCATTGTTAATTCACTAATATATGGAATCATGAATTTTTGTCCTTGCATTATTGGAAAAGAGCTGCAGATTTACAATTTATGGATGCACCTTTATTCTCTCTGCTAGGCGCTAGCACGTTGTTCATTACCCTTTGTTTGATGCTTTCAGCAACCTCGCCAACATCTGCAAGCCTTACTGCTTCCCACTCCACAGTGTCCATTGTGTTCACTGTTCTCTCTCATTTCTTACCATTGGCCTGTGCCTGCTGTCTTAAACTCTCCTAATGAACTTCATTCTGTTTCTCTTTCCCAGGTCTTCTCCTTTTCGCATTAGAGGGACTGGTGCTTGTTCTATCAACTGTGTTACCAAACTGATTGTTTTGGCCATCTAAATTTGACTCCATAGACCCATGGTCAGATTTAAGTGAATCAACAGATATGCTGGGTTGCTCTGTGGTATCTTGAATTTCCAAAGACACTGGGCCATCTTGTTCTACCTTCAGGTTAAAGTTGCTTTCTTCAATATCAATCTGTGGCTCAACGTTTATTCCTGAATCATCAATTTGATAACTTTCCGGCTCTTCAATAATTATACTTGTTCTCCCTTCGTCCAGCTTTGCACTTCTACTTGACTTGAGTGGAAATTTTGCAGCAAGTGCCATGAAAGCAGAACTGTGATAGTTGGTCAATTTCTATGTTGCAACTAGCAGTTTTTGTTTACTATGAGAAGGCTTAGGAAATAAAAGTCGAAATCTATAAAAGCAAGAAGTTAGCAGACCTTGAGAGGTGATCTGACACATTTTGAGTAAGAAACACTCCCACTACAGAGTCTACAACAGATCCTTTCCAGGAGAAAAGCGCCTGTCTCCTGTCCCACAGAAAACAATAGGGAAATATTAGTTATAAATCTTAAATGGAGTGTTAGACATGAGCTGTTATTGTCTCCAATGTTATCCTGTACTCTAGTAACAAAGGTGAAATATCAAAGGTCTATAAAGTAAATGGAAGACAAGCTGATGAAAACTCTAAAACATACACACTTTTAAATAGCATTGTATTTGTGTCTGAAGTAGAAAATGAATCTATGAACAGAAGTTTAGTTTAAGCTCTTCAAAATCTATTGTGCTCCTTTGGTCCTAGTTTATGACTCTTTTTTGGGGGGATTATTTCATAATGTTCAAAATATTATACTCCCATAGTCCCAAAATATAAGTGGTAGTTGTGTTTGGCATGGGTTTAAAGAAACAAATGACATGTATATACTTTCCAAGTTTGCACCTTTATTATTGTGTTTGTAAGTCTAAATCAAATTGGACCCCCTTGTCAAATCATTCTAAAAATTTAAAAGGCATAATGAGTAAATTAGAAAAGGTAAAAAGTTAGTCATGTTTAAATAGTAAAGTGGACATTATTTTGGAACAGACTAAAAAGGAAAGTTGGATAAATAAAATGGAATATAGGGAGTAGAATACTGCTTTTAAGTTTTAACTTGATAGAATTCCAGGATTAGGTTGGGATTTATAGCTCAATGGCATTTAAAATCACTTAATCTAGATGGCCTCTGAGGATGTTGAAGTTTGATGTGCAATAAATGATTCTACTCTTCCATGAAACACTTGTCGCTCTCCTTCCCATCATTTTGCCTTTGTCTCATCTGTTCCATGTATGCCTTCACTATTTATATCTTGCATCAGCAGCATCCAAACTCTAGTTGTCTCATCATCAAGTTCAACTTTAGCCCTTGGTTGGCGTTTTCTAATCTGACCAAATGCACCTTCAAAAGGCACAATAGTTCCATCTTGTTGATGAAGAACAATGGCATTTGTTCCTTGGTTGTGATAAGCAATTTGGTTGCTTTCTGCATTAATTATATTGAGATGATTGAACTGTTCTACAATTTAATCAACTGGAGACAGCCATTCCATTCTTGATCTAGCAGAAGACCTGCACATGGTGTTGCCTGACAAAATAAGCAAAACAGAAATAGTTCTTTATCTAGAAACTGATATTGTGTGCTTTACATACCATTTGCAGTACTAATGAATTGATGCTGAGAATATATAATTATATATTTGGGGCCTCTGAACCATTGACTTCCTTCTTGCTTTCTTTTTTGTTATTATTGGGTGAGTGCCAGTTGCCAGAGCTTTATTTGATGTATGGTCACTATGGTGTGGGAATGAGAACTAGTAATGCTTCAATTGTAAGTCTGACTGCTTTGGATTGTTATTGGTTTAAAAAATCTTAAGAGAACTAAAACATTAGAAGTTAAGCAGCCACTAGGGTGATTCTAAAATTTACCATCTGCCAGGCTTCTTTATGAACCAATATAGTGAGAAAGAATTTCTAAATTTATTCACTGAGTGCTGTTATGAACTGTCTTGGAAACTATCATTAGTTTTAGTGGATCTTAATCAGGCTTTGGTTTCATATTGGTTAATGTGCTTTCTTGTTGTCTTGGTGGTGAAATTGCCAAATGGCAGTATAATGCATTAATGCTTTGGTGAATTCAAAAGTTCAGGCTGCTCACAAAAATAGCAATCAGGTAAGGTAAGGTTTTAGTCATTTGACATTTCCATTATTATTATGTAATATCAATGGCAAATTTGTATCCTAATGCAGCAATATGTGGCTTTTTTGTCTCGAACACATCTGTACGTACAGCCTGCGGAATTCACAAACATTAATTACTGAGAGAGAAACAAGAAACAGGCAGAAAGGTTTTGGAGTTTTAAGGTACTATGTAACACGAGAATCGGCTCAAATCCTATCGTTCTATCATTTTATCTCTTTCCTTAAAAGAAATTTGTAACCTTTTCAATCTTCATCGAAATAGGATAATCTGAAATGACTACTACAACAAATGGAAAATTTTCTCCTTTAGTGAGACAACTGAAAAGCCTTTTTCTTTAAGCTAAAAAGTACACAGTTTGAAGGTGTGTGATGTAAGAAAAAGTGGGGAAAAGGTTTAGCCTCTCTTCATGTGTTTGAAGGATCTCTCTTACAGGAAAATAAAGTTTAGCAACCTTTTTTGTGCATTCTTCTACATTTATGCTAGTCTTAATGATATTGCCATAAGTTGTTGACATTTTTATCAGGACTTGCCTTCAGAAATTTTACTATCTGTTGTTGAACAACTTCAAAAGTGGGTTCTTATGGCTGAGGCTATCATTGAACAGAATGAAAAGGAAAATGCAGCATTAAAAGAACAAGTAAAACAATTTGAGTCACGATGGCCAGAATATGAAGCCAAGATGAACTCAATTGGGTGAAGAAAATTTCATGCTGAGACAAAACTCTTAAGATTTTGCCCTGAAAGGGATGACCGAGTAGATGGAGCATAATTCTTATACTAGAAGGTCACGAACTTGATTATTGACAACACTTTTTTGGTTGAGCCCGCCACACATAGTCTTCCGAGTGTGGTTTGTCTTTTATATGGCAAAACTCTAAAATTTTTCTTACAATTTCTTCTGTCCTTAGACAAAAGAATCTAATTATTACCACTCATTTTCTCTTAGGGAGAATTTAGCAGTAAAAGACTTCCATGAATTGCTCATTTAGTTGAGTTATAAGCATTTATGATCTGTTTGAAAGCAAGAATGTTGAAGCAGTTGAAGGCTGTACTTTCTTAAAAACATCATATGAAATTATAGCTATTAGGGCCTTTTTTTTTTTTTTTTTTTTTTTCTCTTGTTAACTTATCAATAAAAATTGTGTTGTGGGATCACTTTAGTAATTTTGTTATGGACATTTATAGAGTTATAAGGTTTTTTTAGGCTTACTAATTACTATTCACACTATATTAGTAATTCTGTTTTCTCTAAAGGATGATATACACAATATATATATGACATAATCTAATCATCAATGAATATCTCTATTACAATAAATTAGCAAAGTTATGGCAACAAATCAACAACCATGTACAATACATTATTTTTCCAACTAGTGTAATGCCAAGTGGGGTTCAGATAAATTAATACGGAGTAATTAATTTATTATGATTAAATAAATTTATTACGAATAATATATTTTGATTAAGTAGATAATATTTTAATTTTCTCAGACATTTATTATGTTTTAAATTGTCTTATTACCAAATTAATTAATTGTCAATTTTTTAATTAGTTTAGATTTTGTTGAAATATTTTTTATGGAAAAATTAAAATTTTCGTCCCTAAGTGTTAGTAATCCTCACTTTTCGTTCCTAAGTTATCATTGGCGTTGTACTTTTGTTCTTTTGTGCTCACTTTTTGTCATTTCGTGCTCACTTTTTGTCCTTGAGTTATACTAAAATTGTAAATTTTGTCCCTAATATTTTATTAATAAAGGGACAAAAAATGAGTATGACCAACACTTAGGGACGAAAAATGTATTTTTCTCTTTTTTTTTTTTTTTAAATGTTTCTAAATTATTATTGATGGTGATACAGAACTTAAAATTATACTCTGTATACTAAAATGTTCTGTTAACTACTATTTTATGATATGATATAGAAGATCATTTTAAAATGTCAAATTTTAATTTCATGATAATACACAAAAATTAGTGATGTAAATAATATATTTTTGTTCAAAAATAAATGTTAAATAAATAATACTCCATCTGTCCCATTTTACCTGTCCTATTTACTATTTTTAATGTAGTTTCTAAATATATAAATTTTATATATTAATGCTAAACTTAATATTATGAAAAATTGGATTAAAAATAACGTAAGTCAAGCATCGTTAAACGAATCAGACAAACAAAATGGGACGGAGGTAGTAATAATTTTTATCTAAATTAAAATACAACCAATAACTATTGAGTTCTAAAGGTTAACCTATAGTATTGAGCAGTGTTACAAAAATCTCGCCTAAGAACCAATTAATCGGCGCCTAGGCGCTAGGCACTGGCCGGTCACCTAGCATATCACCATAATCGGTGGTCTAGGCAGTTGCCCGGACCACCTAAGCCTCCTAGACGCCAACTAGTCTGCCTAGGCCTCCTAGGCGCCGACTAGGTCGCTTAGGCACCGACTAGCTATTGCTCCTTTTTTTTTAAATGAGTTATTTCAGTCAAAATAATATCGTTTTAAGCAGAATAACCCTAAATTGTTCAAACTTTAGATATTTTTTTAGGTTAATATTTAATATTTTAGTATTAAATAGTTGATAATTATCAAGTTAAAAAATAAAAAAATAAAATAAAAAAATACACGGGCGCTTAGATGCCGTTAATCCTCGTCCAAGTGCCCCTGATGAGCGCCTAGCGAATTTTTCAACCATGGTATTAAGTAAACAATAAAAAAAAAAGTAATTTTAAATATGTAATGAGGAATGCTTTTTTTTTAATTAGGCGAAATCAACATTTTGGTCCCTCAATTATTTTCCAACTGACAATGTAGTTTCTAGTTTTCAATTTCAACCAATTGAATCCTCAAATTGTTTACAATTTTGTCAGTTAAACCCTTCCAGGGACCAAATTGATGAAATTTTAAAATGTGAAAATCACCAATTTGGTCCCTAAAAGGGTTTAATTGACAAAATTTTAAAGAATTCAAGGATCAAATTGGTTGAAATTAAAAATTATAGACTACATTAACAGTTAAGAAATAATTGAGGGACCAAAACGATGATTAACTATTTTAATTACTACGGAGTAGTACTTAATAAAATGGTTGGTAACTACGGGATATTCTAAATTTTGAATTGGTATCATATCAAATTTGATTACCAAAAAGAAAGTGACACAAACTACACTATTATCAATTTTTTTTTTGAATTCTACTGATTCAGTTCTGTTCATAGCTACTTTCTCAACCTACTGAAGCACAAAGAGTCAACAGATGCCTCCACTGAGGCTCAAACCCACTTCCTTCCACATGGGAGTGTACACCGAATGCCGCTTGACCACAAGGTTTGGCAAATGTATTCCAATTTTTTTTTCTAAAAACAAAAACAGTGACACATCATCATTATTATCATTAGAAGCTCTCTTTACTATAAATACACTATATCTGAATTTTGAAAATAACATATTTATTGTTTATATGTTAATAAAGAAAAAAAATTAAAAATATTACTTAATTAATATATTAAATATCCTTTTAAAAATATGTTTTTCTGATAAAAAGAAAAAAAAATTTGCAGTTTTTTATGCAGTCCTATTGCATGCTGGATGCTAAGTGAATTGCTTCTTGGTTCAACCAAATTGTTATTCTTTGAAGGCTTCTTTGAACTTTCCCAATCCAAGGATGTTCTTTTCTCCACGTAACTTGTAGCAGGAGAAAACCAAAGAGGAAACACAATTTCTTATACATAATTGTACAATGGAACACACAAAGCAAACCATCATTCTTTCTTCCAACAAGGATATTCTTCATCTTCCCTTTAGCTCCCTCCCATATATATATCAATCCACATGTCTCCAAACCTTTGATTTCCTCGAAAAGCTTGCTTGCTTCATCTACAAATGTACGTTGTAATTTGATATTATTCATTATACATAATTGTCTTATTTTTATTAATCCGAAAAAGGGGAGGTCGAATCTATGGCATTATAACATAAAGTCATAGGTCGGAATCAGCGAACCACAAAGTTCCGACCACGAAGCCTTGAGCATATGTATAGCTTTTTGTTTAGTACTTTTTAATTTTATGCTAATCTCTATTAATTAATTGTAGTTACGTATAATGTCTCAGTTGTATTGAAGTTTTAACATTGTTGGTTTTTGTGGATATTTCAAGTACGGTGATCAACTATGGGGCAGCAATTGTTGCATGGGACACTATATGCAACCATCTTTGATGTTGATAAGATATCGAGTGGACTCTTTGATTTTTGTAGTACTGTCCAGGTATTATCTTTTATCGTCAATTAATACTTTTTAAAATTTTAATATCACTATCAAAGTATCTATTAAATTTAACTCTCTATTTAATTTTTATAGTGGTGGCATTTTTTTTTTTTTTAATTTAGTCAGCATTCTTTTCATTTACAATTTCATCTCCTGTAAAGTTTGAGGGTTTGAAAAATAAAATACTTTCTCCCATTAGATTCCATCTTTAACCCTATCGAAATTCCTTTCAAATCACTTAAACAATTCAATAAAAATTTAGGTTTCGAATAAGTTGAAGACAAAATTAGAAAGAATGATTAGTAAATAATTAAATCAAAAAGTGCCACCATATTAAAAAACTAAACCAAGAATTAACCCCGCAATATTATAATACATTATGATTGACATACATGCATGCATATATAAAGTCAAGTTCCTGTGCGGACAAAGTTTCTCATTGCAATCACTCAGCATTAGATACGTATAAATGCACCACAAAGTGTTCGAAAATGCAACATTGGGTGTGGTGCATTTGTGCATTTCATTTTGGTACATTTCTAAAGAGTGTGTGGTGCATTTATGCATATCTAATGATACAATCCGCACGAAAAGCCCTGTCCGCATATAAGCTGATATATATATATAAAATTAATTAATTATATTGATATTGACAGATTGTACATTTTATAGCCTGCTAATTTGTTACACCTTAATTTACTTATCTCAATTTTTCTCTTTTTTTTTTCTTGGAAACTTGAAGGATTCCTCTGCTAAATCGTCAACCAAAAAGTTCCTCAACAGCATCAAGAGATTCATATTGTGCAGGCCAGAGGTACCCTGCTTTCCTTGTATATTTTCATTTCATCTACCTTAGATTTTAAAATGCAACAATAATAATTTTAATTAACAATACAACAATATTTGGATTAAATTATTGATTATTAAAAGAAGGTGTCCATATATATCTATATCACTTTTTTTTTTTTTGTTATTTTCGGTTTTTAATATTTTTTATGTTAAAGTATTACCCATTTCAAAATTCTTTGTTAATGTCCTCATTGTTTATAACGTTTCAAGGTTATTATGATTTTCTTTTAAAAAAGTCAATTTATATTTAAACATTAGGGATATTTTATTTACAATTCCATTGGTTAAAATATCGTGTATTTTGTAAATTTGTATCAATTACTTTATCAAAAGTACGTTGGAAAAGAGTATAATTTATAAAACATAAGGTATAACTTTTGAAAATATACATGGTAGCTCATGACATTATAAAAAAAAAACATTTGAACACCATTACACACCAAATAAGGGTCACACTTGTGTGAGATCGTCTCACGGATCCTTATTCGTGAGACGGGTCGGGTTGGGTCGAAACAACATGTAAATGTCATACTTATATGTGCAAATTTCATACTTATATGCTCAAATATAATACTAATCAGGAATATAATTTTTGTTACTTATAAGAGAAAAGACAATACATTTTTCATAATAAGTAATCTTGACAAGTGCCCCTTACTTAAGGGAAAATATAATACTTTTGAAGAAAAATATAATATTTTAAATCAAAATGTAAAAGTATTGTATTTTCCTTTAAAAGTATTACATTTATCCATATAAGTAACAAAAATTTTATTCATGATTAATATTACATTTGAGCATATAAGTATAACATTTGTGCGTATACGTATTACATTTACATATTGACCCGACCCGACTCATCTCACGGTGAGACGGTCTCACACAAGTTTTTACGACTAAATAATAGTGTGAATTATTGTTAAAAGGGCGATTTTATCCCTTAATGTTCTCCTATGTACGTACCAAACTACCGGTCAAGCTGGCTTGACCCTTTTTTACAAGTTACACTTTGTTGAACCCGCACCACCTAGAGGTGATGGGTAAATTATATCATAGATTATGATCTACTACTTTGCAGTGTATGTGAATCTTGGTTCAAAAATAACCTTCAGATTTTGTATCTATAATTGACATATTATGTACTGCAATTAACCGTTTATATACCTGTAAATAAATTGAAGTCACATCACATGATAATTACAAACACATAATATGATAATTACAAATAAATACATAAACTTTTAATTGTAGATATAAAATATGTTAACCGAAGAGTGCAAATTAAACACATAACATTTTAAGCAATATTGTGTGTGCGCATTTAACATATTATGTATCTGCAATTAACAATTTATGCGTCTGTAATTATCATGTTATATGTCTTTAATTAGAGTTAATTACCGATTTGATCCCTCGACTATTTGGATTTCACCACTTTGACCTTCGAAGACCAAAGTGGTGAAATTCCAATAGTAAGGGACCAAATCGGTAATTAACTCTCTTTAATTATTACATTATGTACTTTCAATTGTTAACTAAAGGTACAGAATGTGTGTTAGCTGCAGATAGATAATATTTGGATTAGTATTCACAATCCAATATCAACTCTATTCTTCTCTTTAAATAACTTGGTGAAATTGTTGATCAGATTACAGGTACTAAACTCTATGCAACCATTGATCTAGACAAGGCAAGAGTGGGGAGGACCCAAGTGGTAGAAAACCATTCTTCCAACCCCATATGGAACGAGTCATTTCGTATCTACTGCGCCCACGCAATTTCCCACGTGATTTTCACGGTGAAATACGACGACCCCATCGACGCGACCCTCATCGGAAGAGCCTATCTCCCGGCGGCGGAGGTGTTCAACAAGTACGTCGTCGACACGTGGCTCCCAATCCTCGACGAAGAACGCATCCCCGTCCACGGCCACCCCAAAATCCACGTCAGATTACAATTCTCCAGCGTCAAAGAAGACGACGACTGGTCTCGAGGGATCCCGGCGCCGGACTCCGGCGCCGTCCCGTTCACGTTCTTTAAGGAACGAAAAAATTGTAACGTTAAACTCTACGCCGACGCCCATGTTCCCGATGATAAGATGGCTAAGTATCTCCAAGATCAGGGGTTCACTGATCCCGAGCGGTGCTGGGAGGACATTTTTCAGGCGATTATTAACGCCCGGCATTTGATTTACATCACGGGTTGGTCCGTTTACACCAAGATATCCTTGGTTAGAGACCCGTCCGCGGCGGCGAGTGAGAAACACGACATGTCGCTCGGGGATCTGTTAAAGATGAAAGCTAAAGAAGGGGTTAACGTTTTGGTCCTGGTTTGGGATGACAGGACATCTATTGAGGTTTTCAAGAGGGATGGATTAATGGCAACCCATGACCAAGAAACCTACGATTATTTCCGGGATACCGGTGTCCATTGTTTCCTATCCCCGAGAAATTCCGATTACGGGAGCTCGATTCTCCAAGGAATCCAGTTCACCACCAGAACTACACTATTCACTCACCACCAGAAAACAGTGGTAGTGGATAGTGAGTTCCAGGGGAGCAAGGGCGGGCTGGGCAAGCGCACAATTCTTAGTTTCCTGGGCGGGATTGATCTCTGTGACGGCCGGTATGATACCAGGGAACATTCCTTATTCCGGACATTAAACACAATCCACAAGGAGGATTTCCACCAGCCTAATTTCCCTGGAGCCAATGTGAATAAAGGCGGCCCGAGGGAGCCCTGGCACGACATCCATTGCCGATTAGAAGGCCCTGCGGCCTGGGATGTGCTGTACAATTTCGAGCAGAGATGGAGGAAACATATCGGGGATAAGTACATATACTCCATGAAAGAGCTCCAGGGATTCACTATCCGCCCCACGGAATTCCAGGCTTTGGATAATGATGATCCTGAGAGGTGGAATGTTCAGATATTCCGCTCCATAGACGGGAATGATGCCGCTGGATTCCCAGGAGACGCGGTGGAGGCGGCCGAGAGTGGGCTCATAACTGGGAAAAACCATGTGATTGATCATAGTATTCTAGATGCGTATATCAATGCTATTCGTCGCGCCAAGAATTTCATCTACATTGAGAACCAGTACTTCCTGGGGAGCTCCTACGGGTGGAGGGAATCGAAGGAGTTTAAACTGGAGGACATTGGCGCTATTCATCTCGTCCCGAAGGAGCTGAGTTTGAAGATTGTGAGCAAGATCGAGGCCGGGGAGAGGTTCACGGTGTACGTTGTGATTCCGATGTGGCCGGAAGGGGTGCCGGAGAGCGAAAGTGTGCAGGCGATTCTTGATTGGCAGAGGAGGACTATGGAGATGATGTATACTGATATTGCTTCTGCTTTGAATGCTAAGGGGATTTCTGCAGATCTTAGGGAGTACTTGACATTCTTTTGCCTGGGAAATCGAGAAATCAAGCTCCCAGATGAGTATGCTCCTCCTGATAAGCCCATTCCTGACAGTGATTATGCCAGGGCTCAAGAATCCAGGCGCTTCATGATCTATGTCCACTCCAAAATGATGATAGGTAAGTAAACACTGCACTGAGTAATTCCTTTTGTTAGGATCAAATGTTTACCAGCCAAAAGTTATAGCTAGTAGCGAAGGCTCAATCTACGGCCACCGGGTGCTTGACTTGTCCCTTTACTGGCCAGGCTTTCCTTCAAATTCCCCAATCAGCCTCTGCCAAATTAGTTGGCTTTTCTGTTTTCAAGGTTTTCAAAAGGCTTAGCAGCTACCTAGGGCTAGACTTGGCCTTTATCGGCCGGGTGACGGGTGTTGCTTCAA
Source organism: Ipomoea trifida (assembly GCA_003576665.1). Classification (NCBI taxonomy): domain Eukaryota; kingdom Viridiplantae; phylum Streptophyta; class Magnoliopsida; order Solanales; family Convolvulaceae; genus Ipomoea; species Ipomoea trifida. The sequence goes on from CP025649.1 coordinate 14,688,371, forward strand.
ATCCCCCATCTGCCAGATTAGTTGGCCTTTACCACTATTCCACCAAAAGCTATAACTATAACTAGTAATGATGGCGCAACTTTATTTTCTTATACTGCCACAAATTTTTGAGTGGCCTCCACCCAACAATTCTCCAGCCGATATCCACCAGGTGTTAGACTTGACCTTATACTGGCCTCCACCCAACTCTCTTCCTTCCACCTGCAATTTCATATCATAAAGTAACATAATGTTTTCCATTTTTCTGTAGTTGATGATGAGTACATTATAATTGGATCTGCCAACATCAACCAACGCTCAATGGACGGGGCGAGAGACTCAGAGATCGCGATGGGAGGGTACCAACCGATGCACTTGGCACGCCCTGATCAACCGGCTAGGGGGAAGATTTTCGGGTTCAGAATGGCCTTATGGTGTGAGCACATGAACTATGTAGACGACTCATTCTTCCACCCCGAAAGTCTTGAATGCGTGAAGACAGTAAATGCCATTGGCGACGAGAACTGGAGCATGTATATAAGCGAGACGCAGGAGAAAGATCTTCCAGGCCATCTTCTCACCTACCCTGTACACATTTCACCAAAGGGAGAGGTCCAAGGACATGCAGGAGTTGAAAGCTATTTCCCAGACACCAAAGCTCCCATTCATGGCACCAGATCTCTTTATCTCCCACCAATCCTCACTACTTAGTCTCTTCTAATTTAGGGTTCCAAGAAATGCACTTCAGACATTAATATTTCTTCCAATGTGACAAAAACAAAAGATAAGGTTACCTTAAACAACAAACAATGGGAATCATTTAACAAATATAGATACACCATAATTGGCAAACAGTAGACAGTTTGGCATCACAGTTTAACAGCCAGCACAAGCCAAATTCTAAAAATTGTCGAAGACTCGGATCTTGAACCATTTCAAGACAAATTTTCTCAAGAATTTCCTGCTAGTCTAGCGCGTGGGGGTCACTAGAGCCCTCATCTAACCAAAACGTGCAACCAACAAATTGTGCAAACACTAGTAGACTTTCAGTTTTACAATCTGCTAGCAATTCCAAATGACCGAAACTCAGCAATCTTGAAAGAAAGTGCACATTACACGACCAAGCCACATCATCACTGACTATGGACAAAATGACACATCATCCCCCCATCCCCCTATTAAATATCGGCCATGCCTTCATTTGTCAAATGACTCGAGTCTCGTTGATACCTTTCCAATATTTTCGCAAAGATGGGTTTACGGTTGCTGCTTAATAAATACATTTTTGGCTCCAGTTCTTGCTCTTAATGATCCACTGTGATCGATTCCTGCACCATAGTTAACTGTCCTTGATCTTCAATGACAAACTTATCATTTACCTTGGCTTCAGTATCGTTTGTCTCAACGGTTGTTACTGCCTCCTGTTTCCCAACATCTGCCATTTCCTTAGATGTAGCTTCACTAATTATGCGGGCTGCATTGTTTGGTCGAGATGCGATTTCGGTTGTCTCCTTGGACTTGCGAGCAGGCACTTTCCTCATTTCACTGGATAAATTGGTCTTTTCAGATGGAAGTTTAGGAAGGGACTTCCGTTGCGGGGTTTTCACACTTACAAGAGAATACACTTTGGCAGGTTCATCGTGGGATACTTTTTCATCCAAGCTCAACCTGTGGTGCGTGCCATGATCATTGCTCTCCTCACCGGTAGGCGAGCTCTTTCTCCGACCAAGCTTGGGAGATTTGGCTCTTGTTGGTGGAATCTGTATAACAGTTAGATAGTACAATTAGACCTTAACAATAATCACTATAAAAATACAACTTAAAAGAATTTATTAATAGCAAGCAGCACATAAGCATTCTGCACCGAAAATCCTCCATCGGACCTATACAAAAGAATAAAAAGTCACACTAATCTTTAAACATACTTCTAAACAAGATCATCAGTATGTTAGTTAGCAATAGGAATTATAGTCTATTCAATCAACAATGTGCACGCTTATGCCAGATTAGTATCGTCATCAATAGGCATTCTCCATAAAGGGCTGTAATGCAAGAATATTAATATAATAGCAAATAACTGCAAGTCAGTAAGGAGGTAAATGTAGCTTCTATACTCGAGCCAATTACTTACTGATTTACATGATAGGAATGCGAGCATGAAAGAAAGAGAGCTCAGTTGCAATCCAAATGACCATTTGACCATAGGAATACAACGAATCCATTATATATGAACCTTGTAAAAAAACTAATGCTATAAAGTGCCCCTATATTTCACTAGTAATTACATGTTTATGGCCCAAGGCTAAGATTAAAAAATATTCCTGGGCTGGAATTTGTTATAAACTATAAAGAAAGCATGACCATATTTCCCAAAAACAATATAAATAAAGAATCAAAGATTGTAAAGCACATATAGTGCTTGGTTCATTACTAGAAGGCCGAAAGGTTATGACAATGGAGTTCCTTTATCTTCAAAAAGGCCGTTTTTTTTTTTATTTAGTATGATATGTCCCTGTATTCGATGAATATTCAAATACTCGCAGAGCACCCTTTAGTTCAATATCATGGCCATGTGCACATTTAAATGGCTAAACTTAAGGCCCCCTACAAACTATGGAGAAAGACTAACTATAAACTAGATAAAAGCACCTCTAAATAAGGTGAACTCTTCGCAAACAATCCTGTAATGGTATATTTAATCTTGAAGTACAATGTATTAATGTAATAAAGGGCATGCTGATATGGCTCTAGACTTCAGGAGAACTAAACACCAAGGTAGTAACCATTCAACTTCCCTATTTTTTCCCCTAAAGTACCAAAGGAAGAGATAAATGAAGAAAAAAAAAAGGGTTCTCAAAATTATATGCAACAAGGAAATATGCACTTTCATAACATATATAATAGGCGGATTGAACCTTCTTCAGCTCCACCTTAGGAGGTGGAGGTTCCTGATAGAAGCTTGGCATTGGAGTCGCTTTGAAAGCTAAGCTCTTTCTTAGCATTTTGATCTCAGCTTCCTGGGTTTCCTGTTGAAAAACGAAAATGATAATGACAAAAAACCTAATGTATAACACTGTCAAGAATCTGAATCTACTGCACAACAAAAATGGTCGTAAAATACACCTTAGTCTTTGCTTGCAAATTATTCTTCTCCATTTCCTTTGCATGGATCTTTTCCTCAAGTTTAGTGTAGAACTAACAAGTAGGAACAGAAGGAAATTAAGCTGAAGTACTCAACTTATAACCAACAGTTAAAAATCAGTATTTCTAGTGAAAGACAGAGCTAACCTCTTTCCTTTTCTCAGCTCTTTCATTACATTTGAAACTGAAACTATAAGTTGGAAGAGTACCAACTCTGCAAGACTTAGCATCTTCAGTGGTAGGACTTCTATAAAGTGCTTAAGGATAAGCCAAAGGAATGTTAATAACAAAATAATAGCAAAATGATATAATTCTTAACAGGAGAAACAAAAGGATTGCTGTGTAGGATACAAAGGAGATTGAGTCACTTCAGCTTTACTTGGGGGACCTTTCTTCAGTGGCTTCAGTGTGGGCTTTTCTCTGAAGTAAAAAAAAAAAAAAAAAAAGAGTTCAGAAAACTGCAAAAAAAGCTTGCCAATAGATTGCTTAAATTGATAGCACATATGTATTTATAGTTGATAAGCATATAGAGATGGCAATCATGGCATGAGGGAACATAAAGTCTCTTAGAAACATGCTAGAATTAGAGTTAACAGTTTTTGAGCTACACACAAAAGGGAATACAACTATTAGGGAAAACTTGACATACTTAACACCTTCAAGCTGTGCAGCGCTTTGAGGAGATGTTACATCAGAGCATCCAGACTGCTGCTTACCAACAGGAAATTTTGATAAGTAATCAACAACGCATGGGTACAAATAATCACCAACCAAAAAAAAACACAAAAGAAAAGGTAGGTTATAAACATCAGAATTCATCATGACATCATCTTTTACCTTAGCATGATTGACCTTCACTGGCTTTGAATTGCTCTCAGCTGTTTTCCTCTCATCAAATGATTTGGCCCTAAGAGCAGATGGCTGTTTAGCCCGTGATTCTAAGGAAACAGTACCATTTGAGCTTACCACAGAACTAGATGAACCATCTTTTCCAGATTTTCCCTTCTTTGACCCAGCAGCCACAGCATGCTTAAGGCTCAAAGGTTTACCATTTTTGGGTTTGCCAAGAGCCTTTTCTACTTTGCCACTCTTGGGATCTCCAGAACCTGAAACTTCAGGCTCCTGCTAGAAATAAATAGATTAAACACGTAGTGGGTTGAAAAGAAACAGAATTAATAGTTGAATTTGCACCATGTTAAAACACCTACCTTAGAACCAGTAGCAGGGTAGCTTTCTAGAGGCACTATGGATTCGGTTTTAACTTCTTCAACAGCTTGATTATGATTCAAATTTTCAGTGCTCTTCAAACATCCCAGCTCTTCAGTAGTAGAAGTGCCATTGGGCATCCCATCAGACTTCTCTGCAAAAACATCTTCCCCAGCACTAGGAAGTTGCTCGTGAAATTCACCTTCACAGTGCACCCCGTTTTCAGTTGATTTATTATCATCTAAATCCATCGGGCTTTGCAAGTTGCCAGATTGCAACCTACTAACTACAAGGATAAAGAAGGAACAGTGAATACCCCAAAGATAAGTTATAGGATAATTAAGTTTTGTAAATCATATGCAAACATGCCTATAATGCACCCTTCCCAGTTACACCCAAAATATCAATATCAAGGAAATATATAGAGATGAGACTGAAATATATCAAGAAATTTATTGCACAATGATGATAAAAAGTCAAAAGTAACACAAGCAAAAACAAGGTTGTTTGACACTAAATAATACATATTGCTAACATGGGCATTTTCCAAAGCAACATTATGCATATGATAAAAATGCTTACACCATAGAATAGCTTCATTTCGGTAACATAATCCTACATATGCACCATTCAGCAGGGAAGATCATCTTTGCTCAGAATTAGCAATGATGAAAAAGAAAGAGAGACAAAGGAAAGTGCTGAAATTTGTGTTCATTCTCTGCTTTCTCACTAACACTTTTCAACAAAAATTCTTGATAAGCAACTACATATATCATTAAACACAGAACTAATGAAAATACCTAAACGATACAAAGAAAAGCGAGACAATAATTTTCATCTCAAACAAAATGCTAACCACAAAAGGACGAAACTGAAGAGAAGTAAATACACTACTCTAGATCTTCAAACCCAACCCAACTTATTTTAAAAAATAAATAAAAATTAAAAAAAGATCCAATCTTTATATACTCAGATTCAATATCGGATGGACAACTAGTACAGTATCCACTCATCAAACATAGATACGCACACACATTCACCAAAAAAGCTCACAAACACAGATGAAATACAGACAAATACATATAGATGGGTATAGATATTTGAACATCAAGTTGAAATGAACTAAGTTCTCTTTTAATCCAAAAGACAATGGGTTTACCTAAAGAACCTTACAGAGATCAAGAGCCATTGAATCAACGAGGGATCTGAGAGGGTTTGGAGTGGGCAGAGTAAGGGAGAGAAAATTGTTGAAAAATATGGAATTTTTGAAGACCCAATGGAGAAACTAGAAATGGGTTGTTGATTTCTTTTTCTTTTTTTTTTTTTAATTCTTTTTTCTTTTTACGATTTTCCTGAGATTTTTCGAATGTGAATTGAAATTGAAATTGAAATGTAGTCTACAGTTCTCACTGTCACTCACACACTCTCTAGATTCAACTCAAAATGAGGGCTATGCAATTTGTTTTTATATTTTTATATTTTTTAATTGCCAGCTATATTTGGGAGTATGTAAGAAAATATATATTATCACAGATTTGTCCCTTAGCAAAATTGTAAACAATAGATTTCAATTTACATATAAAATTTTGAAAAAAAATAGACTTTTAAACCTTAAATTATAAATATATCCTTACTGTTTGTGGGTGACGCAGAAATTCGAACCTATGACCTTTGACATGGTTCTGATATCAAATTTAAGCATGTGTTCCATCTCAACTAAAAGCCTAAACTGATAGTTGAACTACACATATTATATTTGTGCTCACAGGATTTATAATTTTTTCACTATTTTCTCAACATCCATACAGTACTCTCTCACTTTTAAAAATAATTTTGCTTTCATTTTATGTTATAATAATAAAGTAATAATAAAATAACAAATATAAAAAAGAAATAAAACTATAAAAGTCAATTTGCAAGCCACATAAGCTAAAATAATAATAATAATAATAATAATAATAATAATAATAATAATAATAATAATTAACATTACCTTCTATATCATCTTGAAAGGAGTTAACTTGATGAAATGAGGGATAAGTAATTTTCATCCGTAATTAATATTGTGTTGTAATAAACCTTCGAATTAGTCACGAATGTGGGTTTTTAGTCTTTTAATGAAGGGAAAATTGCATTTTTCGTCCCTAAGTTATAGGGTAATTATAGAATTCATCCCTAAGTTATGGTAATACTCACTTTTCGTCCCTAAGTTCTCATTAGAGTTGCACTTTTCATCCCTGAGTTATTCAAATTGTAAATTTCGTCCCTAAGTTATCAATGCGTTGCACTTTTCGTCCCTAACTTAAGTTTACAAACTTCGGTAAACTTTCGTTTTAAAAAATTTTTAATTGAACTTTTTCAGTAAACTTCGTTAAAAAAAAATTGGCATTGAACCGAAAAAGTTCGATTAAAAATTTTTTAAACGAAAATTTACCGAAATAGTTTTCGTCCCTAACTAGTTTGCAAACTTTGGTAAATTTTCGTTTTAAAAAATTTTTAATCGAACTTTTTCAGTAAACTTCGTTAAAAAAAATTGGCATTGAACCGGAAAAGTTCGATTAAAAATTTTTTAAACGAAAATTTACCAAAGTAGTTTTCGTCCCTAACTAGTTTGTAAACTTCGGTAAATTTTCGTTTTAAAAAATTTTTAATCGAACTTTTTCAGTAAACTTCGTTAAAAAAATTGGCATTGAACCGGAAAAGTTCGATTAAAAATTTTTTAAACGAAAATTTATCGAAGTTTGCACACTTATGTTAGGGACAAAAAGTGCAACACAATGATAACTTAGGGACGAAATTTGCAATTTGAATAACTCAGGGACGAAAAGTGCAACGCCAAAGAGAACTTAGGGACGAAAAGTGAGTATTATCATAACTTAGGGACGAATTCTACAATTACCCTATAACTTAGGGACGAAAAATGCAATTTTCCCTTTAATGAATATTACATAGTACGTAGTATTATTCTGGATAAAAATCTAAATAATATTATTATAGAAATGATAAATTTGTATTTCAAATCTAATTTTCTTCCTTATTACTTCTAACAAAAATAAGAGACTAACATTTTAGTAATTCATCCCTTATTTTTGTAGCTCAGTGCTTAATTATTCCAGGGACTACCTTTGTCGAATTGCAACCACATATGGACACGCAGGGACGGAGCCAAGATTTGTTGGGGGTACCTTTGTCGAACATGCTCAAAATGTTCAAGTTGCGTTCTCAATTGTAAAATCTCATAATCTTCAAAGTCTTGGGGGTAAAACATCTCTACCAACTTGCAAACGTCATCAATTCTGAATGATGTACTCATCTCTTTTGGATCTAACGATGAACTGAGAATAATTAACTCCATTGCTTTATCATCAAACCTATTGCTCAACTCTTGCAACTGAGAATCAATCACGGCATTAAAAATATCAAATTTGTAATAATGATGCCCAATTGTTAATTCATATTGTTGATGCCTAGTCCTTTCTCTTCTTGCAATATATTGAGCATCAAAATTTGGCACAGTTAATTCATCTTGTTGATGCTTAGCCCTTCCTAAAAGAACATCCTTGAAAGGCAAGCCATCTCGTTGCCTCAATTGAAGTTCTCAAGCGAAGCCTATTCTCTGCTATTTCTTGAGATGTGAATTTCTCAATATGTTGTGCAATGTGTGATTGTTGGTTCATGAGATACGCACAAGCTTTCTCGGCATTTCGGTGAGGGGAGGTAAGGTCTTTCCTCATATGTGCTAAAAATGAGCAATTTTTTCCATCTCTAACTTTCTTCCATGATCTAAACCCATTTATAGTAAAAGCATCCAATCCGGAAGGCCCATCTTGAGTATGAAACAAATAGCATGGTAGACAAAATGTTGCATCTTTACTAGGAGAATATTATAACTAAAAAGGGAATAACTTAAACCAAGATGCTTGGAGACTACGCGGATGTTTTTCTCCCGATTTTGGATACTTTGAAAGCAAGCATTGATATGGGTCGGCCTTGATATAAGCTCTCCTAACTTCATCACGCTTCTCAATGAGGCACTTCCATATTGGTAGTCGCAATCCCGAATCATGTTCTAATGCTTGAATATCAAACTTCTCATCGATTTCAACTTTTTTAGCTTTTTCCAGACGACTTTCAGAATTCAATAGTACAATACTTGCAAATGGATTTACTTGAGATGTTGAATCTTCAAAATTCTTTCTTTTAAAGAAAATATCAATTCTTTGTGTCTTCTTCATTTCAACTCAATCTCCACATGTTCACACGGTAATTTTTTTGACAAATCAATTGAATTAACTAAAAGAGTTAATACCCAAAATGGTCCTTCGATTATTGGCTAATACTCGATTTAGTCCCAAAGTATTTTTCGTACCCAATTTCATCCTCTGTCTTTTGAAACGGTACCCAATGTCGTCCACCGTTAGAAATTAAACGTTTCCACCGTTATTATCAAGGGCAAATAAGTCATTTAAATTTATGAAGCCACTTCTTTAGGGGGTGTTTGGTTCAGGTGGAATGGAGATTAAACCTGAAACGACATTGTGCGATTGAACGGGCACAGTCGATCACCAATGCACAGAATCATGAATCATCATCGTATCATCAACCATGATCGAACCTGAAAGCACCTGCTCCCAACCCAACCAAACCAACTACAATTACAAAGCTTTAATTTAATTCCGCTGAATATATAACAAAAAAATCGATCAAAACCCAATGACGTTGTCCTTGTCGACCCTCCACATCGTGACACTGCTGCTCCGCCTCATCCTCTGTGACAACCTCATCAACGCCATTGTCGCCGCTGCCGCACCCTCAGCGAAAACCTCATCGCTATCGATGCCGCCGCTACACCCTCTGCGACGACCTCATCGCAATTGCCGCCGCTGCCGCACCCTCTACGAAGACCTCATCTCTATCGCTGCCGCCGCTGCACCCTCTGCGACGACCTCATCACTATCGTCGCTGCCGCCGCACCCTCTGCGACGACCTCATCGCTATCACCGCACCCTCTGCGACAACCTCATCGCTATCGCTATTGCCGCCTGCTGCTTCTTGTACTGCTCGATCCTACACTGTAGCTCCGTTGAACCCTAGGCTCCTTCGGCTGGTTCAGGAATCTCAGGAATATGTTCCTGGTAACCCTCGGCTCTTCGCCTTGCCGCCTATCATATAATTTGTGTTTAAGTGACCAAAATGGAGTCGATATAGAGCTTAGAGGAAGATACCAGAGGAAGATATGAGTTTTGCCCAAATAAAATGACTACTTTGCCCTCAAAATAACGGTTCAATGACGGCAATTGTAATGGTGGACGAAATTGGGTGTGATTTTAAAAGACAGGGGATGAAATTGGGTACGAAAAATACTTTGGGACTAAATCGAGTATTAGCCAATAGTCGGAGGACCATTTTGGGTATTAACTCTAACTAAAATCAAAAGAATAAAAAGACAAAGATTAAAGTAATAGAAGTTTAAAGATTTTGGTAGCAAAATGACAATTTATTACTCCCTCTATTCAATTTTATCTGTCCTACTTACTATTCATTGGGCAAACCTACTCTTTCTTATTTGTTTATTTTCTTTAGTATTTTTTTTACTCATTTTTAAACTTGATTTTTTGTGTTAAATAGTACTTTTAGTGTAGTTTCTAAATATATAAATTTTGTATACTAACACCAAACCTAATATTATGAAAATTTAAATTTAAAATAATTTTCTTCAAGCCTCGTTAACCGAACCAGACACATAAAATGGGACGGATGGAGTATTATATTATAATAAATACAATTGTAATGTATTTCATTTTTCTTAGCAGTAAGAGCATATAATAGTACATTATTACACTCTAAATTCTAATGCAAGTATGCAATAACATCAAATCAAATTCACAATTCAAACAGGTTCCACAATGGCCTATATTCCTCAATTAATACTATCATTTTCAAAACTCATCAAATCACCTAATTACTTCTCATGCATATACTAACTACATACTTACAATAGAATTAATAAATAATTATTCGCATACCATATGTGATCATAAATTATATAAAAATGATGTTGTTTATGGAAAGATAGAGTAGTTAACATCAATGATTCTAACTTTTTAACAAAATATTAATTTAGTTGATTTGGCATTCTAATAATCTAGTTTGTTGTCTGCATGAATTGAACAGTAGTACATTGTAACAGTAGTACTCAAAAAAAAAAAAAACTACAACAATACAACCCCTTCAACTTCAATTCACCTTTTGTAATTATTGTTTTTCTCCCAATCAAAGCCTAAATGTAAAGTTGGTATGTGACAATGTAGCCAAAGGAGAACACCGACACTCTCGACAGGATCCAGCCGCCACTGCTCGTAGGCCGAGTTCACCGCGGTTGCCGTTGTCAACTAAGGAAACAAAAGAGAGGATTTAGCTACCATTTAGAGTTTTTATTGTGCTGAGGACTGATGAATCTATCTCCAATAAAGAATAATTCATAAAAAAAATTCATAGATTTAAAGAATAAAAAAGAAATTAAAAATTACTTTCTTGAAGGGAGGGGGGG